>JBBMOC010000060.1:1064731-1380627 GCA_037975185.1 Centropyge bicolor | reverse complement strand
GAGAGAGAGAGAGAGAGAGCGAGCGAGCGAGCGAAAGAGAGAGAGAGAGAGAGAGAGAGCGAGAGCGAGAGAGAGAGAGAGAGCATCAGCCAGCGGCGGCCAGTGCGTCTGGATGCGGCTAAACTCACATCACAGAGAGAGCACACACATGCGCCTTTTACCCGACCGGGGCAGGCAGGAGGTGGCTGGAGGAGGATGCAAGAGGAGGCAGGAGGATGCAGAAGCAAGCAGGAGGATGCAGGAGGAGGCTGGAGGATACAGGAGGAGGAGGCTGGAGGATGCAAGAGCAGGCAGGAGCAGGCAGGAGGTTGCAGGAAAAGGATCGAGGAGGATGCAGGAGGAGGTGGCAGGGGGATGCAGGAGGAAACACCAGCACCAGAAAGTCCCAGCAGTTTGTTTAACACCAAAACTTCCAGAACTGCTGATGTAAAAACACAGTGAATGTCTGATACTTCACATGGGCTAATTTTTTTTTTCCAGAAATCTCTCTCTCTTGCATGACTCCAACACAAACCTTCTTCTCACTGTTCCCTTCCTGCAAGTAAATCATCTTGCATGCAGCCTTTTCAAGGTGCCATTTTAAATGCATTAATCCCCCCCCCCTTAATTAGATTATAATGACCAAGCTGTGGTGGTGTTTGGGTTCCAAGTACATGTGCAGAATCACTGCCCCAAGAGATAAATTAAGAAAGGGAAGACACAGTTAAATGTGGGAGATTCAGGAGAAGGTTTGAGAAATCTTTCCTGCAGCATCATGTTCAATGTTTCTACGAAAAATATAAACAGCAGAATAAAATGGTTTTCTACCGTGTTAAGGGTCATCAATGTGTCAACCAAGCTGTAGTTCCTCTAATGGCCACAAGATGCTGGGTCCAAGAAAACTCTATTGTAAAGTAAATCTCAATCAGGTTTATAGTATAGTATAGTAGTCACATGTGTTAGATCATTCTTAAAACAAGACCTACATGTACATTTAAAAAGTTTTTGTCATCTCATACCAACATAATTTTACTGGAAGAGACGGGGGACGTAATCTGCAAATAACTATGAGGACAACAATGCAGTCAGTCAACAGTTAATTAGGTTCACCTGAAAAAACAACAACAAATGTACTCAGTTAAACATTAAGGCTGCAAAAACAAGTGGAAACAGCTCATCTCGCTCCCCAAATGTTGCACTACACCTTTAAGCTGAACTAAAGCACAGGGTTTCAGTCGGTAGCATCGCTTCAATTTGTCTCCGGAAATGTAGTTAGAATAACGTAATTTGGAAGCTGCATCCTCTAAGAAGAATGAGGCATCAAGAAAGTGGAGTCGTGTGTCCTGATGCAGCTGAAGAAGGAACTGCAGGAGAACGAGAAGCTGCTCTCAGCTCAGGTTTTGCTGATTTTGAGGTTCGTAGTTGCCTCAGCTCCTTGAAAATGAGCAATTATATGTGTGAGACAGTGTTTGAAGCAAAGCAGGAAGCTGATTTTGTTGGCTACCATCGTTAAACCTTCAGCATGCTGCAAATCTGAAACTCAACACCTTCTGTTCAAAAGGACGATCAGCCCACTTCCTTCATCCTTGAGAAAAAAAAAATCTGAAAAGCTGTTTAAAACTCAGTCTGTGACTCTACAAGACAAGCTGCTGTCTTTCATAATATTAAAGGAGGCTTAAACACCCAAACCTGAATCCAATTAGACGAAAACCTGCCTCAGAAAACAATATTGATCTTTTTATTGTAGATTTCAAAAACTCTGATTCACAAAGGGAATCTCTCTAAAGCAGGTTGCACTTCTGGATGCTCCTGTTAAGAAAAAAACATTATTTCCCAAAGTGATATTTCTGTAACGAACACAGCAAACCAACGTCCACCCACACCTGACTCACATCTATTCACTGATGAAGACCATGAGAGGCGGCTGAAAGTGGACCTTTGAGCTGAAATTGTTTTGTCGAGGTCAAGGCCGAGACTGAACTTCAGCGCTCATGTTTTTTTTTTTTCCTGTATCCAATTATATTTGCGGCTGCACAAGGTCTGATTTCCCCATAGAAATCGATAAAGATTCATTTAATTTCATCCTTTGAGAAATTGCTGGTGATTTTTTTTGAGATTTGATTCCAGTGAATACGCTCATCAGTCTGTCAATACTTTATCATGAAGCCATTATTAATGTCATTCTCCAGCCTCGTATATTCCATATACAAAAAAAGCAGAGTGTTTCGAGATGAGTTCTGCTTTTCTTTAAGTTGTCACAGAGCAGAAAGTCTCTCACTGTGCACTGCTAAAACAGTCCTCTGTGGACTGTTAAGATCAATCGCTTCCTAATTGCAGCTCTTAGAGTTTTGCATCATATGTTCATCTCTTTGAAAATGTTTAATTTTGGTAGTGCTTAAGGGTGATGAAAAAAAAAGCACAAGGTTGTTTGTCTTGTCTCCACACATATTTCAGTTCATTATATGTTCTTGTTCATTTTTTTACAGTATAAAACACTCATTCTAAAAAAGCTGGGACAGAATACAATCATTCACAAACAAACTGTGTTTACTGACAACAGTTTTACAAAGTCTTCCTAAGCCCATGTATTAATCTCCTTTATACAATCATGTGTTTGACAAAGTGTTTAATCTCTCTCAATCCTCGCTTGTGATGCTTTGCTGCCATCAAATTCCATATAAGATATTTACAAAAATCAATGAAACTGACGAGGTCAAACATAAATATATTGTCTCTGTACTGTCGATTGAGTATTTGAAAGCAATGAAAAACATGTCCACATATTTACGTCAATAAAGCTGATTTGGATTCTGATAATGAAAAGAAAAGTACATGTTGGGAAAATCTCTGGTCCAGTGTCTTAAAATTAGTGCTTGTTTTCTCAGTCCTGAAGTCAATAAAAACAAAGAGGGTCAAACATTTGATCATCGGCTCGCAACTCATGTGTCTGAGCAACAACTGAGCAGGGTTTCACTGTGTCCATGTTAGAGGAGCTGACCGTGGTGCTGAATGTCTCTGACTGAGAGACTAAAAACAGCAACAGTGCTACAGACAGGCTCGGCCCAAAAAAGCTCTAAAGCTCACTAATTAACAGATCCTATCTCGTTTGTTTAATCTGTACACAAACAGAACTGTAAAGATGCAAATTTGTGGGTTTATCCATCCTCCCAGCGTTTTGTGCCGCAATGTCCACACTGGTATCACAAGACAAATACAAGGAAATGCATCTGAAATATCTTCAAGTTTCTGGATTCACTTGTCACATACATTTACAGCCATATACTATATACTTACACTCATAGAGACTCTTACACACCAGTGCAGTCATGTACAATACACATACAAATCACACTGTGTCTGGTTGTATCCTGAGTCTATTTTATCAACTTATTGAACTGTTTTCAACCTTCTCTTTTCATCTTCTTCTTCTTTCTTTTCATCTGTGTCTCATTTTCCATAAACTCTTTCCTGTTATTCTCTTCTCTCTCTCTCTGATGCATCAGCCCTGACTGACACAAACTGCACTTAAATGCTTTTATTCTGAAAAACCCTGAAATAACACACCTTAGTTTGTTGGCACACTCTGATGTTCACTGCAAATGTTTATAAAGGCTATAGATACTATAGATCCCTCTGACATTCTGCAGCAACAGAACAGCCCATCCTTAAAGAAATATGTATAATGAATGAAAAATGCCTAAAGGCAACAATACATTGCATCAAATTTGGGGATTTTCTTGTGCTCCCCTGCAACAAGAAATCTTTCAAGTGCAAATTCGACAGTCAAGGATGTTTACAAGTTGTACGTCTTGCCCAATTTTAAGAGATCCCTACGCTTGCAGGAAGAAAGGTATCGTGACTGTCGTGCGGGTGCTGAACTGTAATGATCAAGAACAACTGATAAAAAAGAGGAAACTTCCAAAGATGAAGGCCTCGCAACAACTTCCTTTAAGATGCGACTCTTGCTTGAGTTAAAGTGAACACCCTGTCTGCTTTTTTTTTTGGGAAGGTAAATTTCTGTGTTAATGTTGTTGTCAGTGCAGATTTTGAAGGTCTGCACTGATTTAAGAGCCATAATAAAACAAGTGAAAAGACAATGTGATATATGTCATGGATTAGTTATTCCAGGTTAGATTCAAGTCTCTTTCATACAGCACTCAAATCACCAATTAAAAAAAAGATGTGACACACGGAGTCTTACTTTGGATAATGGATGGTAATAATGTGACTGGAGTGCACTTGAGCACCAGTGCGACAATGTAGATGACCTATTTTTATCAGAACTTTTCCTTTCTGTACTTCATATCCATTACAGACAGCGCCGAGATAACCCCTCCTCCATCACAACCACAAATCTATGTTTTTAAATATACATCACTGCAATCTCTTTCCGGCATTATATATCACACAGCGCCTGCTTCACGAACCAATTTATTGAGGTGCGGTTTTTTTCGAGCACGAGACATCATATGGATGAGACATCAGTGTGATGTATGTCAGACGTTTGCATCAGTCTCACTGGCAGTTAGTCTTTTAAATTCAGTTGTTTTTCTCCCCGTCGTCCTTCAGCGTCTCATGTGACACATAAAGATGTTTAATAAAGGCGGCCATTTTAATTTACACACCAACATTTGATTTGACTACAACTTCAGATTTTTCTCAAGAGTTATATTTTGCCTTTATTACACAAAATTAACCCTAAGAGTAACTTGAAATACTGCAAGACTCATGAGCTAATGAGCTAAACGTGGGCAGAAGGCAGATGAAGAGACGATGACAAGAAAACAGAAATCAATGCTCATAAAATTGAGGAGAACTGAGGGATGATTCAAAAACTCAGTGGCGCAAAGAGGCTCCACTTTGCTGCTTTTGGAAGCTTGTGACCTCCAAAGATGCAAAAATCACATGAGCTGAAACACAACACTGTCAAGTTAGAGCAAATCAATCGTGATTTGTAGGAGGAATTGTACTTGAGTATTTCCATTTTATGCAGCTTTTATCAGTTCATTTCAGAGCCAAATATCTAATGAGAGCATGTTTACACTTCAGCTCTAACGTTAGATTCCTTCAGCAGATAAACAGGGAGCATCACCAGCGAACACTGACCCTCCATCCTCAGTCACCTGCTGAGCTTCATTCATTATCTGAAGCTCCAGATGTTGAAGTCATCCGGCTGTGTTTTTTCAGAAGACCAATAAAGTGATTCAGCAAACCCTGAAATTCTGTCTTCAAATTCAGCACAGTTGCTTATAAACTCATCAAGGCTGGAGAAAATAAATAGCAGCTAGTTTACTGATTGTGTTTGACGTAAACATCACATTTCTATCCTACTGAGTTAAGCATCAGCGTCCTTGAAATGTTTCACCATAGAAACAGTGAGCTAATCTGAATTCATGTATTTATTTATAAGGACAAGACGCATTAATCAACAGTTCTGTGCCAGTGTTAGCCAGCTGGCTAATTTTCAACTGCAGTCCTTTGGCGAGATGTTTGAAAGTGATAAAAGCGAACGCCATAAAAACAACAGCAGCGATGAAGCAAGAAAGAAGAAAGAACACAAACCATGCAGAGCGAAGAGAGGACGATGATACAGCAACAAAACATCGTGACACATGCAGCCATGTGGAGCAACACAAAGGAGCAACACAGCAAAAAAAATACTGACCACAACCATCATTTCATGAGCAGCCGAAGACTAAAAATAAAAGTCTTATCATGCCTGTCACTGGCTTCCTACATTTCATATGCATACACACTGAATTGATTTGAGCCTTGTGGCAGCTTTGAACAATGTGAGTGGAATTGAATTTCATTGATTCTGGAGGACAATCATTGCAACACTACACTCGTGTCACTCACCTGAAATCCTCAGGAAGCCCAGAAACAACCTCTGAGAACCACCACGGCTTCTTTATTATATTATACTTCAAATCTGACATTTTATTTGAAAGTGAAATTTATTCATTCCATAGTGTCCTTAAAGGTTCTGACAGGGGAACAAAAAAAGTATGTAAGACAAGTACAGTGTGTTTAAAGCGGACTGCTGCGACTCTCCCTCGCTCTGCTCCCAGTGGTCTGAATCTGACCGACTTTATGAATGAGGTGAGTGTGTGCGGTGTGTGTGTGTGCACGTGTGTATATGGTGTGTGTGTGTGCGTGCGTGATGGATCTCTGCCACAACTCTGGAGCTGAACAGATGGGAAGCCTGCAGTAGGTTTTTCCTGCTCACATCAGGGGTGACTGAGAGTGTTGTTCAACTGCTGTTAGGGAATCCCGTACACACACACTTGCTCTCTACATGTGCGTGTGTGTGTGTGTGTGCACCCTTAGGGGTGTGTGTGTGTGTGTTTGCAAAAAAAAAAAAAATCAAGTTTGCAGCTCCACAGGATTCATCCACCCTCCTTTCACTGGACTTGAGAATTCAATTTCCAGCTCTTGACACCCAGTTTTTTTCTGAGCTGGTTTGAAAAAAAAAAAGAAAAACGCTTTTGACAATTTCCACAGAAAATAAAACAGAGACGACAAAAGGAAAAGGAACCATCAGCACCAGCTCTCTTCTCCAATGTAAACTATGCTTTCAACACCACCGCCGGACACTTCAGACACTTCTATGCATATTAAAGCACTGAGATGAAGCAAGTACAGTGAAACATCTGTGTGACAAGTGGATACGATCGAACTGTTAACTTTCATTTGTTATCGGGCGTCGCTGTGATTAGACCCTTGAAAAATGACAGAGTTAATTTAATGAAGCTGAATTGGACAATCTGAAAGTTTCATTTTCGAGAAAATGAAGGTCAAGGGTCGTCTTTCATCGAGTCCTGTTACATCCGATGCTTAAATATGAAGGTCGAGTCAGAAACATCCTGATGTAAATGGATACGATTCAGATCACATATATATGTATAATATAAGTATAATTGATATGTGACACCAGTACTTGGCTTATTTGTTTTATCAAGCTTAAAGAAAGAATAAAGATTCAGTATCTCAGGTCTGAACGCTGTGAAAGAATATTCTACTCCAACAACAATACTTACTGTATTAAAGTGCAAATATAAATATAAACCACTCAATCATAATATTCTCTCCGGCTCTGGCTGGTTCTAATGATTTATTAATATGTTTATGGAGCTGTTAATCAATACGTGAACAAACAAGGCAGAAAAAAAACTGACAGAATAATTAAAGGCAGAAAAACAAAGAAACGTCTGCTCACAGCTGGAGAGAAACAGAACAAAAGCAACTGCTGGACACAACAAAGTTCAGCTCATACCAGCTCTGAATTTAGCTCCTTTACTGGTGATGAGATTTTAGCAGGTGGGTACTTTTCCAGGTCGGGGCAGCAGGGTCGTCCCTCTGGCACAGGAGCACCAGAGGAACTGTCCACTGTCACAGGTCGTCTCCCCCTGCTGGTATGATACCATCCTCCACTCTCTGATTTTCACTTACTTTTGACCAGTTGATCTGGTGATGTATTTCTGTCTCAGGTATACAAATCAAACAAGTGACTTCAAGCAACTACAAGGAACTTTCACTTTGTGCATGAAAGCATTAGTATTTCCACTTCCTCATAAAGGTCTTGATCTGCATTTTGCCTTCGAAGTGAGTGAAAGAACTTATTTTTATAACTATTTTCTCTCATAGAAGCAGCTGTTTGCAGGATGCACAGTGATGAGTGTGGGGTTCCCTTGAGTTGTAAGCACGACTGAAATGACATGAATGACGCTAATTTAACGTCATTTTTGTGCATGGATGTAGCGACTATACACAAACACACAACCCCCTTACTGAGATTGAATTGTTTACCTGTGAGGAAAACTGCACTATAAAAGGTGCCTCCTCCAGCCTTTTACACCGAGCGTCACCAGGTCAAATTTAAGAGGAAGTCTGCTGCTCGGCTTTATGGACCAATTAGGAGAGAAAGCTTTTAGAGTTTTTGGTGACAACAGATGGTGGAAGGAATAAATGAAAGGTTGATTAAAAAATTACTTCCAATGTGTTAATCCTCATCAGTCAAGCCACAAACGCAGAGGCAGAGAGGGAGGTCAGGAGGAAAAATAATGTTAAATTCATAAAGTGCTACACAAACCGTCCTTTGAAGCCGACTATGTACAACAGCAGTAGTGATTACCCCCTGCATGAAATTCAATTTCCACTAGAGGAACCTTCATTAAAAATGTATCCATTCCACTACTTTGAGGCGTTTTTTTTTAATGCTTTGACCAAATTTACTGAAGATCTGTGTCTGGGGATGAATAAAAAGCTGCAGTTTTTATTGATTAAAAAAGCATCCACTCATTAGTCTGGTTATCATCAGAGTTTTGTTCCACATACATTTGTTGTTTCTGTATGGAGATTTTTTTTTTTTTACTGCTTTTTTTCTGCTCTGTGTGTGATTCAAATTTTTAAAACAACCACTTAAAACATCCCAAAGGTAGAAAAACTTGTTGATTTTGTATTCTTAAGAGATTTTTTTTGACTACTTAATCAGTGACTTTACATTTGGATATGTGTTCGTTAATTTAGAGTTTCAGAGGACATCAGAGACCATGTTATTCAAGCATCTCAGATCTCTCCTAGGATTCAAGCTGAAAGTTATAATAAGGCTAAAAACACTCTTGTAGGACTTGAGAGTAATTAATGGAGCTTTCTACAATTTCAGTGAGGAGAACGACGACCCTGAAGAGAGAGTGCATTCTCACATTTCTTGCAAATCCAATCACAACATGCTGTATGTTAGACAACAGAATGTGGGACAAATGTGTGCAGAAAACAGCAGCACTGCATTATGTATAAGATTCATGTGTATAGGAAAGTAAACTAGCTAAGTAGGTTATAGCTTAAATCTCATAATGATATTTATGTGTAAGACAGCGTAGCAGACTGTAGGTCATTTGTCCCATCTTCTCTGGAACAGAAGCATTTTCTGATATAATGCCTCTGCCAGCAGGATGACATCATCTGTCTGTGCCTTCAAAAAAGCTGTTACAAATCACAGTTAAAAAAATGAATCTGTTTTATGATGCAGCAATGCTGTGGTAAAGGTTTAGGGTTTGGCACAAAGACGATTTGATCAGGAAACATAGCGATTCTGGTTAAAAGGACTACTTTGTTATAGGAGTTCTTGACTGTCATGTTACAATAACAGAGACTTAGTAAAGAGTCGGGAACAACTATGGCCACGCTCAGGGAAAAAAAAACAAAACATTGTTGACTTGGTGAATAACAGGAAACTATCAGTTGTCTCCCATGTTGAAGTCTGATGTTTTGCTGACCCAACATCACCAAGTTACTAAAGCTACTCGAGGGCTTTCTTAGTTGAGCATGCAGGATTTCATGATAATAATAAGATAAGATATTGGGAGATAAGGAGCCAAATTGCATTTCTTCAACACTACAAATTTAATTTCCCATCTTCAGTGCAACCATCCCGTCGTTCTAAACAGGACAGTCTCCCTGAAGCCTGGGAAAAGAGGCTGTCAGTCATTGCCGTTAAACAGGTGACATCCAGAGGAATGTGATCAAATAAAGGTTTAAATCAATCAATCAAATAGAGGTTTAGTCTCACACAGTCTTGTGCTTTCTGAGGCTCAATAAGAGCGAAAACTGCTGCAATTGTTGACTGTGTTTATGCTCCATTTTCACAGTTGGTGAAAAGTGCATAAAGTTGTGAAAAAACTTGGTTTCTGCTGAGATGGCAGACACATGTTTTCCTCATCTGGTAAGTTAGAAAACGTATTCTCTTTATGTCAAAACAGTAACTTGTAATATGCTTATTGTCATCATTCACAAAACATTTCTCCTCTCCATTTTTCTGCCAAACTGGGATAATTCTTGGCCTTCCAAGACCAATTTTTCTACTCTGACATGTTTGATAAATAGAGGCCTTGGTTTTCATCTCTATTAATCTGTGTTAAATTCTCGATTCTCTGTCAAATTTTCATAACAAATTCTTCATCGCAGCTTTAATGAAATTGTCTGTTTGTCATATAAACAAGTTTATGGAAAACCTCATTATCCAATTTGTGGTGAAGACGCAGGAGTTGTGTCCCAGAGTTCTTGCTCATATCATCATATCATTGCTGCACTGTTGTGTCATGTGGGGAATGAAGAAGCAAAGGTGAAGAGGAGGGCCGCTTCCTCTCCTCTAATTTAATTGACCTCGTCCCTCTGCTGTATGTAATAATAAATATCAGACCCCAGCGCGCACAACCTGACACCATCGTAACCCCAGCTGAGTCATCCAGATTACAAAATGAGGTGGTGGCTCAATATTAACTAACAGAGACACAGTAAGTGCGTGAGGCTCCATCTAAATTGCCAATCGCCTTGCTTTGTAGTGTATATACTGCAGGATGCATGTGACTAGTCATGCGAGATATTAGTCATGCGACCTGGAATGAGGATCTAGACCGCGGCTCAGGCAACGACTCGGCAGCGTCACCAATCGCTGTAAATGGGGTCCTGTGGGCATTACTACACGGTGTATCAAGGAGGCTTACATAAGCCCACTTCCACTGGAGGCGGCTTTACCTCCGGAGCAAAGAGGGGGACAAAGAGCAGAACGGGGAGGGGTGTGGTGGGGGGGGATTCATTTGTATCTCCTCCACATAAATAACCCACGACTGGATCAAATGTCAAATTAAATGGCTGAGGTCTGGCGAAGGCGCATTATTGATTTCCACAGCCAGGCGGTAAATGGGGGGAAAATAAGGAAAGAATTAGGGGACAGAGGGTGATTTGACTGCGGCGTTCTCTGACAATAAGCAGCGCCAGCACCAGAGCAGACGAGACCGGGCTGGGGGGGGAGGAGGGGGAGAGAGAAGAGGGAAGAAAATGAAGGAAATGGAAAGAGACAGGGAAAGACAGAGGGGATACGAAGCCCTGCAGCCACCCCTGAGAAAAGTTCACAGAGGCAGGGTCTGATTCACAGGACGCTTCACTGGGGAACAGCGATTTCTACTTCTATGTCAGAGCTGGCAGACAGTCGGCCGCTTTCATCTGGTCCATCCCAGATTTCCAAATCAGGATCTGTGCCACAGGTGCAACAGGTCCTCCGAAACCAAATCATAAAATACCACATCTGAGAGTACTTGAAAATAAATGCTACAAGATATACAGTTCATCTCTGTTCTCGTCATGTGACCCTCACATTCGTCCTGAATTCTCCTCAATTCTGGGGTCTCTGTGAAAACACCTGTTTACACAAGTTTAGGAATTCATCTCACTTAAATCCAGCCAAATGGTTTTTGACACTGAAATAATTTGGGGACGACTTTCAGAAGCCTTCAAGTCAAGATATGTTATTTATGTTTCCATCCCTGTCTCCTGACTCCAGCCCAATATTTAACACACAGATTCATGAGTTGTGTTGATCTTATTATCTAACTCAAGGCAAGAAAGCATCACAGCACATTTCTCAAAACAGTGAACTATTCCTTTAATTGTCCCAACCAGTAAAAGCACAGTTTGTTGAAGAGTAACTAAAATAAATCTTTTAGTGTTAAGCTTCCGCTCATTCCATAAAACAACAATAGTAATGTCACCAGATGAGCAAGTAGCAGTTTTTCTGAAGAAATCACTTCACTTTGTTGATCCATAACAAAAACAGTTAAAGGGCATAAAATACATGATTAAAATTAAATATCAAGTTTACATCCAGTTTACACTTTGCTGGTTTTACTTTTGTATCCATTGTGAAATAAAAGAGAGTGACTATTGTTGTGTGTGTGTGTGTGTGTGTGTGTGTGTGTGTGTGTGTGAGTGTGTGTGTGAGAGAGAGAGAGAGAGAGAGAGAGAGAGAGAGAGAGGTGACATTATAACCTGCTGCTGTGTTCAATAAGACAATCCATACTGTCCACCTGCAGCGGACGTCCTTCATCCTCTATAATCCTCCAGAACATCTGAGACATAACATACATCCACATACAAGAACCAGGCCCCTCGGTGCTCACAGAGGACGTCTGACAGTAGATCCATCATCTGAATGGCTTTAAAACATCTTAAACACGGACTCAAGGTCTTGTTTCTAACCATTAACTCACTCAGGCAGATTTTCCCATGAAGTGAACGCACCATTACTCTTATTTAACTTCCGTCTTTTATAAAGACCCCGCAACCAAACTCAACCAGCAAATCCTCATTTCAACAAGACAGTGGGAAAAAAAACAGTTTTCGTGTATGGGTGCTTTGTTTATTCTATTTAGGAATTCCCACAATGCAGGTTGAATATGTTGGTAATAAAGCCTAATGAATAACACCACCCTTAAGGGAATCTTTGCAAGAATATTACAACCCCAAAAAACACGACCCTCGTAGTTTTTCACAGAGAGGCTCCTTCATACAGTCAGACCGTGTCACTGAAGTATTATTTTCTTTATTACCACTTATTGTTTTGTAATGTGAACACCAAGCAGCAAAAGTATTGGGGGGAACTTCTTCATCTGATTGTTTTATTTTGCTTTTTTGAAATAGGGTTTTATATATTCATAGGTTTTAGAGTCTTACCAGTAATGAAAAATAGAGGTAAAGTTTCACTGAGTGCGGTGCTACATTAAAGACAGGATTGTTAAAATCAAAAGGTTTTATTCTCTTGGAATGTGTTCAACAAATTTCACGGCAATTTGCTCATTTCATTTTGAGATAATCTTGTCAAGAGAAGATTTTTGACATGAGAATAGGGTGATTGTGCAGGAAGTGTCGTCATCATCCTCTGGAGACAATGAGCACAGCAGGAAAATTTCAAAGTGTGTTGTCTTTCTTCTCATAAATTCTCCACCATTCCTTCAGCAGATAATCCCTCATTTGGTGTTTTGATGATGGTGATGGATGGTCCTGCCCAACAGAGATAACCCATTTATTATCTTATTCACCAGAGCAGCAACTAACAATTATTTTGTCTTTGATTAATCTGCCAGTTACTTTTCTGGAATAACCAATTAGTTCTTTAGTCCATGAAACAGCAAAACCAACTCGTCCAACCAACAGGCCATAATCCAAAGATAATTCAATTTACTATCACATATCAGCAAAAAAGCAGCAAGTATTTTGTAGTTTCTCTTCATAGATGTTATAAATGATGCATCTGTCCTTGAGCTTGAGAGCGTCATTCTTGACCTTGGGAAAAGTAGCTGGACTCGCCTTTTCTGGAGCTTTCAATTACACCTCACAGCATTCATGAGCAAATTTAAACTGGCTCAGTTCTTGGAAGCTCTGGATGAAGCTCATAAATTGACCTTGAATTAAGATTAGTTCGCCTGGAGCAAAGAGCTGCGCACACAGAAAGACCTTCTTTCGATGATATAAGAAGACACTTTTTCCCCTGACTAGCGTAGCTACAAGATAGAAAATCAGCCCCGAGCTTATTGACATTATGTTTATTTGATTTGGGAATTCATTAAAAGTGCTGCAGTCGAAACTTTAGCACATCGGCTGCAGCTCAGGTTCGTTGTGCTTGTCAAGCAGCGCGTTGCAAAGGGACCATCTTCCTTCAAGTAAGCGGCGAAAAAAGCCCAAATAGCATTATGCTTTCATAAAAGATGAACAAGCACTCCGTTTTTAATCTTTAACAAGTGGCCCTGGCTCACACAGGAGGATGCCCTCGGAGCTGTACATTAAACCATTTTAATGGAGACAATTTTGTGGCGTCTTTTTTTCCCCCTCTGCAGGAACAATTTAACATGCACTTCCTTCCTCGGGTACCTCACTGATGCATCTTCATTGTCAAGGAAGATGGGCTGACTTCAGAAGCTCCTGCAGGAGGAAGGTGAGTAAAATTGTAATCCTAATAATAATAATAAAAAAAATCTCTTAGATAATCATCCTTTTATTGATCTGTGCCTTCCCAAAGCACCCACAGGCACAATGAACTCAAAAGACTAAACCTGTTTATGCCTGCAGGCCACACAGCGAGAACTGAAATCAATTAGTGCACCGCGGAGAATATGTTGTAGAGTAACACTGCAGCAGGAGCAGCGCACGTCTGTATGTTGCTTTAGTGTCAGGCTGACAGTTTCCTATAGGCACCAGCCGTCTCTTACTGCACACACCAAGTGGAACCCATTGTAACAGCACTCCGCTTTCATACCCCCAGGATGGTGTACACATATATTATTTGTGCATGTGTGTGTGTGTGTGTGTGTGTGTGTGTGTGTGTGTGTGAGAAGCCGTATGTGAATGTTGTGCCGTGTGTTATTTGTAGTCTTGGTGGCTGCTCGGGGCTGGATTACTCTGCGTTGTAAGTAGAAAACAGTCCTGGTGTTTTATGATAAATACCCTTTTCTTGCCATCATACACACACACACACACACACACTTATAGTTTGCTCTCAAGTAGGTCGGCCTCCTCGCTGATCTCACACACATGACATTTTCTGCAGTGAAATTCATTTGTTTTTCTCAGAGCTGCAGCCCGTGCTCTCATCAACCCGCACATACTCGTCAGCTAAAGGCTCAAGGGCGCTGGAATATGAGGTCGGCCTTCCAGGAGGGACAGCTATTTAACTTAAAT
The DNA here is from genome assembly GCA_037975185.1 of Centropyge bicolor. Classification (NCBI taxonomy): domain Eukaryota; kingdom Metazoa; phylum Chordata; class Actinopteri; family Pomacanthidae; genus Centropyge; species Centropyge bicolor. Next base: position 1,366,137 of record JBBMOC010000060.1, on the reverse strand, counting down.
CAGGCATTTATGCAAAAAGAAAAAAAAAAGATGAAGCGGGCTGTGCTGCTTTTTATATTTGTGAGAGGATACAATGCAATCCAGTAAGGTCGGTTTGAGTAAGAGATTCATGGATTTGATGCCAAAACATTGACGTGAGGTTTATAACACTTTGAGGAAAGATTTTGCTTATGCGCCACAATCATTTTATTGTCTTACTCCATTCATGTTACAAAGTAATCCAGAAGCAGTGCTTGTGGGACGGTCCTGTTTTCTTTGCTGTGTGTTGGCACAGCGGGGGGGGAATCTCATTGAAATGAACACTTTTTTTTTCAAGCAGTTTTTTAAGCTAATGAGGTTAGATAAAGTTAACATTGCACACTCTGAAAGTCTTGAAGGACGTGAGAACAAAGAAAGAAAGGAGACAGAGGAAGAATCCAAAAGATGCACAAAGCTCATTCAAGGTCAATACGTACGACTTTCCTCCTTGAAATTAGTTTTCAGATGGTAATTTTTGTTTGATATTTATCATTATTAATGCACAGGGGAAATAAACAGCAGTTAAAACAAAACTAAGAAGGATGTGACGCAAGTCTTTTTAAAGGAATAGTTCAATATTTTGCTTTTATTCGCTCTATTGATGAGGGCTACACAAAAAGATACATACTACTAATACGTCTATCTAAAATATATGTACAGATATGATATGTATAATATGACAGCACATTTGGTTAATGCACACAAAACCTAAAAACAACATGCTGAGGTTGCTGTATATTTCTTAACAATGATCAGTGACGTCTTGATTCTTGTTGTCATCTTGAGGTTATTGAAAAATAAAAAAAAATATTTCGAAGAACGCTAAACTGTTCCTTTAAATGTAGATAGTTGACTGTTCATTGACGTATATTTTAAATCATTAGTATGTAACCTAACCTAACACTGCTGACCTGCCATATCACGTTGCTACCTTTTAACGGCACGACACTCATGTTTGATTGACAGATAACTCTCCCTATCGACAGACTCACTTTAAAGCTCGTGCTTCTCTGGCACCTTTGAAAGCAGCCCTCACGCAGACCGAACCCTTTGTGGATGATGAGCTAGCAGAGTTAGCCATAATTAAATAGCAGCTAGCAGAGCCCAGCTTCTCGTGCAGCAGCGTGAGAGCTTTCAAACTCAAACGCTTCAGAAGCTCAGATCGTTTCAGGGATTTTTAGTGCCTGTCTGTTTCCACTCTTTCGTCTTTTTCCCCCATTATGTTCCCGCTGATTATGTGAACTCGCCTGCTACATAACGGCTCCGCGATGAAACTAAATTTTAAGGCAGAGAATTGGAGGTTTTAATTACTTGAATAATCCCAAGGTCAATTTAAAAGTATCCCTCCTGACCTTGACTCTGCCTTCAGACACACCCTCCCATTTCTCATCCATAAGATTCGACGGCTCCTCGCTGCTCGTTCATTGATCTTAACCCCACCACCCCCCACCCCCACCCCAACACTCCGCTGATAGCTTCACTTTCTGTGGCATCTGGAGGCTCCTTGAAGCCTGAATGTTTTCCTTTAACTCTTTCATTCTTGCCGTCTCGCCTTCTTTTGCTCATCTCATGCATATACAATGTGGAGTCCCTGCAATGCGCCTGCTCGCTGCCTCTGCACAAGGTCTGAACCATTAGTGGGAATAATCCATAGCTGTGAACGTTTTGCACTCCTCTGTAAGCTCCTTTCTGAACTCCGCTCTGACTTGCAGAGGTGGGCTGGAAAGAATGAAAGCCACCATTATCAGTTTGTTGGGCTGCGTGTGACTCACAGAGCGTGAGTCATTATGTGCTGTAGAGAATCTGACCTATAAAAACTAGTGACTTTTTGAAATAGGTTAACCCATTTGTATGCGACCACCTCTCGTCACGTCCCCGGAGTCATAAATCTGACGGTGCAACACGACACCTGAGGTTACATTTGTTGCTGATGCTCATCGTCTTTAAATCTGAGCATCTTTAACCGCACAAGCTACGTGGCTCAAGGGATGAGAGTATAATATGATATAACACTGAAATCTCTCAACAACTACTGAATGCATTACCATCACATTTAGTACACATATTCATGGTCCCCAGAGGATGAACACTAATGACTTTTGTAATGTAGCACCACAGGCAGTTTTCACTTATCCTGTACATATACATTAGATAAACTGGCACAATTTTTTTTTAAGTAACCAACAACTTTGATGATTCCCTGACTCTATCAAGGGCCAGCATTTACAGCTTTGAATAAGATTTATTGACAAAAGTGTTGGTGGATGGATGACCTTGAAATCTGGTTCAGATATTCATGCCCCCCTCAGAATGAATTGCCTTAAATGCCACAGTCTTATTACTAAAATAAATAGATCAGATTCACTCCCCGGATCATCAACCTTCCCTCTATGGCTACTTCCTTTGCCTATATTACACGTGTGTTATTGGCCAAAATATTATCAGATGCGGTCTGACATATCAGGCTCTCTCTATTTCAGTATTCTCCACCACCTGAAGCTCTTCACAAAAGCACCTTTCCAACCTGAGCTTTTCAAAAACACTGACACCAGATTGTCAACTTTGACCAATACAGTTTGGAGGCGAAAATAATTCCTCTAAATCTGTCTGTGACTTTTTATAACATATCAATTCAATTTTATTTGTACAGCATCAAATCACAGCAGACGTTATCTCAGGGCACTTTTCCCATAGACCTTACTCTTTAGAATATTATTTACAGAGACCCAACAATTCCCCTCATGAGCATGACTTTTTCTTTATGAAGTCAAATGACTATAAACCAGAGATCTGAACGGCAGTCAGCTCAAAAATACAACCACTTAAGAGCAGTTTAGAGCGAACGTTCATGTTTGTCAAATTATATCCTTATCTGGAGATGCAGTAAAAAAAAAAGAACAAAATGAAAAAACACTGTTCCATTATGTGTATGTTGTTATAGTAGAAATTTTCAGATGTATCTAACCTTAAATATCAGCATTAAACTGATTCTGAAAAGTACATTAAATGAGTGCATTATGAAAATGTTTTAGTCTTTTTGTCATTTCCTTTATGAAACTTTTTAACGTTATTCTTCCATAACTTTTTATGTGATTTAAAGCTCCCATCTGTCTCCCACATCAGCAAACAGATGCCTGGCTCTAACCTCAACACTTAACTTGATCTTTAAAGCTGAACCAAAGCCAGCCGCAGTTAATTTAAAACTCTGCAGACATATATTACAACAGACGACAAGGCTCCACTCTTCTTCTTCTCTGTGTGTGTGTGTGTGTGAGAGCGCGAGAGGTCGACCTGCATCCATCACCATCTTCCAGCGGGTGTGAATGATCGTCGCCACTTGTGCCAAAATCACTAGAAGCAGGAGAAGGATGGGAGGACGAGGAGGGAGGTAAAGAGGAGAGACAGGACTCCCCCCTGTGTGGGTTCATCCACTGAGACGAAGAGGAGACAAATCGTCACATATGTCCAGGTGCTGGATGTGTCTGCGCTGCCATTCATTTCAGTGTTCCTCACCTTAGGCTCATCTCGGCCTCGTTCTGTATACACACCTCCCCTGCGACGCTCTCTTTTCTGCTGACAGAACAAATGCCTACACCCGTGTGATTAAAGCTGCTGTCACTGGGTTTTCATCAGAGGCCTCTTTCCTCTCTCTCTGCTTTGGTTCTCTCTCTCTATGTTTGTCTAATTTCTCAGCTCTATCACGCAGCTTCATCACTGGAGACTCGATAGTTCTACAGGAGAACATGGAGGAACTGAGGAAAACTAGTACCCGGCCTGATGTGAGCTGAGGGAGGAGAAACTATGAGAGATGTAGATCATGTGTGCTTGTACAACCCTGATTCCAAAAGCAGTTGGTGTGTTAAACATAAACTAAATTAGAACGCAATTATCAGTTGTGGACTGATCCAAACAGGTGTTTTTGGATCAGTCCACAACTTTCACAGTCTTTTGTTGCTCCTGTCCCAACTTGTTTGAAACGTGTTGCTACCATCAAATTATCAGCACAATGAAGAACATGTGTCCACATATTTATGTCATTAAAGCTTATTCTGACAAGAAAAGCAAATATAGAAACAAATGACTGCTCTTTTCAGATAATGGTCACAATATTGAAAACTGCTGTAAATCTCTGTTCCAATGTGTTAAAATTAGCAGCTGCATAATTATGTTGCTATATTTAAACAAATGCAACTGACTGGTTTTTCACGTCAACCATCAAATTGAATCTATGAAGTATATTTATGAAAACCAGTTTGCTATTTTCAGTGCTTCTGAACAACTGAAAGGATTTTACTGTTAACATGGGAGTAAGTTAACATCTTCATTGAGAAGGATTCATGATGATGCCAGCATTTATTTTGAAAAGCAAAGATGAAGATCTCATAAAAGCCTCAAAATAATAGAAAAAAGAAGGAACAAAATAACAAGAACACCTGCAATTCAACTCATTAAGACCACAAATAAGAGTCTTGAAATGCCAAACATCTTTCAAACTTAATACACAGTGTTTACTGTAGGGCTCCTGTAGTCGATGATATTGTGAGACGCCTCCTATTTTATCAAACTCCTGAATCTAAAGTGATGCAAATGAGCAAAAACGAGACAAGATTGCTCCACTTTGATGTGAGTTACACTATGAATTTGACACCATAAATATTTTTGCCGGCTTAAACAGGCTGTTCAGCGAGCTCACTCTCCACTACAGTGCATCCATTGAATACATCTCTTTCACAGCAAAATATTATGAAGCATATCTGCCAGTTCTGCACAAACAGAGAAGCAGGTATCATTATTCTTACAAGGAAAGCAATATGTTTCCTAAAAGGACGCGATACAACACTGCTGTGGTCAATAGATTACGCTGTATGACAGGCTGGCTGTATTGCATGATGAATTGTTTCTCATTACATTTCCAGTTTAGGTTTATTGGAGTTGTTAGTCCCATTACACAGAGCTGGGCTGCACACGGCTGAGACCAAACAGCAGCAGACAGGCACTGGATTCCAAATGTAAAGAAAAATAATGTTGCCTTATTTAAATTATTCAAATGCAGTTTTAACTATTTGTGTTTGCCTATTCGACTAATATTGACAAATGGTGCTTTGCGAATGGAAAAAATGTGCTGCTGGACTGCAGCTTAAAAGGTCCATGGTTGTGTTACCAGGGGTCCTCTGGGTTTCTAGTGGTCCTTGGCCTGAGTGGGGGTAGGGGGTCCAGCAAACAGGCCATTTGGCCCCGATAAAGTGGACGTTTTAAATGTTTTATTCAAGTTACTTCCTGCAGCGGTGAGTACTAATATCGGAGGCTGACAGGAAATAAACTGAGGCCCAGGCCATTTTCTAGCAATGTAATTCCAATTAAATGGCCTATGGAAGAACAGCTTTTCTAATAACAGGCCTCACGTTAAGCACTACCATCATTTGAGACAGGCCTATAATTAAACCGTAAACAATAATGGATACAAGCAACAATGGTAAATATTGTACATCTAGTTCGATGCTGAACGAGCTAATAATGGCGCACTGCAGCTTAGCCACCCATCTCTGTGTATGTGCACGCTGAACATTTGTGCTGTATGTGTCTGGTAGGTGAACTCTCGTGACGGCTGCGTGACAGCTGCGATGCTGCTCCTCATCTGCTGCAGCACATCCTCACTCACAATGAATGCATTCAAAAGGTAATAATGTCCTCAAAATTTACAAAAGCAGACAAACAACTTAAACATGCTCAGTGTCACAGTACACGTGTTTATGCTTTTTTAAAAATAGGAATCTAGTAAAAAAGGATAAGAGATGAGAGAGTCAGTTATCAAAAGACAAAATACATTGTTTGTCTAAAGCCTCTTGAACAACACAAAGCAGTGTTTTCTGATCTGATGCTGCTTTCGGCAGGACAAGCATCATTTGTCAATGTCTTATAACCACCTCCATATCCATAACTGTGGAAAAATAAGTCAGTTTTATGATGCAGTAATGTTATGAGAAAGGTTTGGTTTTAGCACAATTTGATAGGTTCAGGGAAAAAGCATGGTTTGGGTTAAAACAAGTACTTTGTTAAGACGAGGGGACCTTCGTCATCATGGTTAGGATGCTCATTTCTTGAAATGACTGATGCCGTTCTTCTTCTTGGGAGGCCAGTCTGGTTTAGCTCTATAGACAAATATCACGTACTATGTTGTGTCTCACCAGGTTTAACAGACTAAAATCAGCGGTGGTTCCCAACACAGCCAGAGTTCTCTAAAAATGCACCAAAGAACTGCACAAGTAATGTGAAAGACTGGGAACAACATGGGGAGATGCCATTTAAAGATAAATAAGCCCTGCTCAGACAGTAATAAGAGTCATGGATGGGAGTTTCTACCTATGAATATCACTGTATTTCAAACAGGCTTCACAGGGGGTGAATGCCGGTGACTCAACCCCCTGCTGTTACACAACATAACATTAAGCTGTGCAGCAGTAAAACCTGCAAAAACAAGCCACCGAGCTCCACCGCGGCTCCGTCACGACGTCGTGTGACACAGGATTGATTGACTGCAGACCGCTCGACTACAGGTCATCCAGATACAGTACGACCTGCTCCTCCCCGACTGTCCCTCAGGCTGCGTGACTGGCGGCACGGCTGACACATGCAGATCAGCTCCAACGCTCACAAAAGGAGCCAGGAGAGTCCTAATGGCATCAGACACACATCACAACACATCACGTCACCAGGAGTCCAAAACGAGATGCCACAGCTCGGCGGAAGAAGGTGAGGGAACAGGCCGACGGTGGCAGCTCACTCATATGGTTTCGAGTGCTGAGCATGAACTTGGTTAAAAGCGCTTTCAGCAGTAAAACCTGATGAACAGACACATTTTTCAAGTCAAGTCAGCTTTACTTACGTAGCTCAATATCACAAATCTTCCTCAAGGGGCTATATACAAACTGTAATGTAGGACACCTTCTATCCCTAGACCCTGGTCTCTCATTAGACACATCCCTAAACAAGGCCATGTCACTTTACTTATTGTAGTGTGCACACGAACAGAGAAGTCCACCATCACACAAGATGATGATCGACCAGAACAGAATGTATCAGGATGGGATGAGGTTCAAAACCCGTTGAAAACTGTTGTTGGTAAATACAGTTTATTTGCAAATGATTGCATTCTGTTTTGCACAGCGTCCCAATTTTTGGGGCTTAGGGGTTGTGGTAGGAAAATCTCACTTTCAGGTTCGCAGCCATAAAAAGTGCTTTCAGATCATGAACAATTGCTGCTAGTGTATTTTGAATTGAATTTAAAATAAAGCAGGTTGTAGCTTGAAATAGAGGAAATGGTTACAACATAACACAATTAATACAGTGAGCTTTGCTGGCTAGTATCATAAACTTTGCTTATCATCCCAGACTGGATAATTAGACTTCAGATACTTTTCTCTGTGGGTGAATAGGTCTATCATTGAACTCCAGCTCATGTATTGTTTCCCTCACTGTGGTTTGAGTTCAAGTCAGCATGTCCCCACTTCAGCAACATCATAAACTCTGCAGTGCATTCATGAGAGCAGCAGCCTTCCTACATCATGAATACCTTTGAGAAGAAACTTAAACACCCATTTGTACCATTCATTACATCTGGGTCTCTAAATGGCAGCAAACTGTGTGGTGCACCTTCAAATGTGGCAGTTCAGAGCAGGTCCAAACCTTTGCTTTTAGAAATGGCTGAAGGACTTTGTTTGATTGAAGCATGCAGAGACGTAAATGCTCCCCCCATTGCCATCAAACAAAACAGGTCAACATGATTGGCTCAGCATGTGCATGTTTTTTACAGGAGCCTATATATAAGCCTATATAACTCTGTTAGAGGACAAAGTGTTTAAAACAGAACAAAACCTGAGACTGGACTGTGGCAATGGACCAAAAGGCTGTGCATCATCTCTTCATTTCCAGGAACAAACGCTTGACTGATCTACTGTTATTTTCTCAATTACTGCACTGCCAGCGAAGGGGAGGACAATCATCAGGTCCGGTGCCAACACACCATCCACTCCAGCAGACAGAAACCAGAACGAGTCTCTCGGATAGCGATACAATAGCTGAAGCCTCAGGACGCCCTTCAGAACTCATCAGTTCGTCCTGCCCACCTTGACTTGTAGTGGAGCCATATATCAGTCTGACATCGCAGATTAAGGCGTCGGACAAACACTTCTCTCTAACGTCTCAGCTAGAAGCCTCTTGTCCACAGTGGCCCTCAATTCAGAGAAATTGAAGTGACTGAGAGCTTTACTTCAGTCTCAGTTTACTTTGGGCCTTTTCATCTGCCAGACTCAAGGTTTGTTTCAGCAGACGGGAAGAAATTAAATGATGGCAATTAATTATTAAGCTCTTTGGGCTCATAATATTCAGAACCATGAGTTATAAAACCCAATTTACAAATACAAATTAAATATGCATTAGTTGTGCAATGTCTTATTCCCAGCAAGATGACTGTTGTTACAGACCTGGACTAAGTAATTTGGTAAAACTGATGGACTGAACTATTTGGTTGACAGAGTCTTTAAACCAGCATTACTTGATTTTTTTTTGTTGGCCACTTGGGGGCAGTAGAAGAAGTTGCAAACACAGCACTGACATGTTAACACCCCAAAATGATGTTATGGTAAATCATTCCTAAACAACTTCCTGTTTACACATCCAGACACAAAGCGACAGTAGTATTTATCTGCTGTGGCCATTGCAATGAATATACTTCATTTAGCTTGTAGAAAGTCCTTTTTTACGAATAGATGTTATTTTATATGAAGGCTTTGCGAAAAGTAACATCTTGTACACGGAGCAAAAATGTTGTGCGAAGGTTCGACCAGGCTGAAAGTGAAAGAGCAGAAAGAGACAAAATAAACCTCTGAACAATGGATGAATAAGAATATAAGAAATCAGAAACATGGTTCCCAGAATATTTAGAGCTCAGTTGAAACGATGTGGTTAATATACTCTTTTCTGCAAGGAAAAATTCAAAATCCAAAAAAATATTTGGGAGGGAAAAAAAATATTTGTTTATTCTTCATTTGTGAATGGATCAAAACTGTTTCAAGTGTATGTTAGATTTGATCGTTTAGATTCCTCAGTCTGAACGGTCCGAATAAGCTGGAACAGGTGAATCATCTCAATCAACGACCCTTTAAAAAGAACATGGCTTCCACAACCGTCCAACCTCACCACCAAGGACAACACCCCAGCTCTGACACTCATACTTTAAACACATAAAACAGATGTTACTGATGTGCAGTTGGAGCAATGAGACAGAAAACATGAGATTCCTGCTGAGGACAAACAGGCCCGATCTCAACACCGCTGCAAACCAGAGGACAGACAAATCCACAGCAATACGTCTGCCTTTCATCTGCAGACAGACAGGACTGCGTGGGCTGTCTTTATTTATGCCAGATGATTAACCCTTACACCACAGCCAGATTTGAAATTAATTAACCTAATTAATTGCTTTGTAGTCAGTGTAATTATGCTTATTTAGTGTCGCATCCCAGAGGGATAAGTGCGAGTTTAAAGATGAAAATATTAAAAACTGGCACTGAATGAATTGGTCATTATCAATGATTTTCAAATTAGTTTTAATGCCTGCACCGTTGCTGTGCTCTTGTATAATCTCTATGTATGTACATTATGTATTTTCATTTCATTACACGGAATACTTTTATACAATTCAGAGGGAAAATCTGTACTTTCTACTATATTAACAATTTAAAACTTTACAGATCAAGATTAGACACAATGACTTTTAAAACACGATACATTGTTTAAAAAAAATCTTCCAACAGTGTTTAACAATATTTGCTTAAATGATTAGTAGATTAATCACTTAGTTCATTCTTCAATCATCAATATTAATCACCCATTTTGATGCACTTCTCATGCAAAATGAAAAAAAATCGTGGTTTCAGTTTCTCAAATTTGTTACCTTTCTTTGTCTTGAATTGCAATAAAATAAATCAGACAACATAAGACATTTAAATGTGTCATTTTGAGCTCTCTCCCATTATGAGTAGAACATAGAATAAACAGATTGATGCATAAAACAACCAGCAGATGAATCCATAATGAAAACTTAGTTTGCAGCCCAATATAACATATAAAATTGGCTCCACCTCAACTAAACACAAGAGAAAAATTCTGCTTGAATGTGAATGTGTGACTCATAATAATCTGGAGTAATAGAGTATTTATACTCTGTGGTATTGGCACTTTTACTTAAAGTAAAGAATCTGAATACTTCTTCCATCACTGCTGCAGCTTTATGAACCAGATCCCGGGCAGGTTAAGTCCATAAAGTGAGTAAATAAAGAGATATCTCCTAGTCTAAATCAACACGGTTAATTAGCAAAAATCAATGAGAAATGCCTTACTGACTCATTATGGGTTTAATAATGCACAAAGAGACAATTAAATATTAACTAGCATTTATTAAGTGCTTATTTATTGAGTGGAGGAGAGGCAACTGCATGAATTTTTAAGCAGGACTTCATTGCTACAGGAATGCAGAAGTGGAAGACGTGTTTTTCCCAGACATATTTCTATTTCTCAAAAGCAGCCGTTTTTTTTCCCCATGTACTCAGCAACTATCTTAACTTACTCACACACACTCCATTTGACACATGCACAGCAAAGAGGGAACGGTGAATGTAACAAAGACAGATATGATAAACAGTGTGTTTGATTATCCAGTTGTATTATCTCTGGCTCAGCAGAATATCTATAGGATTTCTCTGATTTCTCCCTGAGCGAGATCTTTGCATCTTCAGTCGCTATAAATACTCAAAATACCTCATCATCAATATAGACTTCAGAATCATTGTCTTCCCTTTGATTGGCAATATTCATTTGATAATCTACTTATTATCAACTGAGATCACTGGGAGCATGTTCACAGTCCTAGTTTAGCTTAGTTAACATGCCAAGATTTGCCAAGTAGAACGAAGAACAAAATACAGTTGAGGCTAATGGAAATGGAAAGTTTTAAAGGTATTTGATCATAAATAGAAGTATTGAACAAATTAAAATTTTGACCTGATGAAAGGTCAACATCAAGTCAAAGTTATTACAATTCATCTTTTCGGGAATATCAAAGTCTGACTCACATGTTATGGCAATTCATCCAACAGATGTCAAGACATGTCATCAAAAAAAAAACTTGATGGTGGAGCTAGACTAAAAGTCCGGGGATCACCAAAGTCAGTAGGATTCATCCTCTGGACACCATGAATCTGTACAAAATGTCATGACTATCCATCTCATAGCTGTTGAGACATTTCTGTCTGGACCAAAGTGTTTGACTAACATTATCATCGCTGGAGCCACAAAGCTAGCGTGGCTTAAAATACTCCAGGTCACTAATTAACACATCATATCTCGTTTATTTCATCTGCACTCAAACAGAAATATGAAAACAACAAATTATGATTTTACTTAATGTGCTGTAATCATTTCTCATATTGCCTCTGACTCGGCTGCTACAGTGATAAATTGATGAAATCGGTAAATAAATCATGTTTCAAAGAATTTCTCCCTCTTGACTCAGTGTGACATGGTCGGTTATTTGAAATCACCAAGGATGCTTGAATGAAGATCACATGTTGAACAGCCTAATGAGAGCAGTACTCACAGCTGCTTCCAGTTTCTGTACCTGAATCTCACTTAGCATCAGTTTACAGAAGGTAAATCTGCTTCACGTCTAACATGAAACATTGATAGAAAAATAATACTTTGTTATGGTAACATAATTTTTAGATGTAAGAACTTTCATAACATTAATCCAACATGGCCACTTGTGATAAGATGTCACCTGACCTGACAGGACAATTGGTATTAGGTTTCATAAAAGTATGCATGAACATTGTTAATATTAATATTAGTGGTGGCAGGAGAAGTTAAAAGTCTGTCTGTCTGTTTAAATGCTGCATCAGTGGCTCTTGCATGAATAAAGTTTCGAGGAAGCATTCGTCTTTTTTTATGGTGGCTAACTGAAGGGTGTGAAGCAGCAACCAGTTGGGAACCAGCTGAAAAGGCAGAGCGTCAGTTATTCACTCGACTGCAAATATTCGACTATTAATAGAAAATGGGCAACATGCCATTCCTGTCAAAACCACTCTGTTCAGAGTCTCTATGTCTCTCTGTCATCTGCAGCCTCTTTCACTGCCTCCCTCCCCCTTCGTGCACAGCTGGTGTGTAATTGGCCGATCTGCATCTCGCCCGCACGTGATTGGTGGACGTGACACCGGGCCCCGATGATCTCAGTGACACCTGCGCTTCACACAAGACGACAGTCAAAGACACAAGTGCAGCATGGTTGCCATTAATTATAAAGGGTTCGGCATGGATACACACATCTTCTCCACTCTAACGCTACCAATGCAATACAGATACCTAAAAATAGTATGGGAGGAAAAAATGCTTAGTATGTAAAAGTCCGCACCAGTATGCTTGGAAAATGATCCCTTTTATCTTCATGATGTTGAATAAATGAAACAACACATGTTGGGGAAGCAAATTGATCCGCGTGCAGCTCATTTGGTGCCGATACATAATTGTGCCGCAGTATTTCTTTCAAAAACAGGGCCAAGACTCCAGTGAATGCCTGCAAGACACCAAGCTTGAGTTTATGCAGCTCGTGCCATAAATAGAAACATGCCACCCCCTGTAGGCTAAAATTCATCCCCACCCCTTTAAATTCAAGGCTGGCCTAATCCCTTAGCTGAGCTGAGAGTTGCACAGCACTGAAATCTCACTGGAAGGGAGCGCAATGGCGAATGCTTTGATCCTCCGTGACAACAGCTACTAAATAGAGCCTATGAAGTGTGGCATATGGCCCGTGCTTCCTGCTCTCTACACACTATGTCGATCTGGCTGAATTTATCGTATTTGTCTCTGGATTGCTGTGTGTGTATGAAGTGCTCGAGCTGTTTGGGCGTCCTCCAATATGCACCCGCCTTATAGCCATTTGACTTTGTGCACACTGTGAAAGGAGAGATAATGCGCATTAGTCAGTGTGTATGAACACACAATTAGATCCACCATTTAACACCAGACAGACAGGCCAAGCTGTGCTTAATCGGCCTTCTTCACACAGAGAGCATATTTGACTCGCGTCAGTAAAAAGAGATGTAAACCATTTTAGAAGCGATCGATCGAACTGGGGCAAAATTTGAGAGTTGAAACCTGCTCTGAAACAACATTAAAGAACAAGACACACATTTCTCTAAAGATGTCTGTTATAGCTGGAATATGAAATGTTCTTGCCCTTCAGTCAATTATTTCCTCAACATAACCAAGAGCCAAGAGTTAAGAGTTAAAGCTGCAATAGCTGGTTGTTGTGGCCAGTTGTGAAAAGCAGAAACATTTGGCGACATAACATCGACGTAATAACTTCTTCTAACTGAGGAACCATCTAACCATCATGTTCTCCATCTTGTCTCTAACTGTGTCTGTCTTGATACTGAGCAGGTCATGAACAGTGGATTTTTTTTATGAGAGTGAACCAAAACACTAAAGTTGTGACCCAGACAACTAAAGAATGAATGAATCTCAGTCGTTAGTAAAATATTGATTAAAGCAGCAGTAAGATTTGTTTCAAATCAAATTATCGAGTAGATTTTTTTTACTCAAACCAGATTCTTTGTTCAACCTTGAATCAGTAGTTTTGTACCTTAATCCAACCAACTGCATTTGTTCTGTGCTCTTTTCTTGAGAAACATGGTTTTACTTCTTCAGAACTCGAGCAATTATTCACATGAGACAATCTGGGACGTTTTGGGAGTCACACACAGATGGAGGCTACAACAGCTCAGTGCACCTTGGTCTTTGTTTGTGTGTTTGTGTAGTCTGTAATCCTTCCAGGTCTTTGTGGTAGAGAGGACGTCATGTGACCGAGGTCCTATAGGTTTTCATGACACCTGAAAGTTGCTCGATCCATATATGTTTTCACTCCTGTCTCTGCCATTTTGTATTTTTATTATTCTTATTTCCGCCTACTTTTACTTATCCGTTTCTCCACCTGAGGTTTTTTCTCCTTTGTTCCCATTAAGGTTTTTGGAAAAGTTTTCCATACAGATTATAAAGCCCTTTGAGGCAAATTCGTGATTTACGATTTTGGGTTATATGAAAAAAAAACTGACTTGATAAATGTTGCCTGGAGCATTTCAGCCGCCACAGAGCAAAGCTTATGGCTGCCATGAATAGAACAATGTGCTATACAAATCACATCTGTTGTGCTTTGGCTCGACTTGATAGTGGCTGGACAGGAAACAAATGTTTTCTTTTTCTTCCTGTTTTAGACAAAAACCTCCGATTTGACAATGACTAAGCACTTCAGTCATATTAATGGTATTATAATGGGGAGTTGATTCATTGAATGGAGTCAATGCAATGATTTTAGCGAGAAACAATTAGAGCCGGAGTAAATTAATTGCACATGTGGTTATTGTGTGAATCACTGTCCTGCAAAATAACAGTGAGTGCACATCAATACATCCTGATGTTAATGGTGGTGTTTTTAATTATCACTAATGCAAATTATGGGAAAAGCCATTTGTATTTGGCTGCATTTTCAGCCTTCATGTTTTAATATGAGGTGCTACATACTGACGCTCGGTGACTCCACACCTCCTGCATGAGGACATCAGGTCGTTTTTGCAGAAGCAGGCAGTGTTGTACCCGAACGCGTTCAACGAATGTTCGTTCATGAACTAGCTCATATTTTGGGTGAACGTGAACGTCCCGTTCATTTTTGCATGATGAACGTTAAATTGTGAACGCACTCATTCTGCTGTTTCTTGAACGGCACTCTGATTTCGTTCAGATTACGTTCGTGCCAGATTTCAAGAGCCCTCGGCGAAAAACCAAGCTAAAACAGTAAAAACACATGGTAAACGACCATTAAAATGTCGCGGATAACCACCCGATCTGGCAACCGCAAGTCCTGCCTGTCGCTCTACCAATTTCGTCATCAACGGTCGTCAGTCTCGTGTGCAAGGAAGGAGGATGCGTTTACTGAGAAACTAATTCCCATACAGTCGGGAATTAGCTCGTAGCTCGTGGCAACGTAAAAAAAAAAAAAAAAAAAAAAAAAGAACTAAAAAAAGAACGAAATAGTTCATTTTGGGGAAGCATGAACTTTAGTTCACAATTTTGAATTATGAACGATGAACTGAACTAGTTCATTTTAAATGGTTTGAACTGAACTTTGAACTAGTTCATATAGAAAGTGAACTTTCCCAACACTGGAAGCAGGTTTGGACGGTGCTCTACGTTATGACACCTTCTGTATGCCAAAGTGGACAGGTCAGTGTGGAGAAGCTGATTCATCACGACTTGTGAGCAATAAAGTAAATATTTATCCTTTAAACTGTTGGTTAATATGTCAATCATAAGTCACACTTGGAGTTCATCATAGTTTTTACACTGCAAATTTGCATTCTTATTATAAAACTGTTAATGTGCTCAGCGTGTCCACTGCAGTTTAACAGTCACATTAAAAGCAAACTCCACCAATGTTTCACATAAAGGTCAGTTTGCTCAGCTCCACTCAGCCTGTGAAAACAGTTGTGTTGCATAATGTCTTCTGTGGCACTGCAGGAGCTTAGTCTGTGAATGTCATCATGGACATGGACATTTATCAGGCAGGGAGGCTCCAGCAAAATGTTGTTAGTTGTATTATGGGAACTGCAGGATCTAGTGTTTTTGGATCTTGACTCATATTAAAAGTCAGGATATCTCGGCCTTTGTTGTTCAAATATGACCATTTGTGTTTGAAAATGCCTCTTCTCTCTCTCTCTCTAATGATGGAAAAGCATGTTGCTGCTTGTCCAAGATCTGATGTGCTGCATTGTGACAGTATTTGCCCAAGATTCAAGAGAAGTTTGGGGCAGGTACCCGAGGGGGTTGCAGTCATGGTCTATGATTGACATACTGCGTTCAAACAACTTTATGTCATGCAAAAGACAATTCATGACTCCACTGTGCAGAAAACAAATGTAACAAAAGACAGAAATTTCAAGAGTTAGGTACTCTATTTCTAAAATCACTTCACTGAATGAGCATCACCCGTGTTTTATTTTTACATATGTCTATCTGCTGCATGTTGTTCTGTCTTATTCAATCTTGTAAACTTTAATGTCTCATCCCTCCAGTTTGAGCACCAACTTGTTAAAGAATAAATGTTTACGCAAATATGGAGCAATAAAGTGCAAACTGTTTTTTTTTTTTTATGATAAAATTCCAGCCCAATACACCAGTGTCTGTGGTACTGAAATTTCCAAAACTCTCTTGGTCACACCTATATGGAAACACAAGACATCCCCAACAGGAAATAAGTGACTGCTAACAGGAATAAACAGGCTGATGTTCAGGTAGTTTGAGCTCAAGTTCTTCTTATGATGATATAAAAGGATAAATCTGGTGCATATTTTAATATATTTATCCAACACAATGATTTCCATATATTGAAAACTCCACTCTGAATAATAACAGACTGGCAAATCAAACATGGCTATTTCATAAATTGACAGGTTTAGAATTGAGATATAAATGTC
The DNA here is from genome assembly GCA_037975185.1 of Centropyge bicolor. Lineage (NCBI taxonomy): Eukaryota > Metazoa > Chordata > Actinopteri > Pomacanthidae > Centropyge > Centropyge bicolor. The sequence continues at coordinate 1,349,542 of JBBMOC010000060.1, read as the reverse complement.
TTGTTCATTATTTTTCTGTAACCCAGCATCAGTGAGGAATCTTTGTCGTTACATTATGTGCATGTAAATTGCAGAGTAGCAGTTTCCATAAATACAACCTACAAATGACAGATTGTTGGATCTACTCTCTGTAAATTCATACATTCGATGCTCAGATTCTGCGGCTACGAAAAAACTGAAACCGGCCGCTAATACAGAGAAAGCTGTCAGAGGCTTAAGCATGAACGCTTCCTCATCGCTCCACTGTCACACACTTTAACATGAACACTTCATCTCCAGTCATCTCCATCCACCCCCCAAAACCACTCTGAAGGGAAGGGAAGCAGAGAGGCAGATATGGACTCTTGGTGTTAAGTGGTCCTCGGCTCCTTATCCAGCCAAGCGCCCTCTGCTTCACAGAGCAGCCTCGGTGAATCCGCCCTGCTCCTCGCCGCGTGTTTGCTCATATATATTACAGTTTGTGTTCACAGATCGCTAGGCTGTGTTATATATTAAATATTAAGCATTCGGCTATCATGCGAGATGTGTTCGACCCGAGCAGACGTGCTTTGAGCCTTCAAACTTCATTTGAATTAAAATACACTCAGCTTAATGATATTCACCGCAGCGAGCGTGGATATTGTAGCTGGTGCTGAATGCATGAGCAGGCAGATGGATAGATACCGAGGGCAAAAATATCTGACTGTATCACTTAACGTCGCTGTAATTTCATGTTGTATTATGTTCGTGCAATCTCAGTATCCAGCAGCACATTGGAGACTGAACATTATCGCCCATCAGCTCCATTTATGAAGATCATCTGGCTTTTTGGGCAAAAATCTTTGCAGATATTTTCACCTCACTAGATGAAAGTCAAGGGAAGATCAAACTGACATCTCTTGTAAAATGCTGATTAATTTTCGGATGATCCATTCTGACACTGCACAGTTGCATTCAAATACATTACTAAAGGTCCGATATTATAGAAAGAGAGATTTTCATGTCTTTTTAAAATTAAAAAGTCGGTTACTGTGAAAGTATCAAAAGGCTTAATCCACTAAGAAATGAACACAGCCAGTCTCATAAAACTGAAACAGGGTGAATTAAAATGCTGCAGGAATGGACAGTATGAGAAAAATAATGTGCTTTTTGAACATTACAGCATATGAAAAAATCTAGGAGACACTTAATATCAAAGCATGAACCTGAAAATGAGCATAAATGAGTCTAATATGGGACCTTTAAGGATCCATTTTAAAACCTTGACAGGCCATAAGTGCTGCACAGCATGCTGGTTTAGATGACACTTGGGAAGATAACGCCTCTGAAGATATGACACAAGGAGAGGATGGCTCATCTGTCAGGGATGAGATGTTTCACCTGCTCATTGAGTGGTGAAGTCATTTAGAGTTAAAGTGGCCTTTCAACGATCGGCATAAATATTTCTTCATTACAGTGAAATGAAAGTCATTTTAATTACACATCTCTGTGACCAAGAACTCAATAAATAAAACATTTTTCATATGACAAACATAAAACATTTTTAACAAAGACACACAACTGAGGCTAATGGGAACATCATTAGTTTTGCAGGTAACTAATATGTGGGATTCATCCTCTGGGTACAATGCATATCTATTTCATGGCAATTGATCAACAGTTGTTAAAATATTTTACTGAAATACAAAATTTGAAACCTGCTGATGGCAGTAGAGGTAAAGTCAGTAAATTACCAAAGTCAGCAAGATTAAGCCTCTGGGAACCATGAATGTCAAAATTTCATTGTAATCTACATTAAGTTCCTGAGATATTTCAATGCTGACCGAAGCAGTGGACTGACAGACCAACAGGCTGACAGACAGACATTGCCACCCCTGAAGCCAAGCTGCTATCAGCATTATCAACATTATTAAGGTCATCAGACTTTTTGCTGGTTATTCAATTACATCAGTCTGTTCAGGAAGCCCTCTGACACTAAACTAAATCAAACAAATTTGATTACCTGTGAAAACGCCACTATAACCATATGGTCAGCGTGATTTTTCTGGCATTTACTTCCTGGAGGGAAGCCAAGTGTAAAAGGTCTGGTTCTAAAACCTGCAGTGCCCAGTTTGGGAGTTTTTGGGGGCCTAATCTTGTGCTCAAGATGTTCCAATCATGTTGTATAAACACATTTAATCATGAGACATCCCTACTTAAAATGTGTTTCACTAAAATGGCAAAAATCAAAGCAAAATGTCTGTTTTCACCGACGCTGCCTTTAAGGGCGGGACAGTGTTCTTTGCCTTATCCTTTATGACCACGACCATGTGGTGTGACAACAACTGAGGCTTCAATTACAGGAGCAAGGTGAGAGAACGAGGCAGGCTCATCCATCACAGCGGAGAGGCGAGGCAGGCTGAATTGGCAGCTGTCTCCTCCGGTGCTCTGAAGACTCAGGAGGCTTGTTTGAAATTACGATGCAAAGCCGGCCTCGCTGCCAAGTTTTCAATGACACCCAGATCTGTTACGTGCAAATACGCCGAGGTCTTTTTTTAACTTCGCTGTTGACAAGCAAACCAAGCCATCAACAAGCTGCGTCCGATCGTTTCTGAAGACATTATGTGGATTATGTAACACTGTGTTAACCAACTTCAGGAGAAAACTACTGAAAACATTTCAGTGTTTTAACTTGTGATCAGTTATGTTAAGTTGAAACTGCAGGATTGTGACCCTGACTTTCCACACACACAACAGTTTTTGGAGATCACAAACAAAAGCACTAAATATCTGGTCGTGTTGAGGAAGAGTCGGGGAGTCATGCAAAAAGCTACATCCAGTGAGATGGACGATGACAGAAGAGCCTCGGAGCAGCAGCCAGAAACCACACGCAACATGACGACAAGTTGTTCATTCATTGTAAACCAGAGCACAAACTTGGACCACTTGCTTCTTCATCCATTTTTGGAAAAAAAAAAAAAAATCCTGTCCCACGTATGGTATTGCATCATTTTCCATGTCATTACTCATGTGTGTTTTTGTGATAAAACATAGTTCAACTCATCAGTGTGCCAAACGACAACTTCAAGATCCATGATCACAAGATAGATAATAGTGTGAACATTACAGCAATTTAATGACTTGGATATCTCATTATATTTTCCAGTTTAAAAAGTTGGTAAACAGAGGTTAATCCTCACACATCACACATGTCATTCCTGAAGTTCGGATTTTAAAACATTTATGAGCGATAAAAAGCTCCTGACCAGAAACTTTCTGCCTTCAAAACTTAATTTGAATGATGCATAGTACAATGCATGAATAGTGCCAATTAAAAAGTGTAATTTCTCTATCAGCACATGCAGTTAACAATAATTCTGTGTAATTGTTTGGTTTTAATTCTCATCGCTCCGGATCCAAAATAGCGCTTGGATTTGCAGCTCATGAGTTTCTTAATGACCAGAGTGAGTTTAATATTAATGTGTCCTGAGATGTGAGAACAGTTTCTAATTTAGGATCATGGGCTTAAAAATCCTGTTCATCTGTCCAGGTCAGAGAAAGTCTTCAGCTACTTTTGAGTTATTAGATTCTTTCTGAGATTCTAATTAAAGTCCTTTTCAAGAAATGATGTTTAAAAAGCATCTGGTGGAATAAACCAGAATTATCCTTTAAACCAGAGGATCTTTAATTCTGACTGGATCTGTGATACCTTTGATTATGTTTGTAGTATCTGTATCTCAGAAGTGGTGGTCGAAACTATCATTTTCATATGTGGCCATTCGCTGCGAGTTCTGCAGTCAGAGCGCTCGCGTGTGACTTTCTGAATGATGGAGAAAGAAGAGAACTCCAGCGCAGCATATGGCTTTGTTTGGAAAATGCCTTTTTTGTTTGAAATGGCCAGACGGAGAGATGCAACCCTGAAAACAAAGCCAAGTCCTCCGAGGCAAACCAACAGGAAATGTGGGTCAGCGCAAATAAAGTACAACGTTGAGGAAAGCAGCACGGCAGATTCATCATGACTGATATATTCCTTCTTGAGATTTCTCTCTCACATGCATCCCTCCCCCCCAACACACACACACAATCATAAACATGTTTCCAGCTCCATCATTAGTTCCTTCATTTTGAAATTACAGCCTCATTTTCTGCCTATGATTGGGAAAAAATCTTCATGTGAAATGGTCGTATCTGTGGCAGTAATTGCCCTGGCAGCCGACAGATGTGCTTTAAAGTGCTAATGCAGGAGCGAAGAGGGCTGAGTTGTTGCATGAGGGACGTGAGCTGGAGTCAGCACATCCAGGCCGATAACAAGCCCGCTGCAAAGTCAGTTAAAAGTCAATCAATGTTGTTTAGGGAAACTTTGACAACTTCAAATGAGTGGCAGGCTCATTCCGCTGTTTTGTGCCGACAAGAGGATCTTTTCAAGGTAATGATGTGTTGGCTCTGCAGCTGCTCTGGAGTCGGGTCCAGTTCATTTTAAAGCAGCCACAAGGAGTTTTTATCTGGTTATGAAACAGCCTCGATTTAATGCCTTTATATGATCTATATCAGCAAATCAGATCATTAGCAAGACAACTATGTCCACAGGTCTGATTCCCTGAATCAAACAAAGGGTCAATGTTTACTTTTCTGAGGCAAAGTTTCACAGTGAGTCGTATGTTAGTCAGTTTCAAGGAAGCTGGAGGAGATTTTTCCTCAGACACTTTTATACTTGACATTATATTTTGTGAAGAAAATGACCAAAGAACAAGAAAAAAAAAACAACACACGTTAGAGCATGAACGAAAAAGTCAAGCTTCTACAACAGATGGAGAATTGCAGGATTTGAAATGATTCAGAAATGATCCTGAATTGGCCTTTCTATTATTAAATATGTCTGTTTTATTTATGAAATGGCTGCATACAGTTCATGGCGGTGCAGGTCAGGGTGGACATTAGGTTTTACATTGGCCTTGCTACCGAGCTGCTTCTTGCTGAAGACGTATCATTAAGAAGAAATGACATTAGAGGCAAATGTTTATAACTAGTACAGAGCATCTGAATTTGTTCGTTGTGGGCTGACATGTAACCTCAGTGTATGAAAGATACGTTAATCTTACACAGCAACATATACATCCATGATCATCACTGTGCATCCTGCAAACAGCCGAGTTTACTCAAGAGAAATAGTATTAAAAATAAGTCGAGTCTTTCTTTCACTTGCTTCCACACTAGATATTCACTAGTGTTTCATTCTGGGAAACACTGCAGCTTTACCCCGCAGTAGCCACCAAAATCAACACAGAATGAAATGTCCTTGTAGTTACTTTAAAGAGAGCAAATGAAAAGAAACAGGGGGACACATTGGCAGCCGCTGAAGGCATGTAAAATAAAACACCTTCTGGTCAAGGCGCCCAACCTTTCCAAGACGCCCCGGAGAGTTGCTCTTTTAAAGCTTTTATATCACTTCCACTATCGAAAAAACGCCGTCCCTTCGGCCATCCATCATCCCATCAGGTCATGAGCTAAACCTCAAACTGAGTTATTTATAGACCATCCAACTTAAGCGCTGCATGCATCGAAACCTGTATTGATTCTCAGCCAGGAGAAACACAGGCTCCTGAATTAATTATCAGCCAATGAAAAGAGGCCTGGCGACGTGTGTGTTTGTGTGTGTGAGAGTTCCTATACGATGCAAATAAGCACACAACATATCGACGTCCAAACAATCTGTATTTCCCCTCACTAAGGTGAGCACTGAAATGCACAAATCTATCAGTGTTTCTCTCCAGTGACCACGAATCAGAAGCAATGCATCATGGTTAATTAAGATTGGTGACAGGGGAACACCTTGTGGCTGAAAGACGCAGGTGGACATAAAAGAAACAGACAGACAGACAGACAGACAGACAGAGTACTTTATTAATCCCTTTGGGAGGTTCCCTCCGGGAAATTGGCATCTCCATCGCATTCTCATATATTGCACTGTTAAATATAGAATACAAAGTATAAAATAGAATAGAAAATAAAAATATATAAAAAATCTGAAAAAGGACACAATAAATTAGGCAGTAGAGGTAGCAAAAATTTGAATCAAAATAGGCACTTGTAGGAGAAACAGCTTTTCATAGCAAATGCATCAACTTGCATGGGTTTATCACATGTACTGTAGTAAAAGCTGATCTGGGCAGGACTTTTAGTGAACACAGCATGAGTCACAAAGCAGACTCTCTCTCGCTCTAAATTTGTCCTGTCTGCCTAAATTAAAGCCTGGTGTCGATATGGGCTCTGATGGGAAATCTTCACAGAGAGAGTGATAAAACAAAAGACAATAAAATGACCAAAGATCAAGTTGTCTTTGTTTCAGGGGTGAGTGAGCGCTCTCGTTCATTGATTTTCCTTTATTTAACCAGATAAAAGTCTCGTTTGTGAGATTAAAATCTTTTTCAAGACGGACCAGGCCAAGACAAACAACACAAGGGCATCACGACATCCACTTAAGATGCAATAAAAGAGTAGATAAAATCCAGTTATGATGAATAAACAGGTCCAAAGCAATTTGAAATAAAGTGAGATAAAAACAAACAGCTGTCAAGAGAAAGTCAACATCGTCAACATTTGTCCTCTTTTGACACCCTGTCCTGTAAAAGCATCACAGTCCACCAAGCTTGGTAAAAATGAATGACCTTATAAAGCCAACCTCAAGTTTCACAGGCTCTGTTTTTGCACAGCAAGAGTGTAAATTGGAAAAAACTTCAGTGAGAATGATTCGAGCTTGTCCAGCACAACAAACTATTTAAAACATTCAGAAGTTCATATGACTCCCAAAAGCTTAAATAATACAGAGCTGACGCAGAAGTGAGAGGCCTGAAAAACAAAACTGTCCATCCATCTAGTAAACCACTTGTCCCATTGCTGGTCATGAGGGAGCCGACCGGTGTTCACTGCACAGGCTGAATGAGTGTCTGCAGGCCGTAATTAGGCCCAGCAGAGCTTTGAGCTAAATGCTAATGTCAGCATGCTGAAACACTCACAATGCTGATGCGAACATACCGGTGATGATGATGATGATCAAGTATCATGTTTACCACTCGCCAAGAGAAAGGGGATATCAAACACAATAAACCACAACAACCGACAAGCACAACACACATTAACCATCAGCCTCACCTGTTTGTCTGCAGGTGAAGTTTAGCTCCTGATGAATGTAGCTGGTTGTTGCAACAGAAGTTAACATGAAAAAGGGCAAGGAGGACAAAACAGAAGTCTGGCATCAAGAAAACAGGAAGTCAGTTTTCCTCCAAACAATATGGAGGGGACTAACATGAGGAGGAAAAACTTGCTTGCTCTTCAAACAGTCCATTTCTTTAACCCCGCCCATGTTGTGGGAGCCGCCTTCTCAGTTTCAGCCAATGAGGTCAGGGAACTGGAAAAGAGACCTGAAAGGGGAAAAAACACCTTTATTCATCTTTAAAACTGCCCATAACAAATTAAACATAAACCAACAGTGTTTCAAATACTTTTCATTACATTTGATCACACAACTACGAGCCCATGAAATCTTGCCAACTGATGCTCCACGGGTGTTTTGTACTGTTGAAGGTGAAGATCTAAATGAAGCTTATTGATCAATTAAGACGTTCTGTTACAAAGACTTAGTTAGTAACTCGAAGCTTCATATTTCCACCTCCTTGTAGTGGAAATTTGAAATTTACCTGTACATTAGGCCTAAATCCAGCTACATCAGATTGAAGTGCAAATAGTTTTGTGGTGAAAACTTTTGCTTCCAACATATCACATGTTTTGTTGGCAGATGTTTTCAGCTGAAAGGGGAAGGTCAACAAATCTTAGAAATATTACACAGTATGCTGGAAAGTAAACAAAGTGCCCTGTGTTTTCTTCACATTGGGACAAAATAAATCAGAATATCATCTTTACAGGTTTGTCTGTGTGTAATTTCACTGTCACAGTTTTGCAAAATACAATGTTACAGTTGGATTTTTTTATGATTTTGTGAGACAGTAAAGGTGTCTATGGATGTACACTGGATACAGATACAGTATAACAAGCATTGCAGCTCCAGTATCTTTATCTTTCATGTACATATCTTCAGTGGTGCTTCCCGAAACATTTATCATATCTGGCCTATTCATTTTTAACATGCCACAAAGCAAAATGTCTCTCTATTAAATTTATGATGTTAGCCTTTGAGAAATTATACGGACCCGGAGTTAAAAAAAGACCATAATAGACACGGAAAAATATAAACTGCCTGTATTTAAATGTTCAGACTGAAGATAATCTCTATGCATGATTTATGGAGGTGTGTTTTTCCAGCAAACCTCAAGGTGAATGTTGACATGAAAATAGCAAAAGAGACATTCTAACCTTTTTTTTCCAAACATTGCAATAACTTAAACATAGGAGTTTATCTTATATAATGTGACCATAATCTCCATTCGACTCATGCCTCCCTCGGGATGAATAAACAAAGATGGTAAACATCATGTCTGCTCACAGTCAGTGTGTTAGCACGGTCATCATGGGCATGTTTGCATTGAGCTTAAAGCACTGCTGAGTCTAAGCAGCAGCACAGAGACTTTTAGTCTTGTGTATATGTGGCTGCTGTGAATTGACTCTTCAGTTTATCAGATAACAAAAGTGTTTATATCTGATTTTGATGGTCACACTGGAAGGTGAGTGAAGCATCATCTCTACTATAACACATTTTCAGTCTCTCCTGGAAGACATTCATTGTGTTGCTCTTGGTTCGTTTGCATGAAAAGTGAAAAATAATAGTGCCCAGAATGAAAAAAGATTTAAGAGAGAGAAGCTCAATCCCTGTTTCCTTTCTCATCTCTGCACAGGTGACCTATCATGGCATGAAGAGGGATCTGTGTCAGATCATCATATGGGAAAAAGTCTTGTAAATTTTCCATTCTGGGATTGGACAGATGTGCAGGAAGGAGGTGTCCGAAGGTTTCTGACCATGTGACAAACACCTCTAATGGAGTACACTGACTGCTTCACCCTCTCTTTGCCATCAAAAATGAATGAAAGGTTAAACACATTTTACATTATATTAGATTTTTGTTTTATCATGAGCTGAACACATACTGAATTTTATGACCTCAAACCTCTGTTAAATCAGGTTTGCAATGACCTTTAAACTCATCTTAAACCTGAGGCAAAGGTAAAGACAGAGAAACAGGCCCAGTGTGATTTCAGGTAATTGTAGACCAAGCATAAACCGGCTGTCTCATTTCATCTCATCGTCCTGGCCTTACACAGCAATAAGGAACATCAAGGTAAATGCAGGACACATTTTCACTTGTGAAAGAATCCAGGTGAAATCGTCCTTGTTAGCACTTAAAAATTGAAGACGCTCCTTTCATGCCTGCACACAGTCGCTGTCTAATGAAACTCAGTCAGTGAATTCCTTGCACTCATTAGCCAGAACAATCAATCTCCTCTCATTTCTGTCAAAAGCCTCTCACCTCTGATCAGCTGTTCTCTGAAGCCCCTCTTTCTGGGGAAAAAAAAACGCCCACAGAGAAGCATCTCTCATAGGACAATACAGACACAGGCTAATTAGCAGCTAATTAGTTCGAACCGCTAGACTGAAAATGTTAACAGCATGTTTAACCATCACATTAGACAGCTGCTCCGAAAAACAACACAGAGACAAATGCAGGTATAAGCCTGAACCGAACAAATGACAGAGAATCACATGACGTCCCTTTTTCTCTGTTGTGCTTCTGGTGCCTGAACGCATCCTCAAACCTCAGCCTGAAACTCATCGGCCTTCCCTCCCCTCTCGACCTGCGTGGAGGCTGGCAGAATTAATGACCAGCTAAATTTATGAGGGGAAAGTTATGAATAATGTTTACGTATTAATCATTCATGGTGGCCAGCCAAGCACATAGACTACTGCTCCCCTGGAAATTACAGGCTCACCTCCACAACATAAATTATCCATCAGATTTCAATCAGCCTTCTCGGCGCAGCAAGCCAAAGCCAAACTATCTCTACAAAATACAGATGCATGCAAAAGTCCGGCGTCTCTAACCAGCAGGGAGCGTGCAATATTAATGTATCGATCAATGTATTGGTGACAGCTCATACGGCGACTATCCAGCACAATCTATCATCTTTGTGTTCAGAATAAAGCCTCAATATAGGAACAATGCATCACTATCAAATCAGCTGTGATATTCTGCTGCAAGATCTGACATTAGCAGTGTTATTAAAGCTGATGTTTCCCCCTCCAAATTAATACATTTCCCATAAATCCCCTCGCCTCCCCGCCGTGCCCTCCCTGGTGTTTCGGGCTTTACTGAAGAGATAAACATGTTGGAGGTGATTTTTCCGTCTGTCTTTCACTCCTTCAATTATCTGTCCTTCCCAGAGACTCTGCCAGCTTTCCTTTTGTTTATTGTGCCTCTACACTCTGCTGCACACTGTAGCTCAGAGGTAAAACCAACCCTCTGACCTTCACAAACCATCCAACACATTCCCCCACCTGCTACATATCAAACGCAAAATCATGTCCGTGTTGTTTCCAGTGCTGTGCCGAGATATGGTAGATATTCAGAGGGGAGACAGGACACCTCGTCCTATTTCTTCTGACTAGATAACCTGGAAATAAAAACAAGTTCTTATCTAACAAAGGTTTTATGGCACTGGGTATTTTTATGGATATATTTTGCACATTACTGAAGCACACAAATTATTTTAACATAATTTACCATTGTGAAAGATTAAGGTTGGTTCAGAGGCTTTTGTATATAGAAACAAGAAAAGAAAGAAAGGAAGAAGAAAATATACTGTAAAGTTAACAAAAAAAAATTATATATTCTCACCACGTTTCCTCTTTACTTTCTGAATTTAATGATGTGGTTTCTCCCCCTGGGCATCGAAGGTGTAGCCGGGGGGGAGGGAGTTTAGGTTTGGGTTTGAAACCGAAATAACAGGTGTACAAGGACGAGCGTTCATGATATTCTCAGCATGAATAACGCTGGAAACTTGAACCTAGAATCAGCAACAAAACATGCTTAAAGTATTAAAAGTAAAAAAATTTAATAGGCAACAGAAGGCACCGTCAGTGTTATATTGTCTTGTCATATATTATATTATCAGATTATCAATACCATTAACTTGCAAGTAGCACTTTGATGCCGTGGCTGCTCAAGGTGGCGCTATCTTATGGAGTGAAACATGCAATCCTCTGAAATGTAGTTAAAAAGTAGTATAAAATACTGGACTGAAGTACAAGTAACAAGTACATTAAAATTATACTTAAGTACTGTAGTAGAGAGAGTTACTTTCCACCATTGGTGTTAGTGAAGCTCTGTCTATATTTGAGCTCATTTTAGGTTTATTTTCTGTACATGAGGATATAGAAAAATAACACATCCAATAATATATGAGTGGGTGTGTGTGTAAAGACACCATCAAGTGAAATTCATTCCTGGCTCTGTCACTGTCTGACATATTGTTTCTTGGCAAATATTGGTCGAGTTCACACAGCGAAGAGGTGTGAAGGAGGGTCAAGACAGAAAAGAGAAAAAGAAAGAGAATTACAAATGAAACACATCCTGCCAACAAACACCATGTTCCTTTAGCATATGCTCAAGTGAATAAATCTGACTTGTAATGTGTGGGAGGGGGGTGTCACTTAGAAAATAAACAAAGTTTGGATTCAGTTTTATGACTAAGAAAAGTTCTCTCTCATCCAACAGAGTCTGGTGTTCAAATTTGAGAAGAAGAGAAAACATGGATTCAGATAAACTGCGTGATTTAAACAGTGAAACATCTGAATGGTCACCTGACCGGGCCTCAGAGAGAGAGAAGTCAGAAGGACAAGAGAAGAGCGGCTGGGCTGAAAATCCTCACACTCTTTACATTACTGGTCCGGCGACAAAGCGGCAGAAAGCCAGCACAATAATTAGTTTCACAGGAGCGGTGTGTTTAAGGACGATAAGCGTTGCTTTGGGTGAAGAGGAGTCAGCAGATGAGTGTAGCTGCTTGTTATCTGTGTGGAGCAGAGGGAGAAGGAGCACAGTGCTGTAATAACTTTGAGAGACCGAGGTGAGGGGGAGAGGGGGGAGGATGCTGCAAGGAGCGAATGATAAAAATAAAAAAAAGTTGAGATCAGAATCTGACGCACATATTCCTGCCAATGCTGCTTTAAATGTGATCAATACGTTTGTCATGACTCTGAAGGCGGCCATGTTAATGATGGGAGGACTGAATGCCTGTGTTGGCCTTATGAAAGTCATTGTGTTCAAACGGCCGTCAGCTTTCATCGTCTGCTGCATTCCCACGAGAACACACACACGAGCCAGAGCTGCAGAAAAAGACCAGGCCGTCATCAGCAAATGGCGGTTCTGGTGCTCGCACAAGTTAGCATCATCGATAAACGCCACAATCATTATTCATGGTGCGTTGCAGCTGCAGAGCCGCTCGTGATGCAGCGCGTGTCAGGATGCGCTTGTCAAGGAAGCCTGACCGGCGTATGATGTGAGGAAGAGGAACATGAGAGGGGAAGCTGAAGTGGCCGCTGGGAAATTGGTCCGAGCTGCATGTTAAGATGATTTTCAAAGAAGCCATTCAACAATGACGGCAGACTGACATGGCCGATTGGACAGATATTTAGCTTCAGCGTCAAGTTTTTTTTATGTTAAAAAATGTCTGGATGTTAGATTAATAATGTAGGTGATTTTAAACAAAACTCATATGGAGCTCAAACACTCATCATCTGAGCAATAGTTTAGTTGCATATCTATTCATCTACTCTTGACAGATTCTGTTCTTGATCAACAGATTATTTGTGATCCCTCCACAGTTTCCCCTCGGTGTCATCTTACAGGAGAAAACACTTTTGGGAAGATTGAAAAAATATGTATTCTGTTAAAGTCCATCCAAACCTTAACTGTGTCCCAAATCAACACTGTGTATGTATTCCCTACAGCATAGGGTACATGCTAATTGTCAGCCAATAGGAAACAGGAAGTGATCAGATACATGTGACATCCATCAAACTGTGATTCTAGAACATCAAAGCTAATAGAAAAATAAATTTCTTTCTTAAAAATCTAACATTTGTTACTTTGTTTTCCATGATTTTTCCAGAGCTGTTTCACCACCAACCAATTCATTTACAATTTTTCCATGTTTGATAACTTCTTCTATCTCCTGTGTGCATTGCATTGTGGGAGAACAGGATGCATCAACAGCACATTCAGAAATTGAAAAAAAATTCAGTAATTCAGTATTTGGTTATTTCACTTTCCCAGTGTGAACATACTGCATGCTGAAAACCTGCTGAAAATCACTTTGTAGTATTATGGATTTGTTACATTGTGAAAGCAAAGATGGTGCAGAATTTCTTTCTCCCTATTTCGCAGTAAGACTTCTGGTCCAACTGAAAATCATAATAGAGGAGATCAAGCGAGCCAGATCCGTTTCTTCCTCTAAATCGCTCTTGAAAATCTATAATTTGAGAAACTATGATTTAACCTCATTTATGTTTCTTTTAATCTTATATAAGCATTTTCCCACCACTTTGATCCAGCACATATATCTTGGTTATATGTCTTTGTAAAGTACTTTTTAGTTTGCTGCCCCACCTTATAAGTTAGTAGGAAGATTTGCCACCATCCAGTGACTTTTTATTTTCATTTCTTTCAGTAATGAACTTTATAAGAGTTACAGAAATATTTCAGTTCTGAGAGATCACAGCTACATTTTACGCTTGCTTGGAGGCAGGAAGGAGCAGTTTACTGCCCCGTAGGCTGGCACCAGAGTCTTAAACTGGGCGTGAGCTGGGATTCAGCGCAGTGATCAGAGAAGCAGCCCGGTGTGTTTGGGGAGGCTGCAACATTTAATTGCAGTTTTAAAAGCATCAAAAACAGCTTTAACACCATCCTGGGATCTAAAGGTCTGTATTACTGCAAAGAATAATTAAATAGGTGTTTAGGCCTGTTGACTACAATCCCTCCACTCTGCAACAAGGATACATTAGAAATTAAATATTGGTGGAGAAGGACCTCCATCATATCAGACATGGATGTACTGACTTGCATGTTCAAACATTTCCACTATATGAGTTCATAAATTGTCAGTAAAACATGTTTTCAAAAAGTCCAGCCCGTCTGCATTTTGCCACATAGTTCACCCGAGGCCCTGCTGCTATCTGAGCATCTCTGACTCCCAGACTGAATACATCTCTGAGAAAAAGAAATAAATAAATGGGAAAAGATGACAATGCCGACAGCGTGTGACAAAGGCTGCCATTTGGTCCTTTGTCATCTGGACGAGCCTGTCGAGCCGGGGCTCAAGAGGTTCGATTTGAACTCCTTTCTTTGGAGCCAGTCACCTTGTCACAGCTATTCTTCTCACTGGCAGAAGGTAAAAGAGCCCTCAGCAGGTTTTTGCAGGCTGTACATTCCTTCTGCGTGTTCACAGAGGACACAAAGAGCGAACAGACTGGATGGCTGTAGACTGTAGGGAGGCGTGAGTATCAATATTAACTGGCTTGAGATCTCACTTCTGGTCATCGCTCTCTTCGCATCTTGTTGAGAGATTTCAGTCTGGATCATTGTAGTGGACTGACATTGATATTCCTACAGCGACTAACACTAAAAAGCAAAGTATAAGTGAACTTGAGAAACTGTTGCCTGCTGTTATTTTCATTCGCTTATAGTTGGAAAACAAACAATTATAATACATTTCAGCTCTAAAAGTTATTTCCTCTCAGCAAACCTTGTGTTTCAGGGATCCAAACACTAACTCCTGAAGAAGTCAGAGCCAGATGGTCGAGCATTGTTGTAAATGACTCATCGTGAGCACGGCCTCCTTGTGCAGCAGCAGTTCATTTAACATCCGCTCTTTATTGTGTTCATCTATCACCGACTCCCGTGCTGTTTTTCTCTCTTGGAAACCATTATCTGTTTAGTTTAACAGAGTGTCTATTTGCACCCGTTCAGTGCAGATACACCTGCAAACATGATTGTAGTGAGGTCACATTTTTTCTGCTACTGACTTCAGGTAAGTTGTAGGCAGGTTATTGGACACTGGGTTGGGAGGGGCGTCTTTTATTTCTTCCAGCAGAGATTTCACTTTTCATGACTTGATTCACAGATTTGAGAGAGATTCCTGTTTCTCTGTGCCGCGATTAGTTTCCATTTTTACAGGACATCCCATGCACAAGCTTCTTTAGCTACGTCTGCACTAATTTGGTGCTGCGCTTCAGATGTGGAGAATTTTCCATGAATCTGCCCTTGAACATTAGAATAATAATAATAATTCGTTTTTAAAGCATTGTGCTCACAAAATTTTCCACCTTTGGTGCCCCCCAGTGGTCAAAAACGGACTGACACTGACGGACGCTCAGTGTGAATGTAGCAAAAGTTACAGTATGTGTTTTTAAAAAGTGTAGCAGAATAACAAGAAAAGAATAACAAGATTGTCCCATGTTTTTAAACGTAAACCATCACATAATTTAAAAGATGCTATAAAACCCAGATAAACCCGATTGTGGCTCATTTCACTCTGTTATTTTGTTCATTACAAAGTGAATCTCTCTGCACACAAAGCCACAGTGGCTGTGTGTGTGAGAATCTCGGCCTTGACATTTGATGCAGGTTGGCAGGATGACGGACGTCCTTGTCCTGACCTGTGTTTTGAACAAAGATTGTGCTGATTGTGCATCGGTGTCAGAATTTCAGGGAATTTTTCTTTAACCCATAAAATCTGTACAATTTAAAAACTAACTTTAGGGTAACATTTTAAAGTTCAATTTTAAAAGTGACTCATGTGAAACAACTGAAGAAAAAATCGACCTTCTTTCTCTGCATTAGCACGACAGACATTTGAATGACAATATTAGAGGATACTACTTCATATTCATGCTTGCACACGCAGCATGAATACATAATGCATGTCTCACTGTTTGTCTTCTTTGTGTAGGCTCAGTCCTGGCGTCTCTCTCTCTGTAACCTGGGACATGCTCGGAGCTTTGACTAGGAAATGTTCTGTAATGGCGCAAGGACGCAGCTTTCATTCCTGTTATTTCGGTCGTCCATCAGCCGACAGCCGAGTGGCAGCTGATGTCATCTCTCCTGTCACTCATCAGCCAGTCTGTCAGATTCATGCCCTCACATCCACATCAGGTGGTTCTAAACACGGTGGCCTCAGTAAATAGCAGGTCCAACGCGACTCTGGGCCTCAGCATGTCAACA
This sequence comes from Centropyge bicolor, assembly GCA_037975185.1. Classification (NCBI taxonomy): domain Eukaryota; kingdom Metazoa; phylum Chordata; class Actinopteri; family Pomacanthidae; genus Centropyge; species Centropyge bicolor. The sequence goes on along the minus strand of JBBMOC010000060.1, from coordinate 1,333,361 downwards.
TCGAGGGTTCAATACTGGTGCACTTATTGGTGTTTTTTTGAAATTGCACCATCACTTTTAGATCGTTCACCATGATAGCAGCATGACTTTAGCATTGAAATGTCAGTCAGTTGGACACCTTGGTCCAGATTGAAATATCTCAACAGATAATGGAAGAATTTCTATGCAACCCTGCACAGATATTCATAATCCCAAGAGGACGATGTCTGAGGCCACCATGAGGTTGACTAAGGTTTTTTAGTGAAATGTCATAACTATTAGATGGATTGACCCAACATTTCCTTCATCCATTCATGTTCCTGTCAAGATGAACTATAATAACTCTGGTGATCTCCTGCCTTTATAGCGCCATCATCAGGTTTGAGATTGTCCTGTACTTTGGTTTATGACTTGCCAAACTAATGATACAGCTGATGGAACAGCTTCAAACATTATTTATTAGTCAATATTGACAAGCCAAATTAAAATGGTGAACCTAGTTTAATCTGCAATTTCTTACAGAGATGATGACTCCAGGATTAACAAACAAGATTTTAAGTGTTAATTAGTGAAGCAGACTAGCTTTTGTTAAACTAAGCTATTGCATCAAGAAAGCAAATGAGAAGACGATTTGAACTCTTCCTTTAACTGTTGGAATGATTAACAAAATAATTAACTCTCAAGCTTCGTCATAGATGTTTTATTCTTTTCATATTCTGTAATTTTTCTTACCAATTTGTATCTTTACTGATACTCAAGGACAGAAGGACAGCCTTAAACTTTATATACAACCTCCCAATATTCTAATTTAGCAATAAACACATTTTAATGGTCTATCATCATTCATCCACTCAGTCACATGTGATGCTGCAAAGTGTCCTTTCTGAAAGGTTCACATGTAAGTTCTATTTACAGGGTTGTGGTTTTTTGATTTTGGTTAAAATGCTTGTTTTAGACATAACAGATGGTTTAGTTGGATTTTTTTATATTTAGAGATGATTAAGTTTTGGAGGGTTGAGGTCACAGTGAGAATCTGTTAATAAGTTGTTTGCTGTCTTCTGTCACATTGCTTCCTTCCCACTTCTTCTCTCTGAAAATGATCACTCATAGAAGGTGATTCTGTTCTTTTGGTGTGTGTGCAGTCCACGGTCCACCTGAAAGCTTCAGCTGTGTTTGGGCTGGAACAAATGTCACCTTCTTCATGTTTGCATCAGAAACCATCAGCAGTGTAGAGACTGACAAACGTAATGACGGTGACGCTCTTGTTTAATTTCAGTGTTTAAACTCATGTATCAAGATTTCTAGTCTATAGAGTAATCTATTTATCAAAGTGTTTTAATTAAAAAAGTGACACGTGGCTCTAATTACAACATATGCTTTGACATGAATCAGTAGGACTGTGTCTAATGTACACTTTTGCAGAAACTGAATTGCAGCTGTTTGGCACCTCTTTTAACACAGACTTGCCATCTGTCAACCTTTATTAGCTTGTTTGTAATCATGTTCCAATGCTGCCAAATGTCAGACTCATAAACGGAGCCAAGATGAACAAACCAAGGCCTCTGATATCTGATGCAAACAAAGGACCGGCGGCTGATCTCGAGGGCCGTCACCGCAAACTGTTTCCATTTGCTGTCCAGTCCTCCAGGTGACTGAAGACTGACAACACACAGGTGCTGTTCAAGGTTGACTGTTCAATTCAAAACTCCCGCTTTTGCTCCTTCGCTGTTCTCAGTGGTGCAGACCATTGGATTGGTCCAGTACAGAGCCGCACTGCAGCCTCAGTGGAGTCCATTTACACGTTTCATGTCATGCAAGTAAAACATTAATCTGTTGTGGTTATTATGGTGAGAATATGTGTTCATAATGTATTTAATTAAGTTTGCGAAAGACAAATGTGGAAAGTCACCTTACTTAGAAAGGATTACTGTATTAGTGGATTTCAAAATAAAACTGACTTTACTGGATTGTTTTATTTAGTGAATTGACGTGAATTAGTTTCCATCTGTTGCAACAAAGAAGTACTGTAGCATAATTGAACTTTGAAAACTTAATTGACATGGTCGCCCTGAGGTGCAAAACACAACAATACTTCACATTTTGTGAAATGTTGTTTTTTCTGATTAGATTTTGTTGTTTGTTTTTGTTTTTTCTTTCTTGTTTTCTGTGTTGCTGTTGTTCTTTTCTGTTTTGTTATTATGGTTTGTTCAGTGTTGTTGTGTATTGCACCTCAGGGCCACCGTAATTAAACCTGAGTTATTAAACCTATCTGATGTTGTCGAAGGTTTATTGGCTTTGTTGCTTGGCACATGGTCGACAAACTGGCACAGAGCAACAGGAACGCATGCACTAAATACACAAGGAGGGAAGGATCACCTGTAAGCCAATGGTGGGAAACACAAGGGCAGGAAGTAAAGTAACGAACACACCTGGGAACACAATCTTTCAAAATAAAACATGAAATAACTAAAACTCCAAATCACAACACATTCTCAAATTATAACTACTGCAGGAACATACAAAACCACCAGCACCTTTCAGACCTTAAAGGCTCTATATTGTACATTATAGGAGTTGTACATACAGTATATACAATATATGCAAGAATATACAAGAAAAAGTCAAATTAATGATTCGACCAGCAGCAACAGATCCACTCTTCCTCACTTCTGTGTCCCAGTCTGAAGGAGGAGAAAACTATCCTTTGGCTCCTGCAACATAAAGCCCTGTTTGAAGAACAGTCAGACGTCAAAGAGGAAAAGCTTTACTACAAGCAAATTCACATTTGTATGTTTAATTCAGAGAGAAATCCAGTTCCCAGGCTCTTCAGTTCACCTATCTTAATTAACAGCGGGGAGATAAAAAGGAGCGAGTTGCAAATGTGGCCTCGGAGTGGTGATTCACCCATAATACGCATTAGAATAATTCCCTTTTCATAAAAATGACATATTTCAGCTGATTGCTTTTCGCACTGCCAACCCTTCATTAGTCCTGCCACACAAATGAAAATGCAGCTCTGTAGAGGGTCAATAAACTGTAAATTGAACAGATGGGTAATACGCACAGATATATTGAATTGCTCATATGCATCACTTTTATTTACCCACTCTCCCGCTCTCACACCTTTCTGGGAACCGTCGATACTATGGTTTCACCTGACTCACATCCAAATACATTTTATCCGCCTTATCCTCCCTCGTGTAGCAAAACCAGTTCATCCCACTTTACGCTTGACCTTTTTTCACGCTAATACCTGCGAATTCAGTCCGACTTAAAACACAGACAAAGCCGCTACAACCATTTCTACAGCTTAATAAAAGGTACCAAAGAGAGTGACAGCTCCCCAGAGGAAAGGAGATTTTCCACTGTGTTAAATATCCACTCAGTATGAGAGTCGCAGAGACGTAACACAGCCGAGTGCAGCTGTCTCAAGTTTTCAGTGTTGGAGTAGCTGGCAGATCAAGGCATTAATGTTTTACACACTAATGTTGGGACAGTAACATCTCTGGTAATTGATAGAGACGGACACAAGTGCACTATCATCCGGCGACATGAGCATGAGCTGGACAGGTAAAGTTCAGCTCAGGTGTTTACAGGTCAAATACTGACTTGTGTTCAGCTTAGATCAGACTGTAAACAAACACTCGTTAGCACTGGAATCAATATTAAGACGAGGATATTTGTAGCATTTGAACAGAGGAAGAGACGATTATTATTATTATGAGTGGAAGAATTTACTATTATCATCCTGCAACTTCAACCACTGCAGCTTCTAAACCCGTCTGACCTAACATCAATAATATTGTACATATCTATATTGTATGAATTACTACAAACAATAAGCCATATTAAATAAAAACAATTATTGCCTTCTGGCTTCATATTTAGCCCACACACATGAGATCTTCAATCTTCTTGTGGCTGAAAACCTAATGAATATATTTCTGTGCAACTACAATAAACTCCTTGTAAGATATAAGCAGATATAGATATTAAACAATAATCCTTTAACAAGAGATGGATCAATAGTGTCATAACACTCTGAGTGGGTGAGTGGAGTGCCATAGACAGAAACACACCAACATTCAAGTTAAGAGCATCCGACTGACGGGAAAGAGAGAAGAGATGATGGTTTCTTTAACACTTCCGATCAGATAAGTAAAGTGGGTTAACCATCATCGTCATCGGGGAGATAAAACCACGATCACAGTTCCATAAAGTTGATTATGAGAGAGCGTGTGAATGCGTCACTATATTCATTATGCAGCACAACCTGAAGGCTCCACAGACGGTTTCTAAAGCTCACCAGAGGCTGGAGCTGCCAACCAAGGCGATGGAAAATAACATCAAACATCACTAAGCACATTCAACAGTGAATGACTCATCCACACAACTGAAACTTATCGCACCGATAAGAACGAACGGAGGGACGCTGAATATCCTCCGGCGACATTTCTCTGAGCCGAGCTGTCGAGGATGACAAGCCCCTCGCTGAGTGGGTGAGGGTGTCAGCGGGGGGCCCTGTCCTGACCAAACACACACGCTTGTAGAAAAAGCTGCGCGCAGTCAGTGAGACAGCTGGTTTGATGAGGGGGGGCCCTTCTGAATCTGAGCAGTTTGAAGGGGTTTTCTGAAGACCTGAATGTGTGCAGCTTCGCATGACGGCACAGAGAGAGTCTGTCTGATGTGGCAGCGATGGCGGTGAATAAAGTAGAGGAGGTTGTGTAGGGCAGCAAATGGAGGAGGTGGATCAGTGTCAGGACCTCTGAAGGATGGCGGAGGGGAACCTAGGAACAGAGTTGTCCGATGCTCAACTTCAAGGCCTGAAGAAGGTGTTGCTCTATTTAAAGGCCGGACAAAACATATTGCACAATAAATAATTATAACAATGAAGAGCTCAATAATTGGAAATGAGAGACAGATTTGCAGGAAAAAACATGTCTTAAACTGTGTCATTTTGGTGGACAAGGACATGTAGTGCCTCCCAGAGAGCAGATGTAGAAGTAGATAGTGATCAGATGAGTGAAATATAGATTCACCTGGCCATTTTGACCATGCAGCTGCTGTCCAGTGATTCAGTTTATGAACATAGCGAGGATACTGTCAATCGCTGCTGGACTCGATCGGCCCTCTTGGTGCCACAAACGCAGCAGAAGTGCTCCCTTGGATGAACCCATGGTAGATAAATGACCCAACGTCCAACAAAATGTGATACGGTGTCCTCTAGGCTGCACGACATGCCGTGACTCTAAACGGTAAAATAGTTCCCTGTGGGTTTTTATTACAGACCTGCAGTCGTTTTACTTTAAATCAAAACAGTTTTAATCTTAACCAAGGTTTGGATCTGATTAGCAATAAATGCGTCATGACTTTCAGTTCGCCCACCAGTTTTTCGTCTCACCTCTGTTTTCAGTGATGGCTTCATAAAACTGTGGGAGGGTTTTGTGCTTTCGACTTCTTTAAGTTGTCTCTTTATGGCTTTTTTTTGGTGATGACACGATCACGTCTTGTTCCCACATGAATTTTAATCACTGAAATTTTGTCCAAAATTTCTCTCGCCTTTCTTTCATTTATGATCAAATACCTGCAAAAGGAATGCCATCCCATCAGCCTCTGCTGTACCTTGTGTTTAATGTACCTGCTAAACCCACTGAGCATCACCTTGTTAGCATTGTCAGTGTGAGCATGTTAGCATGCCGATGTAGACTCTTGCTCTTGTTTCTGCTTTATGATCCGTATAATCATATCTCCCACCTCCCGAGGGTCCTGACCTTCAGACTGGGAACCTCTGTTTTATTCCCACCGTTGCTACAGTCGCTGTGACGTCCCACACATTTAATGCATAATGCATCGTCTCAATTTCTGCAGCATTTAAATTCAACAGTGGGCATATGGCACCTGTAATGTGCGCCACGTAAACGCATGAGCGGTAACTGCACTGTGACTGCAATGTCAATACACTTCATCAGTGAAACTCTGCAGGGCATCTAAACAGCACGCACCCATTCAAACCAATCCACTGCTAAGACTTTGCATAAGCACTCTGGCTAGCACAGATTTGGATTAAATGTCTGAGACTTGACAGCTGGGGAAATATGTAAAGTGTCAGAGGCCTGTTCTGGCCTTGTCTTCTGTCTTGTGAAATACCATTTGTATTCTTCTGATGGATTATAAAGCCATTTATTTAAAAAAAAATAGTCACAAGGTTTGTTTTGCAGCATATGTAATTCCTTGATAATTTTTTCTGCAGGGATTATGGCATGGCTGAGGAAACTTATTAATATTGGAGTTAGGCAATTAGAGAGGGATAAATCATACAAACTGCAGGCGGCTTGATTCAGCGATTGCTTGACTTTGTAGAAACAAAGTCTGTGTGTTCAGAAAAGGGTCAACGGGCTGACTTTGTGCAAAAGTAATTGTGTTTGTGTATCTCACATTTCACCTACGTGTTGGTGTGTGTGTGTGTTGATGGGGGCATGACCAAGCAAACGTGAACCCCTGTAATCCAGTTATCCACTTAGTACGTTATTATCTTTGACCTTGGAGCAGGAAAACACACATTCTTTACTGTCTGATTCAGTTTGAAGACAAAACACAGTGACAGCGGCAGAAAACAACAGCAGACAATTAAATAACAATGAAATAAAGTTAAGTCTTCATTGGGAATATTATTGAAAGAAGTCCATTGTACGTCATCTGTGTAAAAGAAGGATGTTTCAGCCTTTACACGAATGAATCTGAAATAAAATATATTTGATATAATGAGTTGATGACAATGTCAGTAGTTTGCAGATAAGTGTCCATAATAAAATAAAAACTCACCTGACAATGGTGATCAAAAGTTGATGGATCACCAAAATTATAGTGATTCATCCTCTGAGGACCATGAATTATTTGACTGAATTTCACTGCCTCTTTTAGCCCATTATTTTGACTTTACAGCCCAAAAAATTATCAGCCTTATTTCCAGCTGCAACAGACCTATGTTTTCATCAAAAGGTAATAATACGTCAGCTGTTGTGTTTTCAGATTGTTGTGAAGTCACTCTGCCCCCTAGTGGCCAGAGAAACCACCACCTCAAGATTACTTCATCTTTATCGTGAAAATATCCAACAACATTCATCTTTATGTTGCACAAAGAACAAGCAAACGATGAGCTCCGCACAGCTCCGAGGTCTTTGCCCACACAGGTGTTATTAGGACTCACAATATGACCTTTAGTCCGATTTCAGTCGTGGTTTGGCATCACAAGTGATTCGGCTGAACATGTTCTTGGTGTGTGAGAGGGTCAGGACTTTAATCTTTGGCAAAGCGAACAAAATCAATCAAACCTGTTCGGAGGGAATCGATTGGCATTAGGAGGCAGAGAAACAGTACAGGATGTAGGAGATGAATAAAAGAAAACAAGCCGCTCTGTGTTTGTGTTGTAGCTGCACTTTGTGTGACGATTATTGCAAAGACTATTTCTTTAGGATACGGAAATTTAAATGACAACTGTTTTCAATGTGTTTTATGTCTATTTATGAAAAGACACGTTGAAATGTTTTGAATGTAAATTTTAACCAGTCCGGAGGCAGAAATGTCAGAGACAATACGTTTTGTTTGTTCTTTTGCTTATGAAGTGACCTTTAAAACAATTCACCGACTCATGTGGGACTGACCCCCCACACACACACACTTTGGATCAGCTTTTCTACTCTCAGCAGATGCTTAAGCTCAAGGAAGCAGCTGGGTCCTGCACTTAACTGTAGCTGGGGAAACTAACCGGATGTGCATTTGCCCAAACAACCACTTTGTCCTCATCCTTGCCATCTTTTGTCTTGTTAAAGCAACATTATGCAAGAACTGTTTTTTGTTTTGTTTTTTTGCTCAAAATAAATAAGCCAATAAATAGACTTGGACAAGCCACAAAACTGTGACAGTTAAGCATTGTTGTTCAAATTGTATGTTTTGGTTTTAGTTTTCAAACAGCCGTAAAGCACTCCTGAATGAATTACCATTTACAGTTACAGTTACAACTAACTGAACATTATTAGCTCACTATAACTATGTCAGTATCCCCGAAGCTGAAATCAAACTTACATCTTTATATCCAAAAATAATTACTTTTACATTTCAATTTAATGTATAAACATTCAAAACATGCAGTGACGCTCAAGTTGGACTCTTAGTATCTGTAGCAGTTGGTTTTATTTTTAACCCTATTTTTATGATCATTGTTTTGTTTTGCCTCCATTTTATTTCATTTTAATCTCTGTGTCTTTTAAATTAGCATGAAATAACCAGCAAATTAAGGCTGCTATAATTTGATGTGGTTCTTTAATTTGTTGACATTGTAATGATCTTACTCAAGTTCAATAAAATGTCAACGTGGTATTGATACCTCAGTTGTTTTAAGATGCATTTTCTGTTTGAAGTAGATCATTTGAGTATCTGTGTTTTCATGGCTTTATATTGTAGGTAAACAATGAACCTGGATGTTCAAAGTGAAGATCGAGTCCAAGATAAAGTTCACAATTTAATCACTGCTCCAAACACATATTCACAAAACATTTTAATTTCATCACTTTCACATTATAGGGAGAATCAGTCCTCAGGAAATTGTCACATGTCAGCAGGTTTGGCCAGACCAAATTCTAAATCATCAAGCCAACAGTTGGTCACATTTGTCCTCCCAGAGTTCAGGACCTTGATCCTCGGTTTTGGTTTTGGCTGCAGCCTCCACTTTTATCTGCCGTGTTGATTCATCGGCCGTGTCTTCACGGCTTGGCCCGGTGCTCGGCTCTGCTTTGACAACGCTTCGCTCTGGTTTGCTGCTCGCTGCAGAATCTGCCTCTGTGTTCATCTGAATTAGTGACTTGATTTTTTCCCAAGCTTCAGCATCAGCTCTCATCTTCTCCTGCAGTCTTTCATACTTCTTCGAGCAGCTTTCCTCTCTCGGGGGCAGCTGCAGCGCTGACATCGGCATCTTTACGGGACCAGGTGGACAAATGTAGCCTTTGTAAACGAGACTTTTCTTTTTCTTTGTATAAACTCCAATGCTGTCACGGGATGAACAAGACTGAGGACCAGCATGCATAGGCAGAGCCGTCCATTCGGCTGGGATCTTACATAGCAGGTATTTCATTTTTGAAGAACCTGCAAAATTATAGCACAAACACAATGTTATGTTTAGTAATAACAACGTAATATATATAATATAATAAGAAGAAATTTATTTTTATGCATCTTTTAAAGTAGAGTTTAAAAAGCTGATTAGAGGAAAACAATTGAAGCTGGGAAAAATAAAACAGCAAAACTAAAAGAAAATAGAGGATTGGATGGCATCTGCACAAACAAAATCTGTTAATGCAAGCAGATACTCTAAAAGATTTTGAATTCAAAGGAAGATCGAGAGAAGACAAGTCTGAAGTTTCCATCAATCCCAATTCAAGAGGTAATACAGTTCAAAAAGCAAATAACTATTAGTTTAGACTTGTCACAAATTGTTTGAAACTGTCTAACGTCCAGATTAGATCCTGAAAACAGTTAAAGTGTGTGAGAAAGTTGGGCTGTCTTTCATCTACACAGCAATGAAATGTGAGAACCAAAGCATGTGCTGAATGATAAATGTCAGCTTACCTGTTTTCGCTGTGTCGCAACTTTTGGCCATGCTTGTCCTGCAGAAAACTTTTGCTGAGAAACTGTCAGTCATCAAAATCCACTGAGCCAAAGGTAAATGAAACAAAATTCAAAATATTGGAATTTGGAAAGAAACAATGAGAAATGATATTTAATTGTTTTGATTCAATCTCGCCATATGTTAACACCAAACAACTGACAGAAGTTAGTGACCAACTGTTGAATATACTGTTTCATCTTGCAGCTAGTAGTGTGAACTGAACTGCAGCATATCTGTAAGCTGCATGCAAAAGAAGTTGCTGCAAAGTAGGTGGTGACAACAGCAAGTAAATGAGGAGTAAAAATAATAATATGGCCATCTGAAATGAGGTGAGATGATGTCAAAATTAGCACAGAAAGCTAGAATTGAGTGCATAGTAAAAACCTGGGCACAGTGACACTTGAGGCCGAGCACTGACTCACACTTGCTTTATCTGTTCTGTTTCATTAAGTATTAAGAAGACACAGTATCTCGGTTGACAGACATTAGAAAAGCCATCATAATCATTGACACAATGAATGCATTTCATGCTTTGCAATAAAAGTAATGAAATAAAAAGCAATAAAAAAATCAGGCATTCAGATAATAAAATGTCAGACTCATATCTCAGGCCAGTTTGTTGCACGTCTCATTACAGTTACTGGCACTCGTCTTCTCTTTTCCCATTTGCTCTGGACATATGGTCTTCTATATTTAAAAGCGGTGGACTAGAGGACTGTGGGCTATGACTTTCTTGGAGAACTGCCAGTTACTGCAGCCATCCATCCCTTGTGTCAGTCAGGGTGTGCTTTTACTCAATTTGCACAACCTTGGCCGGGGATTTCATCTGAGCCGCAGAGCCGCGCGGCGCTGCTTCTCCCCAGAGCAACGATAACAACTCCAAATTCCACCTAAAGTTATATTTCATGCTAATGAATTAATGTACCCCTTCCCATTTCATTTTCCTGAAAATATGCTCCTCTCCCATTCCAGAACGAAAAATCAAATCAGTCTTGTCATTTGCAGCTGATTTGTTAAGGTCCCAGCTCATTTTCCTTCTTGTCCCTCGGCACGGCTGATGAGACAGCACAGCTGTGTTCCTGTTAGTGATTCTGATAACACCAAATTAAATGCCATCTAAGGGAGTCGAGACATTAATATGGAATCACAAACGTCAAGCTGACTCAGATCAATAAATTAAACACTGTATAAATTCACCATCCACCTCCATCTCGCTGCCACATTACGAATGAAGAGCCCTGACTGACTTTTAAAGGAAGTCTGGAGTTCAGTCACTGCCGTCCTCACTTTGCAGCTGAAAACTCACGACGCTTGTGGACAATAACCTCACAAATAATACAAACAGTGTATTATGTTAAAATATGACAACATGAGAGCATCAAACTGTGAGTCGAGACTTTTGGGGGAAGTGAGGCAAAGACAAACAACTGAAGCAGTAGTGATTGTGAGACGATTGTGGAGCCACTGAAAGTACTTTAAAACTCTTAGTGAACAATATACATATTTTTAGATTCAATGACTTACACTTTACCACAATATCATCATCTTCTGCCTTGTTAACCCACTTAGAAATCATTGGAGAAAGATGCTCCAGAACTTGCCTGAGAATCATTGTGTTTTTAAGTTCTCTTCAGTATCAACATAATCCAGTGGTAGTTGTACTTTTGAGAGTTGGCACTCTGCTCATAGCTACTTCAGCATATTTTACTGGCATCAATTTGTCAAAATGTAAACAGATAAAAGCTATAAAACAGGCTCAAGTTTTGGCCCACAGGTAACTCACTGAGCAACTCAGGATGTCAGGCTGTAAAGTTTTACAAGCCAAGTCTTGTCTCAAAAATACTGAGCTACAAAACTAAGTGTTGGATTTTATAACTGAACTTTGTCCCAGAAGAATGATTTGACAATCTTCATACAACGGCCCTGAAACAGTCTTACAAATAAATTATGAGATTTGACATGTAGGCTGTTTTCAGAGTTTAGTGTTGGCACTGAACTGCAACTGGGAAGATTCAATGAATAATATATTTCTTATCATCGTAGGTAAGGTGAAGAAAAATACATCAGTAGTAATGTTGAATATCTGTAAAAACAACAAGCTCATGACAATAAAATACACAAGTCAAACGGAGCATCCACCCACGCTAAACACTCGGATGAAGCTCAACATGCTGCACAATTCTGAACTAATTTGTGTTTAATCAAATTACCACACATTGAACCCAGGGCCAGGTAATATTCAAGCGTGGAAAATGTGTATACAATGCAGTGAGAGTGATGGGAACAAGGGGTTAATAGAGGTGCAGTAGCCTCAGCCCCGGGCTCCCTGAAGGTGAGTCCAGCCATGATGTCCACAGCATTTCAGTGTATTTTTTTCATCCATGTTGCTCATCAGTGTTCAGGGTGGATTGTTATTTGGAAGATTTTTAAATGATTGGAGGTTTGGGAAAAATAACCCAAATTCTTAAGTATTATCTATAAAACATTTAATGCTCCAAAGAATCTGTTGATCTGTGTCATCCGGACTGTGTGGGTGTGATTTGATCAAATCTGACTAAAAACATGAGCAAGATGTCGACAAGCTCTCAACAGATTTTGATTCAGATGTTGTTAAATCCTAACTGGTGCAAGAAACAAGGTGATATCACTCTTTTCCCACTTCAAAACCAGTAAGAGAAGCAAAGACAAAAACACAAATACAGGAACATGTTGAAATAACTGCTCAGTGTTTGGCAGGAAATATTGCTCTCATGCCAGACCCCAGTGCTCAAAGTAAGGAGCTGATTGAGAGAATACATTTTTACAGCCTTTAAAAGTTGGTTTTCATCATCGCTCAGTCGTCTGATCAGAATCTCTTGGCTGTAGAAGCTCACAGTCTGCAGTCGACCGAAAATTAAGAATTAGAAAAACGCTGTTATAGCTTGTTATTTGTTGTGAAGAAATATACATTGGAATTATTGAATTCTGAAAAATGCTCATTTTTCTGCATGCAAAGAGGAAGATGAAGGTCAGTGAACACATGACAGATCATTTCACTTGTCAGTTATCTGGTCAAGCGGCTTCAGCTCCAAAGATCAGAGGTGTTGTTCTGGATCCACAGGGCGTCTGAATGGATGTACCTCACTTACATTCCTCAATCTGTATTTCTGACTCCATGCCATAATAACATGAGTGTGTGTACGTTGCGTAAATCCGTCAGCGTGATCTTCTCTTTTCTCCCCGGCCGGAGCCGATCGATTCTCCACAGGCTGGTGGGCCACTGCTTTCTGTCAGAGCCTTGAACGAGCGGGTCGGTGGATGGATTACTCCACCGCAGTGTGGGGGGGCACGGCAAGAGATTTCAAATTCTATTAAATTAAAACCTGTAATTAGGAAAACAATGGGCTGAAAATTGTGCAACCCAGTTTTATTTTACTGATTGATTTGATTTCAAGTCAGAAAAGGCAGCCGTGCTTTTCCAGCGGGGCTCACACAGACCTGTTGTAATCCAGCAGGCATTGATCACCTCAGCAGTTTATTCACACGGATAATTTGGTGTAAGCCTCAAACATTTGGGATTTAATAATGAAGTGAAGGTGCTGCTGAGCTGAGGAGGAGTTGGCAATAATTCATCGGACAGGGAGCGAACAGCAAGCTCTGAAATAACATAAGGAATAAGACACTGACAAACAAGAAAAATGATAATCCAAGTGCTTCACTCGATTCCAGAAAAGTTGAGACACTGTGTCAAACGTCAATAAAAACTGTTTTTACAAAGTCTTCCTAAGCCCATGTATTAATCTCCTTTCTGCAATCATGTATTTGACCAAGTGTTGAACCTCTCTCCATCCTCGTGTGTGAACGACTGAGTCTTTCCAGGAGGAACCTTTCATACCCAATCATGATCCTATCACCTGTTACCAATGAAAGTGTTTACCTTTGGAATGATCCAAACAGGTGTTTTTGCATCAGTCCACAATTTTCACAGTCTTTTCTTGCTCCTGTCCCGACTTGTTTGAAACATCAAATTCAGAATAAGCAGAAATCTCCCAAAAAAAATCTATGAAGTTGATGAGGTCAAATATTAAATATATTGTCTTTGTGCTGTTTTCAATTCAGTATATGTCAAAAAGGATTAGCAAATTATCACATTCTGGGGTTTTTGTGTCTTTTTTGGAATGAGGGTTCTAATATTGAGAAGTGGTATATTTCATGACATATGGCTGAATCCACATTGAACCTCAGTCTTTGACATGAATATGACCCTATAATCCATCTAAGCGTATCTCTGAATGCTGAGTTCGGGATGTGGACTGCTGCTCAGGTCAAAGACCACCACACACACACAGATACACACACACACACAGACACTAACAAAGCTCCACTTTCATTTCTTCGAATCTTATTTACACACTTCAGATAACATCCTCTGAACTGAACCGACGGCTAAAATTGGAAACTTCACTCAAGCAAGGAGAAATATCTATTTGAAAACATGAATGTCTCACTCCAATCAGTAATCTGCTATACGCCTCCCTCTGCAGCTCCAAAATCCCCTTGATCTTTCAGTCATTTAGTGCCAGTCCACTTCCACTTGTTCACTCCTCCCTTGGTGGATTCTGGAAAAAGAGACGTGTAATTCTCACAGTCAATAACAAGAATGCCTGCAATCAGATAAAATGCAAGAATTTGATTCTGCCTTTTTTTTGCTGGCATCAGGGGGTTCGACTCAGTGTTTGATTCAGAGAAATGAAATGCCAAGTTTGCCACTTTGAACCACTGATTTACAAAGCGATAATGTGACAACAAGCTCGTGAAAGCAAAGAGGAAAATTAGTATCTTAGAATCTAAGAATGTAATTAGGCTCCGCTTGCTCATACACATCACAGCAAAACCAACCTGTTCTTCTAATTGTGGGTGCGACATGTAACTCTGACACGTTCAAAAGCATCTGACGGCAGGAATTGCCAAATAAAATTGTCCTGTGCTTTTCACTGTATTAAATATTCATTCTGTCGGATTCTTGCAGTTTTTCCTGCAGAGGCAAAACAACAGACAGCTTGATGCTGAATTTCAGCGTCCTCTAAAATAAAAAATCAAAAACACAGATTTGTCATCATTATCATTTTAGAATAACATTCATGATGGCATCCAATTTTGTTGCACTTAATAACAAATCGAGTGTTTGTCATTTTTGACTGACCTTGACTCGTAGTTTCCTCCTGATTTGGGGTGTGATGATTAACAAGCTTCCATCCAAAATCAGAAACTTATTTTATCTTGTTAGTTCAGCTCAGCTAACAATATCTGAGCAATTAATTCTTGACTTTGGGAACAGTATGTTTTATCACATTATAAATACGGTCACAGCTTATTCTCCTGCTTGGATGAAGTTGTTGACATCTCCACAGCGAGTGATGCTTCAATAGTTGTATAGGGAAATCTCATCACATCATTTGGGAACGCCAATAAGTCTGTGTGCGGGAAAGTGGTCAGCATGGGTACAACAAATCAATTTAGAAAGACTATTCCTTATTTCCCAGCTGTCCTTGTGCTCAATGAGGATTC
Organism: Centropyge bicolor; assembly: GCA_037975185.1. Classification (NCBI taxonomy): domain Eukaryota; kingdom Metazoa; phylum Chordata; class Actinopteri; family Pomacanthidae; genus Centropyge; species Centropyge bicolor. The sequence goes on along the minus strand of JBBMOC010000060.1, from coordinate 1,318,174 downwards.
TTTGCTTTTATTTTATTGTGATCACAATGAAGACGGTACCTCGCAAGGTCAAAATAATTGATTATGTCATCTCAAACATGGCAGTCAGAAAATTTGCAACTGAAAATGTTGAAATTTGGTCTGAAGTGACTCAAAACATGAACGTATATAAGACTTATTTTCTGCTAACTTTTTTTAATATAAACTGAAGGATTATGTGTTCCTTTATAGATATACATGATGATCTCATAGAATATATAAATATAACCGTACATATAGTCATTCAAATGATCTCAACCTTCAACATCTACAGCTATAAAATGCATCATACACATTAATGCAGCAAGAATATTAATCCAAAAATATCATATATAATAATAAAACACTTTGAAGGATATATAAAGTAAAGGATTTGGCAACGTCTTCCACCTTACATGGTTCAAGTAGCTACAGTTATTTCTAATTACAAAATAGTCTGTGCCATTGTCAAACCATTTTCGCTTTAAGCAGCTTACACCCGTGACAACTATCGACTCATTTCTTTTTCTTATCTCAGGATGTATAGCTTTAAAAAAAATAACCCTACAGATTCAACAGTGACATGCCATGACAGCACTGGCAATTTAATTACCCCACTTTCCAACCCTGTGTTCAGATGTGAGCAAAATGATTACACGGCCATCGCTGATATAAATTTATAACGACTGCCTCCCCCCTCGTGCCAGCAGCTCTCCTCTTCATCCGCTCCCTCTTTGTCCTTCACTCTTCATATTTCTTCATCTATCCCGCTCTTGTTCTCCCTGTCTCCGTTTCTCCCTGTAACCTTGCGAGTTTGCTTTAATATTCATGGTGATTGAACCTGAGGGGAATTCAGTGTGTCTCTCTAATTTATGTGAGACGGGCTTCATTATTCACCCCGTGATTTAATATGAATCATAGGATTGGTGAGTGAACATATGAGAGAGGAAATCTAAGAAAGTTGCTCTGAGGATGGCCGTGCTGGATGGAGTTAAACTTCTGAAGAGCTGACTGATCGTCTTGCCCTCGGGCTGATGACTCTGTAGTCCTCTTTTGTCATTTCTGCCCCTTATGCTGTCTCTCTCACTTTCTTCTCCTCTTTCATTTTTTTGCACATGCAAGCAGAGTGACTCTATGAATGACAATGCCCACAACCCTGAAATATCCTCCATGTTGGACTGGATTGCAATGATATTTATGATTCCAAAACAATTTGTCCTTTGATGAACCCCTGACTTTTCCTATAGCTGCACCATGAGGTTGACATTTCAAGTGGATTTCTATGAATTTTCTATGTCCTCCTCAGGATGAATGGATCCAAAACTCTTTCCCCGGAGTTATGAGCTGGACTAATTCCTGCCAGCTGCAGCTGCCAGGTCAGCAGAGGCTCCAGCAGGTGATTGCTCCCAAATGGTCAAGTACAAAACCTCCCATAAAACAGCTACATGATGTTTTTATGCTCCAATTTTTCACATAATTGCATAAATTACATGTTATTTGGGGAGTTTTAGATGTGCTGGTAGGAGGACTTTGTTACAGCTGCACGGACCTGTGGTGGTGTTTCCATCATTTCCACAACACACAAGTGTTTTTCCCACCATGTTGAACTGTTCCTCAAAACCAATTTGACTGCAACAAATATTCAATTCTGACTCAGAGACCAAAACCAAGAGACCAGAGAGGGACAAAACAGGAGCTAAGCCAGAAGGCAAAGCTGTCTATCTACCAGTCAGTCTTCGTTCCTACCCACACCTATGGTCATGAGCGTTTGGTCATCACCAAAAGAACCAGATCGCGGATACAAGCAGCTGAGATGAGTTTTCTCCGCAGGGTGGCTGTGGTCTCCCTTAGAGATAGGGTGAGAAGCTCAGTCATCTGGGAGAGACTCGGAGTGGAGCCGCTGCTGCTTGGTGTGGAGAGGAGCCAGTTGAGGTGGTTCGAGCACCTGTTAAGGATGCCACCAGGGCGCCGTCCTAGGGAGGTGTTCCTGGCACGGCCAGCTGGGACGAGACCTCGGGGCAGACCCAGGACCAGATGGAGAGATTATACCTCCTCACTGGCCTGGGAATGCCTGGGGATTCCTCAGTCAGAGTTAGCCAATGTTGTGGGAGAGAGGGAAGTCTGGGGCTCTCTGCTCAAGCTGCTACCCCTGCGACCTGACTCCGGATAAGTGGTTGACGATGGATGGATGGATGGATGGATGGACTCAGAGATCAAAGTTTGTCCACCAAAACCAAATTATATTATGTCTAAAACACTCCACAGACATCAACGCCACTGATTGATGGTACAAAGATTAATCAGCAAAGAGAGCAACACACAGACTAAATACACGAAAGAGGGAACGGATGAAACTGAATCTCAAAGGTGAAATACACAAAGGCACAAAGTAAAGTGAACCAACATACTTGAGGACAAACTCATGTAACATAAAACTGGAAATAACTCATGGTATATAATATCAAAGATATAAGAAATACTACTATTTGTTCATCAAGTTTAACTGCAACAGAAACAATTTATTACTATAGAAATTCATATCTTACATATATCCTTACAGCATTGACCAATATACTCAGTACAATAGAGTATGCAGGTGGAGAATTGTAAAGTTAGACTGGTTCTGACTGAAAACTTGTCTCAAGGTTGGTTCATCTAACACTACTAAGGAAACCTGGGGGGTGAGATTAACAGAGTGGAAAACATGGATTTGGTGTATTTATGGTGGCCGTTTTCTGAAAGTTTACCAAGTGAACTATTACCAAGAAAAGATTTACAGATTTTAGACTACAGAAATTTAATCAGTGGTTTTCAGTGGCTGTGATCATGAAAGAACATCCTATACATTTGCACTTTGCAGATAATGGGCTGAAATGTTCTTTTCACAAAATGCCAAAATCAATATCAGATTTCCACAAACTCATTTATCATGCTGAGCTTCCACATCTCCTCTGCCCATAGCTTTTCTCTGTCGGCCCTTCCTTCCTCCCCTTGCTTTGCCAGGTCTACATTCATGCGCACTCTTGTCCCTGACACGTTTCCTCTGTGTTATCTTTTCTTTTCACCTCCCTATGCTAAAAAGGCCATTTGTATTCCACAGTCAGGTTGGCAGGGTCCGTTTATCTTTTCACAGGGCCTTTGAAAAAGCACTGATTCGGCATGAAAAGGAGATTCCAAAGGCAACCTCTGTGACATCTCATGACGTTTTAACAGACAGAGTTCAGAGCGAGGGCTAACTAGACAGCTACTGGCAGCAAATCCTCGGCTATGATAAAGTCCTTGGTGCAGCATCAAACAAAGAACCTTATTCCTCAATGTACACGGGAAGAATGTGCACTCAACCTCGCTTTTGAACATGTTGGAACAAACTGGTGTTCTTATAATGAGACATCGTGGACACAGATTGTGGGAGATGAACTATGTGAGGTTGTTGTAAGAGCACTGAAAGAGTTCTTGAGGTTCATGGTTAAGTTTAAGAAACACACAGACTTCAATTTATTGGACCCAAATACAGAAAACAGAGGAAGCACTTCAAAAATGTTTTAACAAAAAAGGCAATGCACAAAAGGCTTACAGGATGGCGAGGAAGGCAAAGGTCAAGAGTCAGAGAAGGAACAGAAAAAAGATCCGACAGGGGAGGCAGGCAAGAGTCAGAAATCAAACAGGCGAGGTCCAGGAAAACTAAGCAAAAATCAAAAATGCTGTGACTAAACACAAGGAAATAAAACATTTGAGCAACCAACGGAGCAGGAACATATGGGGAGTGTGGGCTGCAGTGATTCAGTAAATTCTAGCAGGCAAGAATCAAAAGTCCACAAACAGGAGATGTCCAGGAAAATTCACTGAAACTCATCACTGAAGTAAAATAAGATAAGATCAGAACTTTATTAATCCCAAAGGGGTACTCAATAATTTACAGCAGTCCAAAATGCAAAATACAACTATAAAGCATCAAATAAAAATATACAATGCAAAGTGTTAAGGAAATTGCGGAGGAATGCAAGACCTCAAATGTACGAGCAAATATTGCACTTGATACAGACAGTATTGCACATGATATTGAATAGATGTATATAACACTCTGTGTGAGCCTGGCACCTGGATTGTACATGTCTCCGTTTCCTTGGTCCTGTGTGTTGTGCGTCTGCCTGACAGCGATGTTATATGTGGACCGGCTGCAGGGCCCTGGCACGTCTCCTCATGCTCTCCTGGATAATGTTTTCTCAGAGATGTGAGCGCTGTCAGGGCTCCACTGCTTACTGGGGCATGTATCATCTATGAGCAGCCTCTCTGCTTCTTTTCTTTGTCTCTTCTCTGCTCCCACCCAATCACTCTTTCACTCTTTTAGTCTATTAACGTGTGCACTCTCCTTTTCCATCTATATCTTCTTCATAATTATCCCCCATGGGAAATTAGTTTCAGAAAGGAGCTGAATTAAGCTTCTGCTGATACAAAGATTCACTGAATTTGAACTATTGGTTAATGAATTGTTTTCTGTGTGCGATTGGATACTGTTTGATTGTTATAGAACTGATCATGTTCGTTCTTCATGTGTCGTCTGGTGCCAAATTTGAATCAGCACCCACATCTCAGGTTTCTGGTGTTGCACTTATTGATGACTGTTTCCGTCAGTTCAGATCTTTGCAGCAGGGATTAAGATTGAGTCATTTCCCTGCATATCCGACTTGGCCTGTGTGTTTGTGTTCAGCTCAGGTTCTGACTAAACTCATCAGAAACTCTGGTTCTTTGTATCATTTCTCTTCAGTCTCGCTCCCTATTCCTATCATGTTTGTACATAATCACAAACATTTTCAACTTGCACGGATGTGTCTAATCGCACCACTGTTGACTCTCTGCAATCACGCCATCTCTACAGTTTGCTTTACATTCTCTTCTGTCTGAACACACAGTAAGTCAACATACAGAAATATAATGGTCTGACCTGATAGATATGAGGTGCAAGGGAATTAAAATGAGGTAAAGGGTTTGTTTGTTGTTCCTGTGATGTGATATGTATGTATTCTGTGTATTCATGCACAGCTGTAAACATGGTGAAGTAGCAGCAAAATAATGCTGGAGCTGTCAGGTGGAACAGTCGCTAACCTTTTTCTCATATATATCCCTTATATACATCAGGCCAAGAGACTTTCTGGACCGAACAAATTGTCTAAACTAAATGGCACAATGTGTTGATTGTGATTCCCCTCCAGAACTGCAGCCAGTTTTCATCCAAAGGTGTCCAAATGTAGAGAGATTGACAAAAGAAAATTCATCCACTATTCTTTTGTGATTATTAAGAGTTGGTTTTTCTCTAATTTTCCTTTGAAGCATTGAGAAAGAAGAGGGCACAATATGCTGACATAATCAAATGAGCACCAGTCAAACCTAAAACAGTCAAAAAAACGATCTTGAAAACAATTTTGCATATGGAATTTATGTTTGTTTCATGTATTCATTTGTCTCTCCAGTCAAGGCTTTCGTGGCTGTTTAAGTCACAGACTTCATGTTTTTCCTGTTTTGTCTGTTCTTATTTCACTTTGTCAGATTTAGCTTTTAACAAACCAATTTATCCAATCCAAGTGTTAAAAAAAGCGTTTCCACCAGTTGAGTACAAATTCAAAATGGGCATAAAAACAGGTGGATAAAAACCCACAAACTGAAGCATTTCCTGATCTGACATTCAACATTATTTGTCAGTATGTTCCCAAACAAATCACAAGACAATCTGACAAACAGGTAGTGAACAGCTTGCAGTTTAAGAGCTGGACTGATTGGATAATAGAAAACAGGTGAGTAGAGAAACTGGTGGGAGACTGAATAATGGCAGGAAGTAAAACAAACTGGAATGCATGAGATAGATATTCAACTACAAAATAAAACAGGAAATGAACTAGAGTCCATACAAGTGTCCATCCCAGTCTTCACAAAACAATGATAGTCATGGTTAAAAGAAACCAACGCTGGCTGCTGGTAGGAACTGAGAAGCAAACTGGGTTCGTTCATGTCAAATCAGATGTTTTAATTTAAATATATTGATGCCAATAGCACACCTCACTAAATCATAACATGTGTTTTTTTTGGAAATTTCATGACATGCTGTGTAATTGATGAAACGTTGGTCAGACTGTGACAAAACCCCCAGTGGTTGGATGTTTACAAGCACTGGTTTATTATTACAGTCAATGAGGAGAAAAGCAGAATTTCTTAAAAGCAGAATTATGCTTCTTCAAACTGTTTGAACATTTCCACCATGAAGAAAACTGATGGTAAAAAAAACTCTTTGTGGGGATGTTGAATATAAGCATCGGATATTGGCTGCTGGCCTCTCCAGTCCAGAAATATCAGGCCTGCTGGTGTTTCTCTGTGTTGCGCCCTCCAACAGAGCTTGTCAACAAGACGTCCAACACCAGGAGGGAAAACTGGGCGCTTAATCAGATGAAAAGTGTGAAACTGATGCCAGGAAAGTGTTGTAACCGGAGGAGAGATGCCATCCACCCCTGTCTCCTCTGCAAACATATTAATCACTGTCAGGTTTTTCTTTACGACAGCAATGCTCAGGATGGATACATGATGATATCAAACCCTCATAGACGTGTAGTTATGGAAATTTTGTGCTTAGGGCTAATTTATATTCTGATGAAATTATGTGCAGTCACGTATCAAAAAGATGAACGTCTGTTTTGTTTCTACGAGGACACGAGAACGTCTCCCTCCGGAGCAGAGGTTGCATTTCTGCTGAAACATGGAAAAGACCTTTTTTTTTTCTTTCCCCTCTGCTTTGCATAACCAATAATTTGCACAACACAGAATGCAATTTATTATTCCTCTTAAGGAACATTCAGGTCCTAACAGGGCGCAGGAACAGAGAAAACATCGTCGGCACAGGCTGCACATAAAAAAAGCAGCGTCTGTACATTTTCCCTAAAGAAATCAAAGGAAACTCATCTCAAAGGAGGCAACTACTCATTTCATAGGTGGATGTTCTTTTGCCGCAGAAAAGTGGCTGTGCTGAAAGGACGAGAAAAAAGTCGCCCACGTGACCCTGACGGCATGACAAAACATCAACCCAAAGAACCCCTTGTGGAAAGGTTAAAAGAAAATGAAAACAACACATGTACACTAAGTTTCAGACCAGCTGGCACTTTTATTCTCTCCTGCTCTAAAGTCCTATATATGAAGTGGGTAGACTCTGACAGCAAAGTGTATTTGGAAGAAAAGGGCAGCACTGGCGTGACAAGCTGGTGGGAGTGGGTGGGTGGTGGGGGTAGTGTTTGCGGAGGGGGGCACAGTGATTTATAGAAGCAAGATGAGAAAAGGGATATCACAACATTAGTATGTATGTGGTTACCTTAGTTTAGCATTGAGACTTAAATCAAGGGGAAACACTTTCGCTTGGCTCTGTTCAGGGTTTAAAAAAACACTACAACAATAACGTGCACAAATGTACACATTTGCGTAACAGAAATCAATCAAGTCAATCAATTAATTAATCAAAGTTACATTTTGTTCACCATAACTCTTAGCTTCTGCTCAACATTAGTGCCAGAAGCTCTTTGTTTCTTACCAAAATGTAACTTGGGAGCCGTAGTTAACGTCTGACATTTTTATTTAGACACTTTTGCACCTTTGACTTTTTTAATCAAAGAACCAGATATTTTCTATTTTATGGATGATTCAACTGAGAGAGAGTTTTATATCTATTGAAGCCATAAAAGTTCTCCAACTGTGAGTCATCCAACATTGTCTGGAGAAAATCAGTAGGGCTGTAACTTCCTGAATCAGAGGCCTCACAGTTCATCTGTATTAGAACTCTCTACTTACATCTGTGGCCTTTTAGCCTATCACCAAAGACATGCACCTATAGAAACCAGCTGTGACTCAAGCTTGGACAGCTTTCGTTTCGATATTAACACCAAACAGATTCTTTACAGCAGAAAGCACAGACTCCATCATGTTCCTCCCTAAACAAACTCGGCATCACTGAGAGTTAATGTGTAGCCTGGAGACAATTAAAAGCTGATTTGTTCAGACTCAACTTCCTTCAAGCTTTACACATTTACCTCTTTCCACATGTTACCAGTAAATTGAACTTTGTTGGCTGATTAAGAAGGGCACTCTGCTTTTGTAGCTTCATCAGTCAGAGGTGATGGAAGCTTTGAGTGTCCTGGACGTGATGAAGCTGACAGCTCCTCTGTCTGAGTTGAGTTCTTGCTTTGAGCGCTCGAGTGCAGGTAAAGCATTGTTGGACGACGCCAAACACCGAGCTACGGAAATGAGCTTGATCAGGAGACCATGCAGAAGAGGAGACATTCGTCAGTGTCATTCATGTATTAGGTCACTGTCAGCCATGTGAGATGAGTGACAGGTTAGCTTATAGACCAGCAATTTTGTGCTGAGGACATTTCTTTCATTCCCTCTTTAGATCTTCTTCAGTAGCAGCTGAGAGAATGAAAACACTTGACAGCAGCAAAGAATATTGCAGCGAATCAAAAGATGCATGTAAAGTCTGTTTCTAGGAGCTTTTTTGTTAACAGCACAATAAACAAGACTAAATTCTAGCATATTATTTCTCGTACAGCTACTCGGGGGGTTTAAATTGAATTTGTATTCTTCTTGACATTTAATAGCTCACAGTTCTGTCGTCTGTTCATCCTATGCCATCATAACTTATTGTTTCTCTCATGTCCACACTCACCATCAACCGCTTTAATTTCACTCATTGCAGTTCTACCTTTAACTGTCTATCCTTGGCTCTGTGCTCGATTAAAGCTCGTTCTCTGTCTCCTGAATGCTAATGCGTCCCGACCAGCCAGCTGCTCCCTGTTTTATTTAAAGCCCCTTTGTCAAGGTCCAAATTAAAATCTAGTGCATGAATTACATTTTCCAGTGTGTGGAAAAGTGTCTGCTGACGTGGCCTCAGGAGGCTCTGAAAAGATCCCGATTTTGAAATTTTGTAGCTAACTTCACCTCATTGTCCCTCAGCTTCATATCTCATTATTGTGATGTCCCTCATTTTCAAGCCTTGCGCTGTATGATCTGTCTGACCTGAAGTCTTTGATATCAATTCCAATGAATTTATCGTTTTTAAAGCATGGTTTGACCAATAGTTCAAACTAAACCAGACTAATTGTCTATCATGCTCACAGGGCTTGCCACCAATTCATGCTTTTAATTCATACATTTCAAATCCTTTGCTACTTTTAACATGAACGTGAGGAAATTAAAGCGTCAATAAGAGTGAAGCACAGTTGCAGCAATTATAGTGAGGATTTATACATCAGATCATTATATGGGCAACATGCTTGGTCCGTCTAAATAACCCCTAATGGTAGCAGCTCTGTGAGGCTGTACTTAAGGCCTGGGCAGCCTGGGTAGTTTCTTGGTTTGGGTGACCTGAAATTGGGCGACCTGATGATGACACCAGATGAAAAATTATTAAAGGAGACACGAATATCTCTACACAAAACTACAAATGTGAACCTCATAGAGGACGAGTGGATCACCTAAATGCAATGAAGTTTTTGTAACTTCAAAAAGTTAACGTCTCATTCCTGAATGTTTCCAGAAATAACCCAGATGTTGTTATTGGTTAAGCTGGAGTTGGTTATTGAAGCTAAAGAGTAACACAAAATTTGATGATCCACAAACTCAAATGATATTATTTATATTTATGTAATTCCTAAAACAGAAACTTAAATTTATCTTATTCCAGAAACTGAGTGATTGTGATCAACAAATTGACATGTAACGTTTCGCCGGCTTATTAAAGTACCGTAACCGGTGAGCATGTTTCGTTAAACAGACTTCATTTAGCTCCGCCCTCACTCCACCTCTTTGTCCATATTTGGATTAACCGGAGTTAGGTGACGCCCAACTGCCAAGACGGCTGCGTGCTACGATTAGCTTCATTTTTCAATCTACTGTTGACGTCACAGAGACTACATCCATGTTTTATACAGTCTATGGTTCCATTATCACGTCAGGCAGGTGAATGTTTGCAGGAGCAACTGCAGCCATGACATTTTTACTGTAGCTCGGCTGACTCAGCTGTTGCTTCTCTCCTTCTTTGATGAAAGTGAGGCTTGCTAGTTGGTGGGATTACAGTGTTTCAGGTGATGCCTCAGCACTAAAGCCCTCTCTACCTGGCTGTGGCTCGACTTATAGCGCTCTTCTTCTGCAGCTTTCAGGCAACAGTTAATGTGTTCACTTAAGGGCATGAATGCGAATCCACCTTGCCCCGAAAGACAAGGCTTTTTCACTCAAACGTACAGACCAAGGATCACCTCTGGGTACGATTGAGACATAATAACACTCCATGCTGAGCAGCTACATGAGACTCTGGAACATGCAGCCAAAATGCTGTCTGAGCTCTCATTAATAATTTCCATTGCCGCCTCATTTAGTTGGATATAAGCTCGTGTCTCCTGGTGTACAGATGCCTCCAGCGCAGGAATAGATTTATAGTTCAGCAGCAGGTTTCACCCACTGATGTTGTACACTGTAAAATGTGTACCATTATGTGCTAATACCATATACAGCACTGCAATCATTAACAGCTATTATATTCTTTTAAAATATGTGGAAGAAGCAAAGATACTGGGCTTACCTTCAACTTCTATAAGTCTTCACTTTCAACTATTTTGATTGACCTTGGAAGTTTGTATCCGAGTAAATAAGTTACTGTTTGTGGAAAAGTTAGCTGCCAAAATCTCCCAAAGCACAAATATAAATTCAGCTAAACTTGTTGCCTGTAAATACAGTAGGGTTGAAAAACGTATGAAAAATGTATTACATTTACAGTATTCCTGAATGCACCCCAAGTTTTGGACAACTTTGGAGATCAGGATTTACCACCAGTCGTCCAAGTGAGTTCGCCACCCATCCAATCCAGCTGTTTCTCTAACCATGATCTTACTGTAGTTGCAATGACCAGATATTGCAGACAGAAGTGATTTTTAAATGTATGAATGTTCTGTCTGTCGATAGGTGTGAAAGAATGAGACTCTGATTGATGCAGTACTGATGTGAAGCCTGTGGTGGTTTTCTCACATGACTTACTTGAATTACAAATCACACGAGGTTCACAGTTAACACTCATCTTGTGCGAGCAGAGCTTAATCATATGCTGTTTGAAAAACTAATAGGCTCTGCTTTTTCTCATGCTTTCTGACCATAGGTTGCTGACTCATGAATTAAGAAAACACAGAGACAATCCCTTTTTATGGGATCTTGAATGTTTTCATTTCCCTCCATCTTTTCGTCTCCTCGGAGCGAAGGTTCCATGAGATGATTATTCATACGTTTACAGCTGCTCTGTTTTCACACATTAGTTCTGCTGCGTCGTTCGACAGTACGCAGACACTCCTCTTGGATCACTGCAGCTCCTCGCCACCGACGGGAGAATTACCCGCACGGCGCTGCTCGGGCAGATAATGCAACACAAATACAATCAGCCGCTGCCAATAAGCGAAAATTAGCATTTGCACATGCTAATTACTAATTATGATAAGGACAGCAAAATTAACCAGGAGTGATGTGGAAGTGGGTCATAACGATGCGATGACAATCTGATGACGATAACGAGAGGGATCCATTGATCCCTGATGGTAACACTGATGAAGAAAGCGATGCTACTAGAAATGACTGGATTATTATAATGCCAATATGCGGCTCTATCCAGCATATTAGCTCATCCTCCACTCTGATGAGCATGTATGAGTGCAGTGGTGGGATTATGCAAATGGCAAATTGAAGAAGCTGGCGGTTTCCCTGGCAGTCTACTTCAAAGCTTCCAGGACTGGAGATGGAATTAGTGCTCTGCCTAATCCCACTGGAGGAGGGCGGGAGGGGGAGCCGCACTTTATTAATGCACCAGCAAGTTTAATCAGAGAAAGAGAGGGAGAGGAAGGAGCGGCGGGTTAAGAAAAAAAAAAGGTATAAGATGGTGACAGAGTGAGAAAAGAGTAGAAGTAAAAGAGGTGAGGAAGAGTGGGAGGGCGACGAGGCAAAGAGATGCAGAGCGGAGGAGAGAGTGTTTGTGGATGAGGAGGGGGAGAAAAAGTGCAACACAACGAGGATCAAAGAGAATTTTTATGGCAGACCTGGAACACTGTGATTTCCCAGAGTTGCCCAAACACGAAATCCTTCTCCTGCCAAAGCACCACACCTGATACTCACTGTAACTGTAGACATCAGGACGACAACAGAATCTTAAGGGCGGATCAATACAAACACTGCAGATGTTTGCACTGTATGTAAACCCTGACGGTAGGAAGTTGTTCTCAATGCATCAGCAACAACCCACAAACACACACACACAGCAAAAAAAAAAAAAAAAAAAGTGCTGGATCTTCCAAACAGCTCTACAGTGAATCATGCATGACTTTTATTATTGGGTGGATCATTAGGGATTATTGTGCAGCATCTCCATGAATCCAGGAGACTGTTGGCCTTTATTAGTCCTTGTTGAACTGGGAGGTCTGAAATTCATGTGGTTGTGACCTTTGCAGGCCAAATGATGAACTGTAAATTACTGCTACTGATGACTTTTGTTTTCATTTGCTTTTGCTGCACATGCACTACCAGAGGCCGGGCCCAAAGGTGCTTTCAAATGCCACCTCCAATGATTTGGCTACCACCTGTGTAGGCAGCAGTAGCAAGGACAGTGAAGGCATCAGGTTGACAATGGTTCGAGTATTTCTGTAAAACTGACAAATCTCACAAGCAAAATGGACTCAAATGCACAACTCAGAGACAGAATCCTGATCCTGAAATCACAGTCTGCACTTGCTGCTGTACACAAGTCAATGACTAGATCAGGCAAACAAATCCTGCAGGGGAAAGCAGAGGCAAGGTCAAACAAACAGGCAAGATCCAGAAACTAGAAAAACACTGACACGAGGAAAAAGACTGGAACTAAGACAAACTGGAGCAGAGCCAAGGGAGCACGCACAGTAAGTACAGGAGGATCACAGGTGACACCAATCAGGGCGTGGCAGACAATCTACAATTCTACAATTTCATTTAGCAGACGCTTTTGTCCAAAGCGACGTACATCTGAGAGCAAATACAACACAAGCAAGGATCTAGTCAGGAGAAAACAACCTGGATAAGTGCCAAAGAAGTCAAGGTTCAAGTTAGATAGGGCCTGCCTACAGGCGGTGAGGACAAACATGACAACATACAATTAGACTTTTTTTTTTTTTTTTTTTTTTTTTTGGTGTTTGTGTGTGTGTGTGTGTGTGTGTGTGTATGTGTGTTCATTTTATAGGAGTTTATCAAGTGCCAAGGTGTTATCAAACAGGTGGGAGAAGCACACAGGACGTGAAGTGATCGGCAATGAGAACAGAGGCGAGTACCAAAATAAAACAGGAAACCGCATGACAGAATGAAGCGATGAAAACATGAGGCAGAGCAGGATGCAGCAATTATATATTTCAGTTCCTTGAATTATAAACCTCTTCATTATGGGACAAACAATTTAGAGAAAAGTTTGATTATCCAGTCTGAGCTAAACTTGATCTATTAATTGCATCACATTTCCAATCCTTCCTTCTTCCTTGAATTTTAGCTGCAACTACTAGCTGTGTGAAAGCAGCTTATTGATTCAGTCAGTCGATCAGTCTGCCTGCAAAGATATGCTGACAGCTACTGGTTAGGTGCAATTTATTATAGACATTCATGGTCCTGAGAGGATGCACCTTAATGATTTTGGTGACTCCATGTATCTGCTGATCATTTTCTTGATTAATCTATGAATTATTTTGTCGATAAAATGTCCAAGTCTATATCTCAGATAGCTTGTTTTATTTGACAAACACTTGATAACCCAAAGAAAATTCGGCAATCAATCTGTAATCATTGCATTTCTATTTTGACATTTCATGAATTTGACTTTTTTTGCTATGAATGTCACATTTGCAGTCTCGTAATCTGTAAGGAATCTGATAACCAAGGAGCCAGAATTAATCAGAAAACAGTCAGCAACAGGTAAAGAGAAGTAGAAAAAAGTCTGTGAACGTGAAGGCACCAGGTCATCTGGAGAAGCAGAAGAGGAACAGAAGGCTGTGGAGCGTTAAGGCAGCGGAGCAAAGAGACAATCTGGCCGAGACCTGAAGGCAGATATTTACTGTATAAACTAGAGCTAACAGGGTAAGGAGAGGCAGGTGGAGAGAAGATGAGCTGGCAAAAGGTGGTAACACACCGAGGACAACTAGTGGACAGGAGAGGTTTGACATGACAGGGAATTAAAAATGCCTGTAACACGGTCAAGTTGCATGTTTGAACCCAACAGAAATTTTAGATTTAAAAGAAAAACAGACAGCTTTTCCTGTGACAAATTACACAAATGATTATTCTCTTATTAGAATTGTTAACTAATTGGTGAATCAATTAATTGCTTCAGTAATAGCTGACTGAATTCTGTGTCACTGATTGTTAGAGCTGTGACCATTTATTTATTGAGAATCACTTTTAAAATGAGGGTTAAATTAGCAAACCTGCTAATGTTGGTAATTAGATAAGATCAGTTTTTTTTGTCAGCTCTTAAGCTCCTTCATTTTAAATAGGAACACGTCAGAAGCAGCTGAGAGGCAGAAACAAATGAGAGACTGAGACTGAACAGCTCTCTGGTATCTGCTTCGTTTATAAAATCGTGGCTCAGGCCCTGACTCACAGATCAACCCATTTGGACTCATATATTGATGTATAAATCAGCCCGCTGTGCTGGTGACTCTTTGATATACACACAGCTTGATTCATGAATTTGCTGCCTCACACTGCTGTATAACATTACATCTGCATGAGGAGCCCTGGAGAGGCTGGAACCGCTGCAGCCGCCTGAGCTTAATCAATAAGGCAGCGTTGATGAATTTAACATAATTAGAGCTGCAAATATGAAATCTGTGGCGGCATTTCCGTGCTTCTTGGCATGAAATTGATTGCCTTGGAAAACAAGAAAATCGATTTTTTTTTTTCTTGGAAAACAAGACGCTTCATGGAAAATGAGGCTCTTCTCTGCATTCTGAAGAGACAGTTAAATACAATCAGATTAACAGTTTTACAATCTGTTTGTGCACATGTGTCACGTTAAATATTGATAGGAAATAACAGTGTGGAGACAAACAGTGTGTGAAGCTATTGGACTGCAGGCTCATTTTCCATGACAGCACACTTTGCATGATGTGGATGTGGTGCAGGTACAGGCGGCTGCTGCAGTCAGCTGAAGGTGAAGGGATGAGGTTTAGCTGCCCACTAGCGCCTTCACATGGACGTTTACAGGTACTGTTTGACTGCCTGGAACAATAACTGCAGTGACAGTGTGATAATCTCCTCATGGTGAAAATTCCTTGTTGAAATATTTTGTCAAAGCATTGACTTTGTTAATGGATTTTTTTTTTTTTGAGAGGGAAATGTGGCTTTTGTTTCAAGCTTTTGTCGGCTGTGATGAATGAAAAGAGTCAAACTACAAAGACAGGCCTCAGAGGGATGTCTTTGTTCTCTCTGCCCCACACACACACTTTATACCTGCATTCATTTGTGTTATTTAATTTTTTTGGGCCATTTGAGGGACACGTTGTTATGTTGGATGTGTGTTAACAATGAGCAGCAGCTAATTTACATCTAGTGAACACGGAGCAACATTAGCATTCATTTGAGTCGTGATTCTGTAGACATGATGTAAGTTCAATATTCACGTCTTTGTTGCTCTGTTTTGTTCCCCACCAGTGACAAATATTGAGCTCTTCAGCTGTTAAATGGTTTGCTATGTTCACACAACCGGTTCTCATTCCCAGGTTGTTGAATACCAACCGATGGACAAGGTCATAAAACCAAAACATTAAGCTACAACGCTGATTCCAAAAAAGGTGGGACACTGTGTGAAAGTTGAATAAAAAGGAATGATAACTGTTCATCACCACAAACTTCCACAACAGTTTTGGGTCGTAAAACCAAAACAATGAGCTAAATGAGGCACTAAAATGACTCTAGTTCCTTTCAGCTTTACACAACTTTATATCCTCAAACAGGTGTAAAAAAAAAAAAAAAAAAAAAATGTAAGTCAGTCCTTCAAACTATCAAATTTCTGACAAGAGCTTTTAGGAGCAGCACTTTGCAACTCCGTGCTTTGAGGCCTATATAAATAAAGTTATTGCTCCGTAGCTTTGTTCGATGTTTTCCCTGCAAAATGTTTTTGTTGTGTGAATCAGTAAAAATGTAGTTTCTGCAGGCAGAAAGCTTAAGAAGTGCTGACTAAAGTGAGGATTGCCAACACTGACGTGACGTTAATGTGTCAAGCTCTAACGCTGCCCTGCAGTTTTGACTTAGCTCTCATTACCACAGAGTTTGTCTGGAGCTGATCCGCACTAATCCACTGCTTTGATGTGATGTGCATGTATCTCCACTTGCATTATCATTAGACACTGGAGCCTCCACTCTCGCTCTGATTTTAGGAAACAAACTGGAGACACTCCTGGATCTGACAACACGTCCCTCTGACAAATTGTCAGACGAGCGTGTTTGTGGTGGTCTAATTCGAAACTTGTGAGAACCATTTGAGTTCTTAAGACTCAAGACTAAAAGTCTAAAGCTTTATTGACAGGGCTGAAAATGTTCATTATACTCTACAGTATGAAAGCGTTGGAACAGCATACTGAGGATTTTACTATTCGCAGAGATACATGTTGACGCACGCTCTCACTTTTTATTCTAATATGAAGCTACCGTTTGAACTTGGGGCAAAAATTTGATCTGTAATAATCTGTTTAAATGAAAACTTCTCAGCGTATGAGTGAAGCAGGTCTCGCCTCGAAGTGTGGGACGTTCACAAAATGCACCATCACTCCAATCTATTTCATGCCCTGTTGCACAGTAAACTAAGCAACGCAAAGTGGAAGGAAGCAAGCACTTAAACCGGGTAATCACAACTCCAAATGGTCTGAGAGGTAATGTGTGGAAACATTTGGGATTCATTACCATAGATGGAAATTATCGATTTTGGAAATGTAAGGTTGCCTGGAGGTTTCAGACCAAGCACACACATAGTTTGTATGAAGAAGTGAGCAGAATAAAGAGTAAGATACAATCCTCTAACAGCTAACAGTTTTCCAACCAGGTATCATTTTCATCTCTGATATTTTCTGACTTCTGACTTCAAAAACAAAAAGACAAAGTCAGTGCCGTGCTGAAGGAACTGCAGAATTCCTACAACCTGTAATCCCAAAAGTTGCTCTTATTGTTTTCTGACCTTCTCAGGCAGACAGAATATATCTTTATGCAACTTTTACTGTAAGAGCCAAACAGATATTAGTTTCACAATCACCAACACTGTGTCAGATAAGATAAGATAAGATAAGATAACTTTTATTGATCCCCCTTATGGGAAATTTACCTTTCACAGCAGCAGAACAGGCAAACAGTAACTCAAAAATAAAAACAGTAACTCAAAAATAAATACCAGTAAAGTGGCTAATTAATAACAGGAACAAGAAAAATAAGTGGCGTAGAACAATAAAGTGACAAGAAAAAGTATTTACATTAAGTGAGGTAGAGTATTTACACTATGTTACATGTTTTCCTTGTTAGTCTCTATACGTCACTGTATATCTTTTATGACCTTATGAATCAAAATATTAATCATTGCAGAGCAGTTTGAATAAAGTAGTGTTCTGACAGGTGAAGTGGAGTGATTTGTTATGTAGCAGTTGTGGCAGAAAATCAAGTCAAGCATGTTTCCTTCTTTGTGTGTGGGAGGGCTGGAGACCTGCCTGAGGTCAAAAGAAGCCATAAGTGACAGACAGTCAGATGCTTGGGCTTCGTCTGTGTGGATGTTCATATCTCCCATGACGACAAGCGGTGTGTCGTAGTCCTGAATGACAGCGAGTAACATGTCGAGTTCAACTACAAAGTCAGCCAGTTGACACCCTGGAGGGCGGTATATGACAACAACAATTAGCTTAATGGGTGAAGTGACACTGATTGCATGATACTCAAATGATGAGTCGTTGTTTGGCACTCAGATCTCAGTGAACCTCCATTTTTTGAAAGTGAGGACAGTACACTTTTCTACATATCATCAATTACAAAGAGATATCTTGCTGGGTGAATATAATTGAACTATAAAGTGTTTCTTTTGCAATGCAAATCACATATTATGCATTCAATTTGTAGCAGGCTTTAACTTATTTGCCGCTGCTGTACTGTCCTCAGGCCATTCAGGCACCGACGAGGGACAGTGAGGAGAAGAAACCTGAATGAATAAGTGGTTGTTACGACCTAAGGAGAGGCGAATAACATAAAACTAGATGAAGAATATGAAGAGTCAATTTGTTCACTAGTTCAGTCTTTCTTTGCTGGATACAGAAGCTTAAATGTAACTGCAGGGAGAGTCCTGGAGAAAGAAGACCTGTAGTAATAAAATCACTCTTAATGAACTATCTGAAAAGAAAAGTTATAATCCTGAATCCCAAATTCAAGAAAACAGGAGAAAAGTCCTCCCTGGCAAAGGATCAAGAGAGGTTGATAAGACATAAAAATGAGTTGTCTATACAGCAGCTAAATAATTGATTAAGTCATTAAAAACAACAAAAGAGTTCTAGACTAATTCCTGACAAAATAACTCACTGTGCACAAACAGCAGACAGCAGTTCAAAAAACCCTCAAACAGACTGTGATGGGCTCCAGATTCACCAGCCGACAGCACCTGAGAGACAGGAGCTGGAGCTGAGGAGCAACACGGCATATTTCACCATATTTGATCAGTCACACCTTCACCTGTTGAGGGGAGAACGGAGGAGAAACATGAGGACTGCAGGTGCTTCCTCGCACGAGGGCCTGAGGGCTCACTGACGATTTAATGAGTCTGAAAATGATGTGAATCATCTGCTGCAGCCTTCGCTGTCACCGAGAGCTGTTCATTACACGTATAAACAAGTCTTAATAATGACCCAGCGTCACAGAGGAAATCAGCAGCTTTCTCCATCTTATCTCCTGTGACTGTCGACCGGCAGCCTAATAAACATAAAAGCTTGTATTTATCTGCTTTGTGTTGAACTGGGCGTCACAGTTTGAAGCAGTAACAGTCAGATGTTATGAACTGAATTACCAAGTGTAATTCATCCTCTGACCTTTGATGGAACAGAGAGCTGGACAGTACAATATGGAGGGAGTTATAATACTGTTGCTTATTTGTTGTGTCACACCATCAACTTTTCCCAACAGGAATAGTTTTTTGAAACCAAGCTAAACAAAGTGTCATTTGGCTCTGAGAGCATATTTTCCTTTTCAATAACTTTTTTATGAATGTATGAATTGAATAACAATCCTGAGAACAGTCCAGCAAAGAGAGAAAAGTCAAAGTAATACAATAAATGATTTGGTACTGTTATCAGGTTAATGTAAGTCAAAAAAAAGGCTGCAGCACATCCTTTTAGGAAGTCCTGTGTTCATGTGGCCTAATTTGAAAACCCAGAAAAGTTTGATATATTTAGAAGCAATATAACACTCAAACCTCCCACATAACTTTATTTCAAACTGTGATGGAGATGGTGTCACATTTAACATCTAGCATCTGTGAAATGAGGTTTAATATGATGTATAAAAAATCTAGAATATTTCCATTCACCGCAGCCATAAACTTGCAGTCTTGGGTTTGCATGTTCGATTCAGTGAAAACATCACATTTTCAGTCAAGATGTGGAACAAGTTTATGTGCAATTAGACATAAGGGAATAAAATAATTTAGCACCCTTTAAAGCTAAAGGGAAAAGAAAAGTATACGTCATAGTTTAGGTTGAATTTCTTAGTGATTTGTCTCTGTTCTTCTTCTTTATTAACTTCAGTCTCTCACCCAGCAATGAAACAGGTGATTATCAACCACCCATGATGCCATCTGGAAACATTCACAACATTTCACCTGTCAGTTATCAACAACATTTTCACCACATATATCTTTTTCTTCACCCTCAATCTGTCTCTGTTCATCTCTGTCAGTCTGTCTCTTATGACGTGTGAGTGTACTGCCCCCTGGTGTTCACTGAAAATACAGCAACATGCTTGTCATAACATGCCCATGTAGCAATATTATAACCGACTGCATGTAAATTTGTACATGTTGTCAAAAGAGCTTGTAAAAATGATAGTAAACATGTGATAAGTTCAATTTAAATGTGCGAAATACTCCAAAACTGCACCAATCAATATTTATACATTAACAATTGATCAAATGAAAAGTTCCCCTCTGTTTGTTCAAGCTTTAGCAACTTTTAGCTCGTTGTTTTGGTTTTATGATGCACAACTTTACAGGTTCAGCTCAGTCTGACAAATTTCTAATCATCTTCAGAGCACTTTTACTTTTGCCCTTTGAGTACATTTGGCTGATAATACTTCTGTACTTTTACTTTGATTTTGGATCATTATATTTCTACTTGTATATAAGTAAAAGGATCTGAATACTTCATATATCACTGCTTCACAGTAACACTTAAGGTGCAGCAAAACAATGTATAAATAAAAAGTCACCTGCGATTTTTAGATGACATTTAATTTTTATTGTGGTCTCAAAAAGTACAGCACAGACAAATGAAGCACACAGTTACAATATCTAGAAGTACTTTAGGCTGTACTGAAGAATACAGAACGCTTTATCAGTGGTGACAATGAAAAGATCATCATGCAGATTGTGTGGTCTTATAGGCAGTTTCAAAGCAGAATATACAGCAGCGTGTACTTAACTTCATCTACAGTATCGTGGGACGCTTCGGCCCTCTATACTCCTAACACCACAAATCACTGATTTATTATCATAAAGGAAACTGCGCTTTTTATTTTTTACAATAGTGCAAAGCTGACCATAGCAAAGCAAAACAAATAAGCAAGCAGGAGATGAAACCAGCACTGACATTCACTGAAGTAAACAGCTGCATAATACTGACGAAAAGCATCACCTCAATGGGACAAAGATATTCAATACTAATATTAAAACACAATCAACAGTGCAAGCATGGCGGTAAAATAATAGCGTACATTTTCAGTTCGGTGATGAGACCATTTGTCAGAGCTGTCAGCATCACACACAACGTGAACGCTCGTGAATGTTAAATACAGTGGTCACATGTTCAAGTGAAGGAGAAGGACACGTGTCAGATTTGGGCTTTTGTTGATTTTTTTTTTCAGTGGAAAATAAAATTGTGACTCAGAGCTGAGATAACAAACTGAAGCTCCATAGACAATGAATTGGACGTTGTTGTTTTTTGGCAATTAACAAGATAGAAAAGAAGAAAAATGTGTTTCTGCTGCACCAAATTATGTTTTTCAGACTTTTCTCTAATCTTCTTCTTGTGAAATACTCTTACTTCTAAAGATGATTTGAATAAAACAAATCATTCTTTGGTCATAACAGAACTGGTGATGAAGGGTCACAAGACATTGCTTCTATTAATGCCTCTATATTCTACAAGCAAGTGTTGATATGACTGTGACTCCACCACTGCCAACCACTACTTCTATTACTAGTAGTACTACAATATAGAGCGGTAACTAATGAGTGAACATTTAACGGCCGTAGCAGAATAAATTCCAGTGAAATAATGGGTTTGAGAAGATAAGAAAAAATTAATTGAATTCAATTTTTTTGATGCTTCTACACATGCAGCATCGTTCACAAATGCTAATATGAAACATTAATGCTTGTGTGCAGTTCTGGATGTAACCATGAGATTACGGCAGCTTTGAAGCACTCGTAGTTACATCATTGCTGCAGAGGCTAAATGACAGCTGTGCTAGTTGCATTGCTTTATTGTTTGAGTGTAATTTATACTGACATATTATGATTTCATATTGATTCAAATTGTATTTTTATTTCATTCTAATTTTGTGATATATTTAGTGTTAATGGTCTGTAACTCAATGAGACAGGTGTCTGATCTCAGCAGGGCTTTCTGGGTAATATCAAGGTAAAATAAACAAATTGTTAGACCTGATTTCAGTCCACAGCAGGGAGCTGACGGTGACACTGAGGAATATCATGTAAATAAAAAGTCATTTTCACAGTATGGAGCTCGTGTGTGATTGCTCTGCAGTTGGTGCGTCGACTGGCTGGTCAACGCCTCCATCTTCAGCAGTTCACACTGTCACTGTCAGTTCTCTGTCGTGTTAGCATTAATCTCCTAATTCATTGTCTGTGGAGCACATGTACAGTTAATGTCTTAATGGACGAGAGAATAACGGATGTTTCTTAAAGCTGCTGTTTGTAGCATTTCTAGGTAAAACCACATTCACGCTCAAGAACAATAACACTTTCCATAAAGTCCACTGCTTCCTGTCTCGTCCCCGTCCTCTGTGTCTTTGGCTTCATTGAAAAGGACAAACGTGTTTTCGCTGCTGTGATTTCCTGCTAAATTTGGACATTATGAATCACAGCACGGCGACTGTCTCATGGGGACATTTGTTTACAGTAATTACACTAATGTCTTAAAATGAACGTAGTGATATTTTACCTGTAATAAACGCCACATGTGGCAGCTTTGAGTTGATCAGTTTTCCAGCTCTGAGTTCGACAGTGAAACAAAAGACTTAGGCACGCATGGTGCAAATCAATACATTTAAAGACATGTGCAGTGAAATGAATGTAAATTATTGCTTTGGCTGATACAACAGTGGACACAGTGTCACATTCAATGAATTAAAATAGAAGCAAACAATCATGAATGTGAGCGTGTGAGAAACATTCATAACAGAATCTCTGCATGGGGTCAAATCAAAGGCAAAAACTTTTGCAAACCTGCAAAAAAAATCTTCATAAAATAGTTTAAAACTGTTTTTTCTGGACGTAAATATGAATGTAAATCCAAATTATCAATCACAAGAGAAGCTCTTTTTTAGTGTCCAGACTGGGACAGTGTTGATGATACACAGTCGACATGTGTAACTTAAAACAACGAGTTTTGAAATATTCATGAACATCTTTTAGCAGGTTTACAAAACTTACATTTGAGCTCACAAGAAACAAACTGCTGCTGTGATTGTAAGTTCTCCACATTCGATTTTTTTTGGCAAGGAGAAATCTTAGGTGTGTGATGTCACGTTGACATAAAAAGTACAGTACAATCTAAATCAACTATCTACTGTGATACAGACAAAGTTAAGAGAAGAAGCGGCTATATTGTTCGATAGCTTTTGATTGAATAGGCGCCACATTTCTTTTACGCTTCAACAAGTCATTTAAACTAAACAATTATATATTCATAGCTCTTCGTTTTGAATACAAAATATTGTTTCTGAAACATTTGAGCTCATGTCTGAAAGCCAAAATATTCTGAACTGATGAGCACGACGTTGCGTCAAAGAAGGGATTTTTGGCTGAGAAAGTAAATTTGGTTTGTCGTGAGAGTAAGCGCAGGGTCCATAACTGAGGTGTAACGGCTGTGATACAATCGTCGTGAATCATTAAAGCAACAGATAACGATGAGTCGGTGATGGTGTGGTGCAGCCTCCTCATGCACAGCTACAATCGCTATGGTCATCTCTGATGCTGGTGGTCTAACGCTGCAGTGAGGGCGTAGAGGCAGTGTGTGTATGTGTGTGTGTGTGTGTGTGTGTGTGTGTCTGCAGTGGCTGAGTGAGCTTTTGGCAGTGACGCGACATGACGTTAGCTGGGACGAGGATGGGCTGAGCGGGGAAGGAAGAGAGCCCCCCCCCCAGATGTGTCCAGCAGTTTGAGGAACCATCTATGTGAGGGTAAAGGGTTTTCTGATTATTGGCCTACCAGACATGAGGAGAGACCTCTGAGGGAACGTGAGGGGTCAGTGAGGGCGGTGGTTGGGGGGGGTCACAGGTCGGGGGGTGTGTTTAGAGGTTGACCAAGTGGAGGTCGGAGGCAGAGAAGTGGGGGCACAGGGCCATGTCCGGGTTCTTCAGCTGTCGCAGGATCCTCCGGTGGAACTTGGAGCGAACCCGGTTGAACTCCATGATGTCGCTGGGATCCTCCTCGATCCAGAAACGGTGAAACTCCTGCATCAGGTAACCTGCCAGAAAAGGACAATAGTTATAATTTGTGTTTTCTCAAGTGGGTATAATCAATTTTTTTAATTTAACAATGGATGACTTGATTAAGTAGTGCAACAAAACAGGAGCTTAAAGTGACGAACCCACAAAGAATTTCACTGAAGGGAGAGTCTTTCAGCTATTTTTTTTGGTTTCCAGGTGTGCATTTTAAAGTATTGGTTCACTAGAGTTAGAAATTTCAGGTGACCCAAAACAGTCTATCATTTGCAACATGTCATGAAACTTCATTTTAACTTGGAAATACATTGAGGTCGAGACCTTATTTACAATAAAGCTGATGAATAATGCTACAAACCACGAAAACACAAATGAGAAGCATAGTTAAAAAATGCGATAAAAAGTAAAAAATAATACCAGTAAAATAATAAAACCTCAGGAATTAAATAAGCAATTGCATTGTTTAAACAAATGAATCAACAAAAACAAGAACAGCAGGAAGTGAAATAAGATGAGAGTAAAAGTTTAAATTGCTCTACATATATAAAATGATGGTGTAAATAAATGGTGCAATCGTGTTTACTATTTAAAAAACCATTCAATATGAATGCAGCTGGACTCACAGAAGGTCTGCTGGAAGTGCAGCAGGCTGGGTATCTCTGGGGCCACATTGTACAGGTGGGTCTTCAGAGCTCCACTGACCAGCAGAGAGTAGGCCAGGTCTGTGATGTTGATGCCCACGATGGCAAAAGAATATCTGGAGGGAGGTGACAAAAATACAGATGTGAAATCGAAAACATATAATAATTGCAAATCTCTTGAAAAGTGAAAATACAGTTTGTGTCTCAACAGCCTCTTTTTTCATCGTTGTTGTTCAATATTTCCAAACTTTGACCTCATGGCAAAGTACCCATGATCTAAATGGAGATCACTGTACACCAATCATGAACTCTCTCTTTAGTACAGACAGTGCACAGTTTTCAGATCGAACAGTAGATGACTTGCAGTTTGCGGCTTGCTGCTCTGCTGGAGTGTCCTCACAACACTGTGTGGGTATAAGAGGATTTTGTGTGACTTCACAGAGTCAGTCCTTGGTGCTTATCAGAGCTGATGCAGACTGGAGGACACACAGCAGTAAAACACTTCCTGCCTATTAGCACACACACACATACACACACACACAGTCTCTCCTGCTTGCATATCGCACACACTCGATGGCCACATCACGAAGCCCCTCCACTGCTGAAACTGCTCTGTATTGAGGCCAAACCTCACACAGCTGCAGCAGCAGGAGCCAAGTTTAGCCTCCTTCACACACACGTGCATGCCATCATACAGCCCATGTGCAGACACTTACCCAATCGCTTTGTCGAGGTTCTTCTGTTCCCATTCAGGCTTGTTTATCTCACTGTGAAGGACACACACTTGAGTCATGTTCTGTCTGCATGTTAAACAACACTGAGTGCAGCGCAATGTGCATAAAAACCCAGTGAGAAAATCTTAAAGTCACTATGAAACAACATTTTATGATCTTGCTTCTTAATCAAGTTTGCTTGACTGGAACAAAAAAATAATCTTTTCTTCCTGTGTAACATTATAGTTCAGAGGTCAAGTCCTCAAATACTGAGTCCCAGAGGTTTTAATCTGAGGTCAAGTTAAAAATGTCAAATCTGAGCTGAGTTTCAAGTCCTCAAGTTGACTTTCAGTTCATTTGGAACAGTGACTTTAAATTGCATGTTAAAGTTATTCAATCTGTCTCTAAATCATATGCATATTGTCCCAAATCTCCATAGAAGGTTTGTATTTGTGTGTCGTTTTTGCAATTAATAAATCTATTATTACTATGGTTGTTTTCTTTTTTATTAATTCAAATGTAACAGCCCACAACTAACAAACAGGCAGCATACAGGTCAATATGTTATCCATGTGAAAAATTTTAACTGCATGTCTACATGAGGGACCAAACTGTCAAAGTACAAATAATAAAGAAATAAATGTGCTGAAAATCTAAAATGACTGAATGAATTAATCATGACTAATCAAACTTTGATCAACAGGGATGCTCACATTTTACAAAAACTACATTACAGAGTTTTTGATGTAAAATTAGATTGAATAAGTGCATATAATTACAACTGAGAATTACAACTGTTATTTCTCACTTCATTGTGACTTCAAGTTTGTACCAAAGGAGGATAATTTAAGCATAAATCTGTGAGATTATTTTGCATATTAGGAAATGTTTATTTTTTAAAACTTCACAATGCAACTTTAACTTGACTGTTGGTGAGTGTGGCTGAATTCCCACTACTCATATGAGGTTGGGCAAATCAAATTAATGTAGTATTTTTAGATTTTACTAGTGTCCATTAAAGGATAAGGTTGGCGTTATTCTACATGTTTCTTATTGTCAACAATAAAACAATCTCTCACTACCCTTCCAGCTCCAGGTCCATTTGCTCCTACTGAAGACGAATCTATAAAAACTGGTCACAAATGGATAGTTTCCGTTTCAAAAATACTCAGTAATCGATACAGTGCTGTCTCTGTTAACTACTCTCCTCAGCCTTCTCACTGTGTTTCAGGCTGATCTGACAGCTGAGTGAAGCTTTAAATGCATGAAACAACAACTGTGCATGAGACATCGAGCCAAAAAGAGAAAGCCATGAATGCAGTGAAAAGAATGAAAGTGAAATCAAGTACCTGGCTTTTCTGTGTGTGCTCCTACAGTGATTGTGAGAGTCAGAGAGGGGAGGCATGGGCAGAGAGGTGGAGGTGAAGGTGGAGGAGAAAAAGAAGGAGAATCTTCATTTGTGAAATGAGACGGCTCACTGAGACGCCGGTGACAAACAATACAAGCAGCAGCAGTTGACAAAAGGTGACGCAGTGAATGACATCAAGCTGTGGGGATGAATATAATCAAGCAGAATGTGGTAAATGCAGAGTTATGGATGAGTAAGAGCAGTTTAAAGTTGGAGGGATACACCACATGTCTCGTAGAAAGAGGATGTTAAAGCTGTGTTAATTAATGTCCACTAGGGGCAGCAAATGGTGCAAGTTCATCAAAGCAGTTTAAGTTTCTGGACCATACCAAAACAATTACCTAAACGAGGCAAAAAAGTTCCTTAAAATAAATCAGGTATGATTCTCTGTGGCCTTGTTACTATATCTATCTATAGCACACCAATCAACCAGAGAAACTCTCTACAGCAACAGCTGGTGTATTCCTTTAATTTTACCAGGCTTTGGTAAAGTTTGAGAAAAAAGGTGGCAGCCATACTTGTGCTTTGGTTGCAGGGAGTCGTGGAGCATCTGCAGAGCGGTCGCCTTGTCGTGTTCTGCAAAATACCTGTAGAGAAACAAACGACACTTCAAGAAAAGGGAATTCAAGAAACAAATAATTTGATCACACCAAACACTAAAATTCTGCATGCAAAAGTCCAAATATAAACACTAATATTTTTGAGTTTTTTGGAAAGTGACTGAGATCTTACAGCAGGTTGTGCAGGCCCAGTAGTCCCATTCCTCTGAAGTCAGTCTTGGGGTCGCTGCCTTGGAATCCAATCTCACACCACTGTTTGGAGATTCGGCCGCTCAGAGGCGTGTCAGGACGCAGCTCCTTCCACAGCTGCAACACACACACACACACACAGAGAGACCACAGCTCAGTACACTTATTTCCTCTCTTGACAACATTGCATTTGTAAACTATTGTATCTTAAATGAGCTTTTCGAGTCTATGAATATTTAAATACTGGCTCAAAGGAACCGTTTGGGAAAGACGCATATTTGCTTTCTCGCCAAAGCCTCAGTGAGAAGATCAATACCAATCCCATGTGTCTTCATTAAAGCATGAACAGCCGATACATATGGATCAACTATTGAAATAGCTAAAGTATAACTAGATAATGGATATAGTTTGCAACCAGTAATGGATGAACAGTTGATAAAAATTAGCTATGAATGGTGATGGCTACATGAATAAAAGTGTCAGTGTTGATGAAGGGGTAGAAACCACTGGCTCGTCCTGTTCCTGTTGTCAGGATTATGCATGTGTACCTTCATCAGCATGTCCTCGTGCTCGGGGTTTTCACAGTCGTACGGCTCCCTGCGCAGCTTCTCCACCTCGGCCACCAGGTTCCTGTAGCCCACGATCTGCAGCAGGCTGGCCTGAAGAGAGATGCCCAGCCTGGGGACACACAGAGAGGAAGGAGCTGGAAATTCAGATCTATTAACAAACCAACCTGTCATGTACAAACACAGTCTTTTGTTGCTTTTGCTCAAGAGCAGCTCAGACAAAAGAGGAGGAAGTTACTCATTCGCTTTCACAGTTTCACAGCAAGTCTGGGGCTTCAAAGTGTTGACACTCGGGTGACAACCTCTAATTTACCGCAACACCCTGAACTAAGTGATACAGTAACACAAATGCGATGTGAAATGCGGCGTCTCACTGTGGGTTGGTGTCAGGGTTGATCTTCTTCAAGGCCATGATGTCGTCTATAGTTTTCTCCACTTTATCAGGATGGACGCTGAGGGCAGACTGCAGCAGCTGGAGAAGACAGAGGAAACAAAAAGGGACAGACGGAGGAAAAGATCAGATGAAAACAGACTGAGCGCCATATCTGTATTATACTGCACATATATTGAGAATATTCATAGAGACTCGTACCTCATTCTTGGAGTACCTCAGAGACGACTCTGGAAGGAAACGGTTGCAAAGTGTAAGACAAGTGCACACATTAACATTAAGGGCAGCTTCATTCATATATTCTGAATATGGTTGAAGGCGGATCTGAAAAATCATCCATTGAGTTTAGATTGAAAATTTGAGGAATCTCTGACAAGGTTCATCTGAAAGCCAGGATGATAATAAACAACATGTGATTAAATATGAATACAAATACATGATTAGATATGAACAATGTGTTAGTTATCAGTGTAAGTTATTGATCAATGTAAAACTAATTTTTGGTTCAAACATGAAATAAATGTAAATGTCGGACAGTGTGCAGACAGGCAGTGTGTGGACCCACCTATCTTGAGGGTCCTGCGGGCTCCGTGCTTGTTGTTGTAGCAGATTCGCTGCAGCTCACAACGGCCCGTAAACTTTCTGACGACAAACTTCAGGCCCCGCCACAGACATTTACAGTAGAGGAACACGAAGAACTGGGTCACGGCTCTGGAGAGGAGAAGACGGCAGGGATTAGACAGATGACAGACGACAGTAAACTGTAAGTATAGAAATGATTCTCAGCTCCAAAGCTGAGCAGACTCTCCTCTTCACTTCTTCATATGTCTATGAGCTGTGAGCAGTGAAGAGTGATGCTCTCATCTCACACTGTTGCATTTGAACAGTTTTTAAAACGTGGAAAACTATCCAGTATTTCACAAAGAAGCTGCTGCACAGATCCTTAGACCACGTCAACCCTAAGCTGGTTAAAATTACCAGACTGTCTCTTGTGAGTGTTATACTACAGAGTGCATTATTGAAGAGCAGCATTTTCTTGAATTATTTTCATTTTGTGCACTTTCTGCATTTGTTCTTTTAATTTCACCTGTTGAAATTCTCCTTATTATAATCTCATCTACTAATGTATTTTATTGTACTTTACATCTCTTGGTTCTTTGTCTTTTGTGAAGTAATTTGTTAGCTTCATAAAGTTATTGTATTTTTTTAAACTATTGCTGACTTCTGTAGACATTCCTAATAATATAATTATAGTATCAATTAATCAATCAATCAATCAATTAGTTGATCAGAGAAAATCAATGGTAATGAGGTTGATAATTGATTAATTGCTAAAGTCATTTTGTCATCACATATTTGGTAATTCCAGGTTCTCAAATTGAGAGATTGTCCTTCTTTTCTTGTTCTTACATGAGTGAATAGATTTTTTGTCTTTTGGACTATTTTTTTCTTGTATTACAGATCCAACAATTATTGAGAAAATAATGTCAGATTCATCGATAATGACAATAATCGTTATACAGAACTGATAAATTTCTTCTCAAACTGGCTCTGGTTGAAATTTCTTGCAAAACAAATTTTGCTTAATCTTCTATAGAATCTATCATATTTGTAGAATGAAAACAGGTCAAATAGGCTGAATAATGACTGTAGAGATACAACTGTTCGAATGCACAAGTCTCCCAACATAGAGGATAAAATAAACAGAGAGAGATAAGAGAGAAACAATATGAAGACCTGACACTTAAGGAAAAAAGAGGAGCAGGGAGGAAGATATGTCATAAAACTGTGAAGCACTTCTAGTCGATCACTTTACATCAAACTGTGCTATTTTTACAGGTGACACTGAGAATGAAAATGGAGATGTGTGTCTTGGGAAATAAATAGTGACCCATTAAGAAACTGTGGAGGCGAAATGATTTCCAGCCTTCACCAGCTTCACTCCGCACTGAACATAAGGAAGGAAGGAAGGAAGGAAGGGACATGCATGTTGTTTTAATGCTAGAAACCTTGAGGAAATATACTTGTATAAAAAAGGAGCTTTACAACCCACATGTGTCTTTTTTTTCATCTATGATCGAGGCTCACATTCACAGTGAAGCTGAGAAAATACATCAGCACAACCTACATTTCGAATAACCTACAAACCTCCATCTATGAGCCACACAGGCAGAGTCTCGCTTCCCTGTTGGTTTATTTTTGCAGAATAGAGTTTACAACCTTTTCAGGCAGAAATAAATCCTCCTGATGCCAAGCCATCACAGCATAATATCACCTCCCATGTCAACAGAAAAGAAGGTATAAGTACAGTCCTGGGTGATTAACTCCTCCTTCTATAGGCCTGCGGATGAGACTGGCATGTTAAACAGCTCATATAGACACTGTCATTTTCTTAACCTTCAAGGAAGGGAGCGTGAAGAAAGGGTGATGGTGGGAGGATCCTGAGGTTATACTGCAACTGCAACAGCTACAGGTTTGACTCGAAGAAACGAACTGCAACCTCATTTTAAAGGAGCAGTCCATTTCTGAGGACATCGAGCGTCTCCTCGGAAAATGCCATTTTGGGCTTGAAAACTACAAAGTGATCACAGAAAGCCTGAAACAGGAAGTGTGAATTTTCAAAGATGTGGGAGGCCGACTGCAACAAGATGCTGTTGGTTGCATAATATGGGATGTAGAGATCCAGCATTATTATAGTTTGACCCAAACAAGGAACTAAAAGTCAGATGGAGGAGGAGAAGACAGGAAAAGGTGTAAACAGACTGAGGGACATATTTGTATTATTCTGGACATTTATTGAGGATGTTCATAGATTAAAGGAGCAGTCCACCATTTCTGAAGACTTCGAGTGTCTTCTCAGAAAATGTCAATTTGGACAAAGTGAAGTAAAGACGTGGGAGGCTGACTGCAACAAGATGCTGTTGGTTGCATAATGTGGGGTGTAGAGATCCAGCACTTTTATAGTTTGACCCAAACTAGGAACTGAAAGTCAGGATATCTCTGCTGCTTAGATGTTGATCGTTGATTTTTTTTGCGTTTTTCCAAACTGCATGGATGCATCACTAAATTACTGGAGTGCCGCTTTAAATCATTCTGAATACTCTGATTGAAACATGGATCATTTTTGCATCAGTAAACTATCAACCATGGTCATTTTAGCACATTAGTATAATGACTGTAAACAAACACAGTCCTCAGTGGAGAAAAAATGGCAGCTTCTACTGGGCTTCTAAAAGTTAATGGACCTAAATATTGTTGAGACCAAGGCAAGATGAATAAAACGTCAAGTGAAAAACAGATTTATTCACAGGAGTAGGAAACAAGGGGATTTATGGGAAATTATTAAATGTGGTGTTATTTATTATGTTGTCGTTTGTCAGTGGTGACTTTACAGTCCGGTTGTTTAAATCAAGATCAACACTTTTCTCTTTACTGATGCCTTCAGTTAAATTAAATTGGAAACCATTCATATCTTATTCTCTTGCTTTATCAGTTTTATTCCATCTAACACTAAATCCTGTTTGTTTGTTTGTATTTATATTGCTTGTGATTCTTATCTTAATGTCCTTTTATGTCTTATTTACACACATCTCAGCACAAATTGGTCTGGTTAGATGATAAAAAACAGTGTTATTCAAATAATGTATGACCAACAACAAGTGTCATAAATAAAGATAATGTTTATATTTTAAACATTATATTGCACTGTTTTAATCAGGAGTCCAAAAAAAATAAAATAGCTTGTACTTTGCAAATATGAAGTGTTTATAAATGCATGTAAATCAATGCACATAAAGCAACAGGACTATTCATAGAGACCACCTGGTTTACATGTGCTCCATAATTAAGAGGCCTCTTTCCTGAGAGGCCCAGTCAAACCAGTTCAACCACACCAACCACTTTGCTGGTCACACAATATCATAATCGATGGGGAAGAGCTTAAATGGGAGAACTGGGAATGAAGAGCCTCTGGACAGAAGGAGAGGCTTCAATTGATTCTAAATAAACGCTCCATCATTGACAATAATAATCATAACAATACCTCAGGAAATGCTTCATGTTGTCGGCCGTGTCCTCTCAGGCGTCTTCAGCTGTGTCTCTGGTGTGTGATCACCTGCAAACACACGGATGAGTGTTTTAATGGGAGTGTGGATGAGGCCGACAGGAGCAGGCAGCTCAGGCCGCTCAGAGGCGGAGCTGTCCGGGGTGCTGAACCACCGAGCACCGCTGCCGGTTCTGGTTCCGTTCCCCCTACTGGATGAAGCGGCTCTGTTGGTGCAATGAAACAAAGACACCTGAACCTGTCCTCAACCTGTATGTGCGTTTATTTCACCCCCTGTAGAGACACATAATCCATCAGATCCAAGCTGTGGAAGCTCGACCGTCTCCGTCCTGATTAACTCCCCATAATCCGCAGCTGCAGTCGGTGCATGGACGAACACAAGGCAGCAAAACAGATGCAACGACACTCGACGTTTTCTTACCGGTTTTTAAAGCACAAAGAGGTGAAGAAAAGAGCGGATGCAGCGTCTCGTCCTCTTCACTCGGCTCCAGTCGTCTGCTCTTCCTCCATGATGAGAGTCACTGACTGAGGATGAGGAGCTCCAGCAGTGCAGAACACACAGCCTTCATCACACAGCAATGGGATCGGAATATGGATTATTTGTCTTCCACTTTCTTCTGATCATGCTTTCATGCATTTTGTACTAATCTAACAGCATATTATTATATGTAGAAGTGGATTATTACATATACACAAATGTAACCAAAGGATCTTCTTCAACACCATTTAAAATAATAATAATAAAATACTGCTGGTTGTTGCTGGGACTTGGATCTGTGACCTACAGGATTCATGCAACATTGCTGTAAGCAGTTCGTAGTTTCTGGGCCTGTAAAAAAAATATTTATCACTCTGTCCATTCTGGGGTTTTTTTAAACCTGCATTAACTCTTTTTGGCCACGTGGGGGCACTATGATGATGACGATGATGGTGGTGGTAATTTTTCTGCAGAATGAGTACTTTTTATTTTTGGTACTTTGTGTAAATTTTAATGATAATACTTCTGTACTTCTACTTAAGGATCAGAGTACTTCTTCCACCACTGACATTCATCTGGAGTTCATGTTAAAGAGCTTGGTAACTGGAACATTTCTGTCACTGAGGCATAAAACCTGTTACAGGAAGGAAGCAGAAAATAACTCAAAAAAATTTTTGATAAGTTGAAATAACAAACTCATTATTTACAATATTTAGAAGCAAATATCTTTATCACACAGGTGTAAATAGTGCTGCTCTATGCCACTTGGATTATTTGTCCAAGTAGAAATTTCACTTGTTCTGCGTTTTATTAATAAATAGCCCAATAAACTTAATTGTATCTCATTTTTTCAGCTCAGAAGATACAGTATGTACAAACACCTGTGTATTTCCTGCAGCACTGACACAGATTGACTTGTAGTTGTCACTTAAATAAAAATAATCAGACACATAAGAAATAATGCAGAACCAAGAGAATATAAACATTAATTTAATAGTAAAAAAAGTGAAGCTCCAGTGGCATGTTTAACATGCTTTACTCTTGGCAATACAAGGCAAAGAAAGCCATGTTGATTGACAGTATATTTGGTAGATCCCCAAATCAAACTTGTAACAGCATCAACAAAAGCAAAAAGTACAACTTCGTGGATTGTGTTCAAAAGCAAAACAATGACATGATACAGTGGTTTAAAAAAAATCATTGCTGATGTATTCTGTAAAATATAAAATATATTAATTTAAAAAAGGAGAAAGTAGTAACAAGTAACTGATCAGTTTTGAGACCATAGTCAGTCATAAATGTGCACTGTTTGTGTTTAACAACACATTGACATCCACCAGAAGTGCATTAACAGATGATATTTGATCAGTGTTAATAAAGAAATACCTTTCAAAAAAATGACGTAACAAAATCAGGAATGAAAAATGTGTTAATTTAAATGGTTATCCACCACAAGTAATGCCCTGATGATGTCATAAAACTGCATTTTCTTTGATACTCAAAATTCAAAATACCAAAAACAAGCAAAACCTTCTGGCAGAGTACAAGAAAATATGTACTTCTGTAACAATGTAAAAGTGCCTCTCTAACAACAGAAAGATCTTCTATCATCAGTCAGGTTCAGTCACAGCGCAGCCACAGCTGTGAGCGTCCGAGTGTCTCGGTCCGCCGACACTAGTGGGTCTGATGAGCTCTCGGCCATCGGATCAGCAGACACTTCAGCAGGGTCGTCCTCACTGGAGCCAGACTCTGGTAGAGCAGAGTATGTGGGAACGGCGTTGAACATGATGAAGCCCACAGTGATGACGACAAACGAGATGATGTACAGAGTGGAAAACTGAGGATGGGACACAAAACAGAGATAGTAGTAACATTTTCAATGTGAGAAATTCTGCTCATGTCCAAGGTATCTCTTCAACACGATAAGCTGTATCTAACAATGAATAATAGACTGTAATATTGAAGATGCACTGCTTTTTATTATTTTGTGGTTTTCTGTAATAATGAGCTGTCACAGTTAAAATGCTGGGATCTATCTTTATTTTCCAACTCTAAATACGCCAAGACAGCTAGAGATGAATTTTCTGCTACAGTACCTCTTTTTTAACAATTATATCACTTCTGCTGCTGAAAATGAGATGAAAGTCAAGGGCAAGTCACTGTTGTTTGGAGACAAAATCTGAGCTGCAGAAAATAGTTTTCTCGAGGAACCATATTAGAATGCATATTTCCGATGGCACAAGTCATGTAATATTACAATAGGGTTTTTGAACATGTTTCCAAGCAACAAAAGTGACAGTATCTGACAGCAACATTAAAGCTGCAAACACAATGATGTATTTGGTGACACTCACTGTGTAGTGGAAGAGGAAGACGCCGCAGAAGAGGCTGAAGAGGTCGGCGGTGAGCAGGGAGAGGTTGACCGCGGTTGCACTGGTCATCTTCACCACCACAGGCATGAAGCTGTACAGGGCGAACATGCACAGGACATAGGCTGCAAACAGCATGGCTGCAGAAAAACAACGAAGGGAATTTAGCAACAGACAGTGGAGCAATGTTCAAATCAATGATGGTTCACTTTCACTGTCGTCATATAATCTGATTTAACAAGACAGAAAGTTAACTTACAAATACGTATGTCCCATTTTATTGCTGCTACTGCATGAGTTTCCAGAACAGCTCTGCAATGCAAAGCAACGCAAAGTTACCATGTTGAAGAAAACACTTTTTTTTAAACTTAAACAATTGAGTTAAATTTTAAAAAACACCTTAAACAGAAACACAGAGAGCATGAAGTTTTGTAGTATTTTGTGTTTTGTGTTTTTAAAGCATTTGTTCCATAAACTACTGGTTAAATAATATGGGAACCTGGAAGAGTTACGCACAGATTTAACTTTATGTGATTCTTAAGTTCAGCTATTTTTTTGTTCTCGTTTCTTTATAAACAAAAACAAAATTTAATAATCCTCTCAACCACTACTGGTCATTATGTAGCCATCTTGCTGCACTGTGTCTATGAATTTTTAATATTGTAACACTGAATAAAACACTGTAATGAGCCCTGCATGTCAAAGATAATGTCAAATTTACGTAAGCTATATTTTTCTTAACCCACAATATCAAACATACTTCATAACTCATGTTTTAGAGGCCTCAAGTTAAACGTTCTGCCAGGCTGCTTTGGTCTATTCTTGTCATATATTAGAACACATGAGGGATTTGAACAATAACCCACAGCTGTATGCCGCTGATGACGGTCCCAAAGAGCCCCATCATGCCAAGGAATTCGACTCGGCTCAAGTTCTTCACTGTGTGCTCTTGGCACACATTGGACACAGCATAGAGGACAGCGCTGAGCAGGACCAGCCCGTCTCCCAGCACCACGTCACTGGCTGCACAGAGAGAGAGGAGCAGGTTGAAATAACAGGCACTTTATGAGAGAATATTAATAATTAATAAAGAAGCCTCTTGAGCAAGAGGAACAATGTTTTCCAAACAGAAGAAATCCTCCAGCAATGTAACAGAGTAAGAAATATGTATGGGATGATTCCAGTTTATTGCAAACTCTGATTCCAAAAAATTTGGGGCACTGTATGATACATGAATAAACCAGGCTGCGGGTTGTACAACAAGGACTGCAGTTACTGACAACTTCTCAATGCACAGAAAAACTCTGTATTATAAGTAAAAGATAAAATAGTATGTTTGTCTGTAAACTGTTACAGATGATCACGACAGAAAACAAGACAGGCAAGCTACTTTGCATTCCCAGATTTTGGCAATTAACTTCGTGACTACAGTGTTGTCAGAACTGATAGAAATTATGGCCAAGCCTTTATAAATACATTCGATGTTAAAATAAATTGGAATAGACCTTTAATAAAAAACACACACAGTCACGTCCTGTGAGAACAAAACGATGAACTTTGTTGTTGTTTGTCATTTGTTTTCATATGAAATTGGAAAATGAGGTATCTTATATATATATCATGGACGGGTAAATGAATAAATATAGAAAGAGTGTCCTTACTGGATCCCTGGTCTCTTCCAGCCAGAATATCGGCTCCTACCATGGCCCCCACCCCTAACAAACACACCACCACGGCAACAAAGTGGACCAGCTTGTAGCGAGTCTTCAGGAAGAACCAGGAAAGCACCATCAGCACTGGGATCACAAAGCAGTCCAGCAGCTGAAACACAGTGAGAACACCATGTTCTGGGTCAAACATGCTGATAATAACAACCCTGAAATAACAGAACTCTTCACAACTCCAGACCCCTGAACTGATAAATGAGGACCATTTTCCCTTACCTGTATACTGGTCAGGGTGGTGAACTGGTAGGCCTTCACAACTGCATAGTTTGCCTCCACATCTGCCAGACCCATAATCAAATATTTCCACCATTTGGTTTTTAAAATCTGGAGGATGTTGTTGTCACCTGTGGAAACCAACAAGCTTTACTGCAGAGTAGGAATGAAAAAGTACAAAATGACAAAATTCACAGCAGCAACACTTTTTGTTAATGCATTATAAAATGCCATAAAACATAAAGCTGCTCTAGAACTTTGTTTTGACAGTGAGAGTGAGTGAAAGTCCTCTAGCCTGATGCAGTTTTGGAGATAACTGAAAATGGTTTTTAATAGGCAATGTTTATGAGCATATAACTTAATAAAAGAAAGTCACTGTCTGTTAATTATAGTCGATAGGAGGAATGAATATCAGAATAGGCCATAGAATAAGTGCAATAATGCAGCTCTATGTTTTCTACTAACATGTGTATGTTCAGGGGGGGCTCTTAGTGATGAACCCACTGTAGGAGGTGAGGCTGTGCAGGAAATCAAAGTTTCTTTGGAAGTGTAAATGATAAAAAGGTGAGAAGTCACTGGTGCGTTTACAGGTTGCTTCTGCTGCCCCCAAGTGACCAGAAAAAAAATTCAACTTTTGTTCAGGACTCTCAGAAAATCTTGGCATCATATGTATCATAATCCGATAAACATAAGACGCTCAACGCAGTTTCGCAACTTTATATTCCCTCTGAATTAAGTCTGAAAAAAGCTAACCTCAGTGTTTCCTTCCATATCATACAATGCTGCCAAAAAGCTTCATAAAGTGATTAATTTTGTTTATTAAATGAGAAACGGTTCAGTTTTAAAAACTTTAAAATTGCTCACTTGAAGAGGTTTGGTCAGAGCCTGTGGAGGAAAAACCTGCCTCTCCTACCCGGAGAGGCAAGTTCAGGGAAAACAAACTCCTTTCCTCCGTACAGTTAAGCCTCATTTGCATTTGAACACGTGTCAATTCTTCTGACTGCAAAACAATGAATTCCTGGAGCAAATGACTAAACATCACTTTAAACAGAAACCTTCAATCTCCACCTTTTGCCTCATTGAGAACAATTAGAAGTCCAGAGATCCTGACCTTTGCGGGTGCAGAGGATGGTTGTATAGGTGAGCAGCAGCAAGGCATAGTTGATGAAGCTCTGCAGCATGGGCGTCTCCACATCTCTGGCCAAATACTGACAGCTCACTGCCGTCCCGCAGATGAGCAGGGACAAGAACTGCCCCATGACAATGGTCTTCAGGAGACGCCTGGAGAGTGAGCAAGACCATCATGTGTTAACGACAAAAAGCAACATGTATGAATTATGATACAGCTCCACACCCTGCTGACTCTTGGTCAGACTCTTAAAGGTGGTGAAAGTGTTGAGTGTGAAGGCAAAGCTCTCAGGTACAGTCAGTAACAAGTCAGTCTACATTCCAGGTCTCTGTTCTATTTAAGCATCCCATAATACCAGGACCCTGACACTGAAGAAGCTAAATGACATCCAGCCATGCTTCGTTTTTTTATTTGCACTTGCGCTTACAAGTCAAAATGCCTTATGTTTAAATGTCAACTTCATGTGTTTGAATGAACAGCTAGATCAGAGCTCACCATGTGAAAACATCCCTCAGGTTGTAGCTGTACAAACCACAGACAACCCTCCATTTCCCACACAGTCTGTCCCCTTCACGTCCCTCCATATCTGTGACAGCTAAACCTGGAAAGACAGAGAACAATTAGAGGTGAAAACCTTGGGAAGATCTTAAAGACCTAATGTCTTTCACAGTTAGTGTCCTCATCAGACAACCCAGGCAGAACATGGCACCAAATCTCCTCTGGAATGTATCTGATTAAACATGAATCAGGATTTCCAGACTCTAAATCAACACTTGTTAGAGGAAAGGAGTCCTCAAATGAACTCCGTCGATCATGTGGTCAGTTCGGCATCATCTACAGCTCTGGACTTTCACGTTTTCTCACTTACAGAAGAGGATAAATTTGAGGCATTCATTGCTTTTTAAGGCGACCAGGTAAGCACGTTTTGGTGACATTTAACTATGCAAATCCATATTTACCATGTTTTATATATGCCGAATTTTATCGTAGATCCTAATGATTCGTAATATGAGTCTAATTATGTTCACTCTGGCATAATGTCCGGTAATGTCCGTAGGAATATTAAGCTGTCACTTTTTCAATGCAGTTTGGTTTACAGTCTCTACGCGCCAATGACAGCGTCATTCATCCGAGCTTCTTTCCTTAACTACGGACAGCTCAATAAAAGCGAAACAACAACAACAATATATTCTAATAATTTACAAATTATGTATGTGTGTACGTACGTTTTCTTCTTCAGACATGTCGGGTTTGTGCAAAATCTCCAGCTCCGATTAATTTTGTTAAAATCACACCAAACGATCATCCACGAGGGTTCACTGTAATTTCCCACACTGACTGAGTCAATCTAACGTCATGTGAGTAAGGCCCGCCTACTACGCTCTGATTGGTCAAAGAGAAGCTATATGACGTCTGCGCCGTGCAGTCAAACTTGATCTGGTGCTGATGAGACTCCGTATTTTTATTATACATAACATAAATAGATTAATATTACTCATGTTTTATTATACAAGCAGACTATTTTTGAATATTTCGTTTAGAACTGCAACTATTTTCATTATTGATTCATCTGTATGATTAATATGTATCAATCAGTCTGTTTGTGAAGGAAATGTCACTTGTAGCTAAAGCTGTCAAATAGTTGTAGTGAAGTAAAAAGTATTTCTCTCTTAAATGTAGTGGAGTAGAACTATTAAGTGGCATGAAAAGAAAATACTCAAGAAGTATCTCCAACTCCAACTATACTTATGTACAGTATTTAGTTACATTTCACTACTGCTCAAGTTCTCGAAGTACAGTTTTGAAGTACCTCACTTTATTATGCCAGTTTTAAGCTACTTTGAAAGCTACTTCTTCTCCACTTGGGAAATATGTGCTCTTTAGTGCAAGAGTTGTGGTGGAGCTTCACCTGTGTTTGCAGAGCTGTGTTTTTAATGTGTCTCTTTTAAATGCATTTGTTTTAATGAACCCTTTGTAGTAGTCATTTTCTTTTCATGCAAAGACAAATTTCTGCTTTTTGCACACTAACTTATATAAGGTTATAAGTTTGTATATGGTTAAAATCCTTCTTGCTTGTGTGAGAAAGCATTTGACCAAGATATCCAGACAGAGAAAGAATGATAACAAACATCATACTGATTGTTAGACACAAAACTGTCCTTGAAGCTGCTCAAATATTGTTTTACTGTTCATGCACGTGCCTGATATAACTAACTAAAGGCCACCAAAACATAGACTATGTGGTAAAGAGTTCTAACAGCTACAGTAGTAATGGATGTGTGTGATATGGTCTACTACACCGAAATGCACACTTAGAACATTCTGTCAGCCCTAAAGCACCTGTCTGGAAGACAGATGTGGTGACTCCAATTCATAGTACAGAGAGACACACTATGAGGTCCTTGAACTTATCGAGCACTCAGTTCAACATGACCTTGACATTTCTGCATTATATCAGAGGATGTTTTGGCTGACAGTGATATATTTAGCCTAAACAACAGATATTTTGTACCAAAATTCAGCATCTTTTAATCTCACTGTTTCAGCAGTTTGAAAAAAATTAAAGGTGCGTTTGGTACGGATGGGTTGAAAATCCTCTGAGACAGCAAACAGATACATAACTGATGAAAGTTGTGCATTTATGAAATTATGAGTGTGTGCAAAACTACACTAATAAAAACTACAGTCTTCATAACATTTTAATTCACAAATGTGAAACGGCGTATTGTTTATAATTATCTCTAATACTCATTAAAAAGATTCAGTGATGTGATGAGACTCATCTTCAGCCTCTGTGTAAATCACGCGAGATTTTACGAGAGGATAAGTTGAGGGAACATGGCGACGTCTAATTTGCTAAAGGTAGGAGCCACTTCAATTCAATTATTTCTATTTAACGCTCGTTAAAGTGTTTGTCACTTGCGGAGCGAGATGTTGGCATTTAGCTCCAACTTTAACGAACAGTACCCGGCGGCTGAACACGACTGTGTTATCAGCGTTGACTTTAGCTGGGAGCAGTTAACTTACATCTGGCTAACATTAGCTACTTATCAGTGATTTAGCTAAACAGAAATAGGCTAAATTTGAAGGAAGGAGGCAGATGCGAAGGGAGACGGAGAAACAGAGAGACAGATAACAGGGTTACGGGACATATCGTTAGCTTAATCTGTACTAGAATATGAATTATTATGTGTGTATACGGTGTAGCTACAAATCTCATATCATCTGTCAGTGAGTGGAGCAGCAATCTGCAGCTGACCAGCCCATTAAAACACAAGCTAAAGGCTGCTAGAAGCAACTGTCGGAGTTGTTTCTGTGCATTGAGGCAACGTTAATCCTCAGCTGCTATCCTGCTAACTGAGATTAGCTTGATAGGAACCTCAAACACTGTGTTTAAATCAATCATCATTCATATCGTCAAGCAGAGGAATAGAGGAGGAAACAGACCAGAGCTGTGGCATCACAGTCAAAACACAAGACTTTTTAAAGGGATAAATAGGAACTCCTTTTACAGTATGAGCAGACAGGCAATGCTAAAACATGCATGTAGTCTAATCTGCACTCTTAGCTTGTGCATTTATCACTATACCACATCTGTTCTCTGTTGTTCCTGCACTATACCATATCACATGTCACTTCCATGTTCCCCTGGTTAATTTTCACATCAGGTTGAACAGGTTTTAATATGCCAGTCATGTATACTTCACATCACAGCCTGTTGACAGTCCATATCTTAAACCCTTAAATTCAGCAAACATCCAGAGCTTCAAAGGGGGACTAATCTTGGGGACTGCCACGCATCATGTGAAGACATCTGAAATAGTTACTGTGCCAGAAACAGTGGCTGCTTTTTGGTTGATAGAGATTGATATACGATATATACAAATTAATGGACACATATGCAATTGAGAGGATAAACCAATAAGATGTTTTCCCACTTCAACCATCCAAAACAGGTTCAGTCTTCCATGGCCTAGTTTCTCCATGTAGAGAGGGAGGGATGAACACCAATCCTCCAAAAAGATATTTAGTGCTTTGATGATGCTGTCTAACATGTGGTTCCAAAATCTCTCATAGGTGCTCAATTTGCTTGAGATCTGATGACTGTGAAGGCTATAACTATGATTCAGATCATTTCCACACTCGTTAAACCGTTCAATGGAAAACAACTGCATTTCGTGTATTTCTTCACTCAATGACTCAGATTTATCAGAAAGAGTCCAGTCAGTTAATTAAAAGTCTTGACTAATGTTTTACCACCTCAAATTTCAATCTAAAATTAATGTGCAGAGAAGTGACATAAAAGTATCTTAAGTAGAGCTGCAACAATTAATTGGTCAATGACAGAAAATTAATTGGCAGCTATTTTGATAATTGACTCATCGTTTAAGTCATTTTGACTGAATTTTTTTTTTTTTTTAAATGACAGATTGCTAAAGGGAGTTTGGAACAGGTTTAACGTTGTAAAGAATAAATATTAATTTGTAATATTAAATTGAAACTGTTTTTTCACTGATTTTTTTGTCTTGTTAATGTTTCTCAAGGTTCTCAACCTTTTGTAACTTAGAGCCTGCTTCTGATTGTTAAAAGATTTCTGAGGACAGCCTTGCCAACATTCCAAAAAAATATACAGGACAATGGCATGATGATTGATGATTTCACTACATTCAGCACAATGTTCTGCCTGCCATTTTGAATCCAAATTATTTCCATATTTCCTCGCCACATACTTGGATCTTTTACTGGTGCAGGGCTGTCTCCCACATCACTTTTTAAAAATGTTCATTTTGTGTCACTGCAGCCAAGGGAACGTTACCTGGCTAACAGCGATGTTTTTCATTTATGTGATATAATTTCTGCTTGAGAATGGCTGATGTAGTTCACTTCCCTCCTGTTTGTTTTTAGAACAAAGGCTCCCTACAATTTGAGGATAAATGGGACCTGATGCGTCCCATAGTACTGAAGCTGCTGCGGCAGGAGTCCGTCACCAAACAACAGTGGTTTGACCTGTTCTCGTAAGTTTACCATAATGCACCAGCTTGACATTGATGTTGATTGCAAAGAGGAAGAGGTGAATTTGTAAAGAAACGTTAGTCCTCCAACATTGTCCCTCCTCTTTGTTTCCACAGAGACGTCCATGCTGTATGCCTGTGGGATGACAAAGGTCCAGCGAAGATCCACCAAGCCCTCAAAGAGGACATCCTAGATTTCATTAAACAAGCACAAGCAGTAAGATGAAGAGCATAATTGCGTTGTTGTTGTTTTTTAAGCTACTGATGATAACTGATGCTGATGATGGTTTATTGCGATGGTTTTCTTCTGACTATCATAAACTGTTCTTCTTGCCTAATATCTGTCAGTGTGTCTTTTAGATTCTGCAGGTGTTAATCAGTCTTGTGTTTCTCACTGTTTCCAGCGGGTGTTGAGTCACCAGGATGACACTGCATTGCTGAAGGCCTACATAGTGGAGTGGAGGAAGTTCTTCACACAGTGTGACATCTTGCCCAAGCCTTTCTGCCAGCTGGAGATCACTCTGATGGGCAAGCAAGGAAGCAACAAGAAGTCCAACGTGGAGGACAGCATCGTCCGCAAGGTGAGGAGGAGCAGGAGTGAGCAACTGATAAATAAACTTTACTGTGAACCGAGAAAATGTAAAATGTAACACTACATTCTGATGAATGTGTCTCTGTCTCTGTCCTCACTGTGTTGACCTCAGCTGATGTTGGACACATGGAACGAGTCCATCTTCTCCAACATTAAAAACAGGCTACAAGATAGTGCCATGAAGCTAGTCCATGCTGAGA
Source organism: Centropyge bicolor (assembly GCA_037975185.1). Lineage (NCBI taxonomy): Eukaryota > Metazoa > Chordata > Actinopteri > Pomacanthidae > Centropyge > Centropyge bicolor. The sequence continues at coordinate 1,273,929 of JBBMOC010000060.1, read as the reverse complement.
GGCTGGGAGAGGCCTTTGACTCCCAGCTGGTCATTGGAGTGCGAGAGTCCTACGGTGAGACACACAGTAACACAGGTCATCTTATGTTCAGATATAGTTTTAAGTTAAGTTTATATTCAGTGTTTCTTACCAAAACACTTTATGTGAATCCTTGAGCTCAACTGTGCTTAATGCTTTTCCTTCCTCAAAAAACATTTGCAAAGATGCTTTTATGAATATCTTAAATTGTGCCTTGTTTTCTAGCTTTCAGTCTTTTTCTTCCTTGCCTGTTGGTGCATTACCGTGTACTGTGCATTGTCGCTACCAACTGTCTGTCAGTAGAATAGTGTGAAACTTCTGGCAGGAATGTGCATGATTTAAAAAAATAAAATAAAACAGGGACATGCTCAAAAAACCGTTGCTAAATATTGCTACAAGTGGTTTCTGTTATTTGCTGAGGGTGCATAAATATTGTATGTTGAACTCTGAGATGGCTCCACATTACCCGCAGACACTTGTTGACCTGTTCATATCTCTTTGTGATGGCACTGTGTTTTCCTGTCTGAGCAGTGAACCTGTGCTCCAACCCTGATGACAAGCTGCAGATCTACCGGGACAACTTTGAGAAGGCATATATGGATTCAACTGAGAGGTTTTACAGAACGCAGGCACCCGCCTACCTTCAGCAAAATGGAGTCCAGAACTACATGAAATATGTGAGTATGAGTCATGGGTGTATTAAAAGTCCTGAAAACGTATTTTCCCCATCAGCTTCGTACTATGAGTAATCTTTGATGAAAACACCATTTATCTGTTAAACCTAGAATGGTTGTGGTTTTTTCACATCAGAGATTTATGTAGTTTTTTGGTTTCAGTTGAAAAACTAATAAATACTACTACTACTAATACCTAGAGATGTTATTCTCACTCATTATTGCTTATTAAGTCAAGGCTGTTAATGCTACAGAGAGACATATTTGAGGTTTTGAAGATTTTACTGGCTTTAAGAAGAACTGGATACCTCATTTCAACATGGTGCTCCCTTACTTCCTATGAAAGCACTTCACTGGGTGCATATGCTGAAACATCTCCACACACGTTTTTGAGCACATAGAGCATGCTCAATGGAGTCCTACTCCAGCTGAGCCCCTCGAGAGCAGACTTCCTCTGGAGTTGACTGACTTCCTGCACACATGAATGTAACAAAATAATTTAATCATACAACTGTTCTAGACTTTCTAAATTTTACTGGATCAAATTCTGATCTGATTAAGAGTCATTTGAGTGTGTTCATGACACAAAATGTATCACTATGTCTGAAATGCTTTTTGGGCCAGTGTACATTATGTGATGCTGCATTACAGCTGTTCCTGGGGGCTGTGTATAATATATAGCTATGATAGAGCTAATGACCAATGCTAAGCACATCAGTCACGGACCATAAACTGAAATTTTAAGAGGCATAATACCAGGACATTTATGGAATATCTTACTTGATGAATGCGCTTTCTTTAATGCTCTTTTCGAGTGAGCACCTCTTTCAAAAAACAGGAAAACAATGCCATGACGTTGATACATAAATACATTACTACAAATACAGTTATTATCTACTGCTCGTCAGTTGACAATACGAAAGGTTTGGAAATGCTGAGATTGCAGCACTCCCAGCTCCTCGTATCCACTCTAATTCCAACCACTCTGGCGTTATTATTTGCTGCTCCCAGCATGCTCTCTGCTTACACTGAAAGAAAACAACCTTAAGTTCTCTTCATAACAAAGATAATAGCTGCTGTCCTACAGTTGCATTTTACAACTCGAAGCAGAAACTTGAGGCTTCTGTTGAGGCTCCTATTCCCTGTTTTAATGATCTTGGCAATAAACCAGTTGGATGAATCGTAAGAGAAAACAGTCAGATAGCCGGCATTATCTGCAGCTGTGGCTGAATTCATGCTTGTCTTCTTCATACCATCGCTGTTAATCAAACAAAACTGAAGCATTGTGTCTGTTAAAAACAGCAGGGCTAAAGATGTTGAGGCTCAGTCACAGTTTGGTCAAGCTTTATTACTTTTTGTAAGTCAGTGTAGATCAGGCTCTGTAACTTCAAAGGAGGTTCAGCACCTCCAGAGACAATTTTCTGCAGTAAAACCATAGAAATAACCCTGAAAATCCAATATTTTTCAGATGAATTGTGGAAAATGTCCTTCTTTGAGCAGCGATACTCAACTGAGTGTTGGCATAGGATTGGTTTTATGCATATTTCTACAGGTCCAAACACTGTAGGTACTGGAATCGCAATGTTTTGGCATCTTATTAGATTCTTTTTCTGCCTTATAAATACCATAGCGACAGTTCAAATCTCCTGATCTACTTAGTGTGAGTACTTGCCTCTTGGGATTTAATGCACTTAGAATTTGATGCTTCACAACAAAAATAAACTCTGTGTTTCTTATATGTAACTCTTATTGAAATGTGGTTGAGTATTTTATGTGAAACGCATGTAATAAATAGTGCATCTGTATGTATTCATTTACCAGGCTGATTCAAAGCTGAGGGAAGAGGAGAAACGTGCACTGAGATACCTGGAGACGAGACGTGACTGTAACTCTGTACAAGCAGTGAGTATTACACAGGAGTAAGGTTGAAGTTGATCTTGTTGGTGTAGCTTTTTTGCTGACAAATCTACACTTAAATTAGTAGAAAAATCACAGATTATTCAGGTTTTTCTTTGAGACTGTATGAACTTTAATGTAAAATTATAATTTATGGTGTTTGTGGGAGTTATGTGCTGAAACTGTTTATAAGTGAACAGTCTTCCTGGAGTCTTTTGTCACTGTGAGGTTGCCAGGTTTGAGAAACATGTCTGAACCGAGAGACTATACCTATACCTTCTGTAGGGATCTGCTCACTGACTGTATCTGGCAACCTGCACTGTAGAAGGAGATGCTGCACAGAAGGGCTCTATGAAGGGATAAACTGTTGTTTGTCAAGGAATAAAAACAGATTGTTGTGTTTATGTACAGATCGAACACATCATGACATCAGTGTTCTCATCTCACTCAAACAAAACACTGAATTGCAATCTAAAACACATTTCTCATGTATGTCTACTGTACTCTGTTTATCTTCCCAGTTAATGGAGTGTTGCGTCAATGCACTAGTAACATCATTCAAGGAGACCATCTTAGCCGAGTGTCCAGGCATGATCAAACGAAATGAGACAGAGAGTGAGTACGGCAGGACCGCTCCCACCAAAGGCTCAGCCAGCTCAGGTTTGCACCAGGAAATAGCCCTGACCAAACCTTTTTGTCCTATATGACATCAATGTGTGTTGCCACCTCTCATCTTATATCAGTGTGTGATGCTCCACTGAGGATAGTCAGAGAGTATTCATGCTTAATGAAACTAACGTAAGATACTCCTCATTACTCCAGAACAAACCTGAGGATCATCATGTGTTTTTCTTAACCACTGATGTTTGCTTATGCATCCAAGAGTACATGCAAACATGATGCTATAGCTATTTTCCGTTGACACACACAAAAATACAACTGCTGATATATTTCAGTACTGATACCAAAACATTTCTGGAAGAGAAATATAACCATTATTTTCTTCTTTTCTCTGTTCTTTTCTACAAAAGTAATCTAAACACAAGTAGTTGCACAATAATTTTGCCTGAATAAAATGCAGTTTAAAATTGGTGACAGGTGCTTAAAATCCACTCAGACTTCTTAAAATGAGCTTATGCAACATTGATGATTCAAATGTAAAATACAATGATAAATGATTGTAAAGATTAGATTTGAGTATATAGTGAAGACCATTTTTATAATTGAGACATCTGCTTGGTCTCTGGCCTGCATAAACCACTCATTATTTTTTATACATCTGTGTGTGTGTGTGTGTGTGTGTGTGTGTGTGTGTGTGTGTGTGTGTTCATGCAGTGTAATTGAACAAATGGATAAAGGGCGTCCACAGTAATGGATTTTAAAGTAGCCCATCTTCTGCTAGTTTTATAATGCAGCTGCCAAATAAAAGCTCAGTATTCAATACATTAAATCAGTCACTGCTTACATTTTTATTGCTACACTTTGAGACAGATCCCCATTAAACATTGACTTTATGTGACAGGTATTTTTACACTGTTAGGGTCTCCACAAGTTTAGCTACTGACCACTAGTTTACTGTGGACCTGCTTGGTGCTCAGAATTCTAATTCATCTATAACAGTGTTCGTGTTGTTTTTTGTCTCCATCGTAGAGTTGCATCTGATGTTCTCTCTCATGGACAAAGTGCCCAGTGGCATTGAGCCCATGCTAAAGGACCTGGAGGAGCACATCATGAGCGCTGGCCTGGCTGATATGGTGGCCTCAGCAGAGACCATCACCTCTGTGAGTGTCACATACATGCATCAGATTAACTAAACTGATATTTACAGACCTAAATATGCATAATACGTCAGATAGATGTCACACTGACTGTACAGATTAATCTTAACTCCTTTTCGTGGAGATTTCAAATGTCCTTCACAGATAGGCAAATTAAGCTCCACACAAGCTACTGAGTGGATCCTGAGCTAAAATTATTTTGCGAAACTACTATTTCCAAGGTCAAGAATGACCTGAATGCTCATCACATTCATGTGTTGCATCATCTGTTCTTTGTTGCAGGACTCAGAGAAATATGTGGAGCAGCTGCTCACCTTGTTTAACCGCTTCAGTCGACTGGTGAAAGAGGCCTTTCAGGACGACCCACGTTTCCTGACAGCGAGAGACAAAGTGAGCTCAACTTTTACTAACGTGTCAATTAACAACACACTGTCATTGTCTGACACATTAGTCAGAGAATGTTCTTCCCTCACTGTGGTCCATTTTCCTTTACAGGCATATAAAGCTGTTGTGAATGATGCCACTATATTTAAATTAGAACTTCCCATGAAGCAGAAAGGGTAAGAAATGCTCCTGTATGGAATTTGGTTTTTGCTTTGAATGATAAAGGCAGTAATCTCTGACTGCACCATTTTTCCTCAACTGTGTTTGCAGGGTGGGTCTGAAAACTCAACCAGAGTCCAAGTGTCCAGAGCTGCTGGCCAACTACTGCGACATGCTCTTGAGGAAGACTCCGCTGAGCAAGAAGCTCACCTCTGAGGAGATCGAGGCCAAACTCAAGGAAGTGGTATGTTTCAGGGGAACATTATCTTTTTATTGGATTGTAATTATGTCTTTATTAGCCCTGTGGCTAACCATTAGCATCATACGTGGTAATATTGTTGAATTGTTGTTCAACATAAAGCTTTCTTTAATAGCTGGCCAGTTGATACAGACCTGTGATAGGAATGTGTTGTGGACATCATTACAAAGTTGGATTGGAGTCAGAGAAAGTTTTATTATTTATTATTCAATGTTTGCATCAATTTATTGTTTTGTTCAGGTTGTGCCAAGTCATTTTTTAATACAGGTCTCAATGATCAGCATCAGTGGGCATCAGTAATCTATGTACTCTTTGCAGCTGTTAGTGCTGAAGTATGTCCAGAACAAAGACGTGTTCATGCGCTACCACAAAGCCCACCTGACCCGCAGGCTCATACTGGACATCTCAGCAGACAGCGAGATAGAGGAAAACATGGTGGAGTGGCTCAGGGTAAGATCTGGGTGGATGGCTGTATGTGTATGTACGAGAGTGGGTAACATTTACCGTTCACTTTACTCTCTACTAATCTGAAAAGATACATAAAGTGTAGTCAAGAAATACAAATGAAATTACTTGAAGAGGTAGTTTTTCTTCACCTGTAAAAACTGTCCACCTGTGATGTCATGTCTCCTAACAGGAAGTAGGAATGCCAGCTGACTATGTCAACAAGCTGGCGAGGATGTTTCAAGACATCAAGGTGTCAGAGGACCTCAACCAGTCTTTCAAAGAAATGCATAAACACAACAAGCTTGCATTACCAGGTAACAGGAAGAAGTGCATCTCACTCACACAGAAATTCTTTGTCTTAAATATTTGGTATTTTTACTCAATAAATCACTCAGATGATTAATCATTTATCAAAATTGTCATTGCTTCATTTACAAACTTTAAAGTTAGCATTATTACTTTAAGGAATAGTTCAAATTTGGTTTCTTGCTATGAGTGAGATAAGAAGTTTTAGTTTTACCAGGATGTTTATTTGCTCTAACTATTCCTTGGTGACCAGCAGGCCTTTTCCTGCCTTCAAGAAAAGTTAGTTATTTACCGTGGAGACATGAGGGTGGCCTATATTCAGAATGCCAAACTTTAATTCAGTACTACCCCAACAGGCAAACTAATGACTAAACTTGACAGAACTTTAATGTGATAAATCCTTGAATAATAACATCACATGAGCATTTGTGTAGTTTAAGACTGTAACTCCTTACTGACATGTCTTTGTGTGATCCCCTGCAGCCGACTCAGTCAACATAAAGATCCTGAATGCTGGAGCGTGGTCGAGGAGCAGCGAGAAGGTTTTCGTCTCCCTACCCACAGAGCTGGAAGATTTGATACCAGAGGTAGAAGATTTCTATAAGAAGAACCACAGTGGCAGGAAGCTCCACTGGCATCACCTCATGTCCAACGGCATTGTGAGTGTAACAGATCTACACAGAGAAACACCCACACATAACTAAAACAGAACTGGGAAAGCTAAGCAAGTGGCTTCATCTGCCTTTATGCAAGTCACACTGCGAACATTTGTGGTTGTGAATTTTTATCAGGGTGCTCATTCATGTGAGTAACTTGTTTTTCTTGCCTTGTATTTGCTGGGTTGCTATTTACATATACAAGAACAGCAAATTAGTATCTTCACAGTATCATTAGTTTTACTTTTATTGTGGGATGTGCCTCAATTCAATCCATGACGTCAGTGAACTAAATTGAATGACTAATAAAAATGACACACAGATGTAATAGAATAATGTATTTAGCTATTTCCTTTTTGAGACTACAGCAGTTGTGTTTTGCTCTCTCTATGAAAGAGCCTGTGAATGGGACTAAACAAAATGTCATTTCTCCAGATAACTTTCAAGAACGAGGTGGGCCAGTATGACCTGGAGGTGACCACCTTCCAGCTGGCTGTGCTGTTTGCCTGGAACCAGAGACCCAGAGAGAGGATCAGCTTTGAAAACCTCAAATTAGCCACTGAGCTGCCGGACGCCGAGCTGCGACGCACTCTCTGGGTAAGTGGAGACAAATGTTGTTAGACAAATGATGCTAAAACTGGTCATTTGGCTCCATCATGTCTGTCTCAAATTAATCATTCAGCTCTTCATCTTCATTTATGAAACACAGATTTATTACACTGAAGTGCTGTTAGCATGGAGTTTTAGAATTGAGGTTGCTTGAACTGATTACTGCTTCCCTCTGAAACGTCATGCTTACCTCACTCTCCCAGTCTCTGGTGGCGTTCCCCAAGCTCAAGCGGCAGGTGTTGTCGTACGACCCAGTGGTGTCTTCACCCAAAGACTTTGCAGAGGGAACACTATTCTACGTCAACCAGGAGTTTTCTCTCATGTAAGGACTGCATATTCACCATCCCTCTCTCTTCTTCCTAATTCTGTTATATGCAATTTGCTTATTAGCATTTTGTAATAAATTAACCTTTTCAACTCTATGTGTTTTTTAATTCAACTTTATAGAAAAAACTCCAAGGTTCAGAAAAGGGGGAAGATCAACCTGATTGGTCGACTGCAGCTCACCACAGAGCGAATGAGGGAGGAGGAGAACGAGGGCATCGTCCAGCTCAGGATACTAAGAACGCAGGTATGAAGATGAACTCACAGCATGCAGGTGAACATACCGCTGGTCTCTCCCCAGTTATGTAACACCACCTACTGTGAATAAATGGTTTCACCTTCCATTTCTCATCATTTTTCATCAGACACCTGCAGTTATATTTGTTTAAACTCCCAGGCTACAATATAACCCATCTGTCTTACTTGTTTCTCACACCGTTCTCTCCGTTTCCCATGTCCAGGAGGCCATAATCCAGATCATGAAGATGAGGAAGCGCATCAACAACGCCCAGCTGCAGACGGAGCTGGTAGAGATCCTAAAGAACATGTTTTTACCACAGAAGAAGATGATCAAGGAACAGATTGAGTGGCTGATAGATCACAAGTACATAAAGCGGGATGAGACCGATATAAACACCTTCATCTACATGGCATAGCACAGCACGTCAGGATGACTCGTGTTGACTCTGGTTTCAGTGGATCAGGCCTGATGGACACTAGGATACTTCCAGGCTCCCCGTCCTCTATTTAAAAAAAAAAAAAAAAAATCCAATCATGTGCAGGGAGGCATGAATTTAAGACTGAGACCTACCTATTTAAAAAAGTGGAACTTCCTGCCTTAAAGTTGTACAAAGAAAATAATGCAAATGTTGCAGTGGGAGTCTTCACCAAGTGGTTATAACTGTTTTTAGTTGGAGGGGATTTCTTTGCTGTCCAGATGAGGCTGTTAATTGTCGATGGTCTGTTTTTGATGCCATGGTGTTTCCTCTCGGCAGCTGCTACAACGCTCCAGCTCAATGCTTGTGCAAGTCTAAAGGCATGCTGACAGGAAAAGCTGAGGAACTTTGGACCGCCGCTATTTTCAGATCCAGTTTTAATCCACGTCAAAACCCAGACCATCTGAACCTTGAACAAAACGCTGCCCTCTTCACTCACAGGCGACGCTGCTTTAACCAGCTCGTTGGTTTCTCGCGGGGGCCCTGATGCTGTCGTGACTCTCTGCAGTCATAGTTAAAGTGATCAAACACTTAATCCGGACATTCAGTGTGTATAAAGAGCCAGATAAGCACTTCACAGTTTGCAGGACTGAACCAGACAGCAGCGGAGACTCAATTCCAAACCCCATCAAGCCTCTGTCCCTGGGTAAAAAGGAGTATGTGGGGAAAAGATTAGCATATTGCTATAATCCAGAATCCATTTCCCTCGACCAAATGTACTCAAGGACAGAGGTGGTGTTGGAGTGAAACCAGGAGCTCAGCTCATGTTTGCGACAGCTCTCTTCTCTGCAGTAAGCCTGGGAGAAGAGGCTGAGGTCAGTATTACACATGGTAAATACTACAATTCAAAGGTATATGAGAGTGTACCATGAGATGTGAATAATGAAATGATTAAATAAACAGCACCTTATTATAAAATGACACGTTGCCATTCATCCGAGCTCATGAAAACAATTCCACATAATCTTTTATTTTCCTTCATTTGCTCTGCATATAAATTAAATTATTAAAGATTTATCTTTCAGGAAATGTTTTACATTGGGCCTCCACCAATTTTACACTTGAATACATTTTTCACTTTTTCTATTTTTTTCCATGCCTTGAATGAGAGGATAAAGGCAAATATTAGACCACAGTCAGCAGCTGTTTAGCTTAGCTTAGCTTAGCTTAGCATAAAGACTGGAAACATCTAGCCTGACTCAAAAGTTGTTGCTTTAACACGTTTCATTTTTGTGTGGATTAAAAAATAGACAAAACATTGATTAATGAGTTTTAAAATAGGAATTAAATAATAGGAAATTGGCTGATATTAAAAAAAGAATTAAACTGTAGCAGGAAAGAACTTATGTATTATTTAGATCATGACCAAATATATTCTATACAATCAGTGTCTCTAAAGGTTTGCACATCAGTTTCTGCAGAAATCTACTGTCAGGTCTGCAGCCGGGACTGTAGTTTTCTTCTATGTTTACTTGTGTCCCTGTGCCCCTTCTTCCTGTCTCTCCATGTTACATGTGATGTTGGTGTGGTGCTCCTTTGCCAGTTCTCCTCTTCCATGCTGATTACACACACCTGCCTTCCTTCAAGCTCATCACCCTGCAGTTTGTCTTCTCCAGCTCTTCATCAGATCATTGTTTCTGCCACGGTGGTAGTTAACGCTTCAGGCCTCTCTAATGTTCTTTGTAAATTAGTGCCTTGTGTTTTAATTTCAAGTTAATCATTATCTCACTACCTGCCTGCCAGCGCACCACCACCTGCTACCTCCGGCCTGCCCACGCCTTTCTCCCAGTTTATCCACCCTGCCCAGCTGGTCCTGCCATTCCCCACCGCCCTCCTGCCCTCCACCTCCAACACCTACCCCCCTCTCATTCCCTGCTGTACTTTCAATAAGTCCTCTTCTTTCATCGTACTCCATAGTCTGTGTCTGTTTCAAGTCATAACATCAACTCTGAGCCAATTAAGAAAATTTAAGTTACTTAAATTAAAGCATATTTGAAGTCCTAAATTCACAAAATAGCTGCTCTTTTTAAGTTAGTGAAGGGGAGAAATGTGAAGGAGTTAAGGTTTGAAATTTGAATTAGTTATCAGTCAGATGACCTGACTCTGTTCAACACACCCACAACAAACCCTTACTCTGACCTTTAAAGTGCAATAATCAACCATTTATGTTTGTTTAATCTCTTTTATTATTATCTGAAAGGGTGTTGGACAGGTACAGGTAAACTTCCTGGAGTCACCTGATTCCAACTGCTCAGAGACAAGAGTCCAAAACTTTACTTTTAGCAATTTAAAGTATCCAGGCCCAGAAATGACTACGCTACAGGGAACCTGGGACAAGACATGTCAGATGTGATGATGGGGTTTAAAAAATATGACAATGTCTAATGTTTGTATGTAATGATTGACTTAGAGAGAGTGGTGAAAACATCTTTATCTGTTTAGGTGCATATTTCAGCACCATGGACAGAGCAGAGGTCTGATTATCATTAGTCATATGTTTAATCTCCAAGAAAATAAAGAAATGCATTGACCTTTCATGCTAATAGGTAGTCAAAGGGTGTTCAAAACAGCTAAACAAAAGGCAAATGTTTCACAAAGTATTTATAGTAGTTTCAAAGTCCTAAATAACCTTTAATAAATAATATGAATCATAAAATCAATAATGAGGCAAAAGAAGCGAGTGTCTTTTCTATATTGGTAGGTGAAACAAAATACAAATCAAACAAAGTACAGCTTGCCATCTTCACAGTGAGATTATTAAAGAGCAAGCAATGGGTATCTACAATATTCCGAAGCACTGAGTGCAAAGCTGGGAAGTGTGAATGGTGGAGCAAGTGTCACACATACATTGACACCTCCCAGTCTGTGATCACCATCAAGCTGTTACCTTGACATAACCCAACTGACGTCAATACTGTGTGGCAGAAGAATGAACATCGACAATTTGGAGTTTGTTTGTTTGATAAAAAGAATGAGGTAAAAATGTTCTGTGGTCTGAAGGAAAATCGACCTGAGATGTGATCCACCTGTCCTGAGAGCAGCAGTTCAGCAGACCATCATCTGCAGTGTTGTTGTTTTGGTCACTTACCACAGATTGCGAGGGATAAAAGAAAGATCAATCAGTAAATCAAGAGCTTTGTTGTCAGGTTTTGTATTCAGGACAAAGTCTGCAGTGAGGACGAGTGAGTGAGGAGGTTTGAGTTTGGCCAACATGAAACTGCTGCAATGACCATTATTTGTACTGGATCTTTGAACTGATCTGTCCTTCTTCTTAAAATTCAACTTATTATTCTCTATTGATTTTTAAACTACACATTTCAAGAGAATGCTTTGGAGGATGATGACAAACAAACCAAGGTTTTATCTGTCAGTCTCAGAAATCATCACTGTCCACAATTACATTTGATGTAAACTCCATTCAAACCTCCATTCAGGACCTTCTGACTAGAGGAAGAGTCAGAAGAGTTCATCCTCTGGGGACACTGAATGTCTGGGGAATAAATCCAATGGTTGCTGAGATATTTCAGTCTGGACCATCCAGCGTTTCTATCCCTAGACTAGAGTCATGCTGTGGCTAATATTAACCTGAACTAATGGCTGCCAGTTCAGAAGGACTTAAAAGGAAATTTATTTGAATACAAGCTTAATGAAAATTATAATAAAGAAACTGTGATTTATGACACATTATCATCATGAATGCTTCCTCTCTTCATCTAATCTCCTTTCTCGCTAATTCTGGGGGTCATGTTGCCTTTTTTTCACAGAGCTGGAGACACGCAGTTCATCTTTATTACTATGAAATAATAGTCTATTCCCAAGTTAAGTGATGCTCTTCTTCATAGAGACAACATTTAATGGTGGACTACCAGTAGATGGCGCCATAACAATGCTGCACCAAACCGTGCTTTGAAGCAGTAATGAGCAGCAAGTGTTCAACCAGGACAGATTTCTCTTTCCTTTACTGCTCTCATTGTTCTTTATAGGCACATAGAAGAAATTTGCCTTGCATGTTCTCCGCTGTAGGTGAATCAGCAGCGTGTTTAAGACTAAAGCTCCCCACTAGAGTGAAAATGAGGATCAGGATTCATACTGTGAATCTAAGAACTGGGGATATAGATTTTCTGTCAGGACTGTTTTAAGTATTCAGTTGCAGTCGATATCATTACACAGATTCCTATTTGTCGATATATTGGTCTGCAATGACACATCATTTATTGTGGTCCACCTCTTGTGAATTTCCCCACTGTGGGACGAATAAAGGCTTATCTTATCTTATACAATTGATGTGATGTGGTTTGAGTGATTGATTAAATATCTATGAGAAACCCTGAAACAAGTCAAATGCCCCAGCTGGTTGGTATATATTTTTTAAATGTTTATCAGGCTTTTTGTTTTCTACTCTAGATTAAATCATGGTCTTTTACATTTGCATTACATTACATTGATTTTTAAACTACACATTTCAAGAGGATGCTTTGGAGGATGGTGACAAACAAACCAAGGTTTTATCTGTCACTCTCTTGACTACTGATACTTACACTCACTCTCAAAATGTACATTAAAAAATGTCATTAAAAAAATATTAGGTTTATCATGCACATCTAGAATTCTTGTTAAACCTGGACTGTAGCCTATTTTAAACCATGTTGTTCCTGAACTCGATACCCACTCTTGACCCCAATGCTGCAGCTATATTCTTAGTATTAGTGAGTCGAGTACAAATGATAATACATTAATGTATCAACTGTCAGACTGAAGCATGAACTTTGGTATAATGTTAAATATGTTAAGGGGAAGCTTTCCTTTGCTGTCAGGGGAAAATTAATGTTTTGCTATGTGTCCTTTGAATAAACTGGAATATTAATAATGGTATATCTTAAAGGTTAATATAATGATATCAAACTATATTAATATCCTTTTTCAGTATTTGATCAGTGTTTCTTGTCTCACATCCAATATCTTCCTGCTCATATTGCTTTTTGCTGATGTTTGTAAATTGTATTTCTCAAACATAAATATAAAAATAAAACTGGCCTTGTTGATTTTTCACTTCTGTCTTCTCAGGTGTTTCAGATGAGCAGGTTGAAACTGGGAGGCTGTAATTAGGTGGATAGTTTGTCTTAATTACAGCATATTGCATCCTCTTGTTATTTGTGACAAAGGAGATTACAGCAGGCCTGGAAGCTGTGCGCATGCTCAGTCTGCAGCGCCCCCTGTACAGTCATTAGGAAATGCAACACTTCCTTTTCCATCACCTTCAAAATAAAATGTGTTGAGGAATTTGTTAACATGCAAGAAAACGAACGTCAATTTAAAATAAAAAAAAACCCCAAGAAGCCAAATATTGTCCAGTGTGTGCCTTTATAATTCAGGAATGATCCTTTAATTAATCAAGAACACTGCAGATAGATCAGATATAAAAGATATTTGGCCACTTTATTAAAAACACATGATCACGAAATGATGATCATGAAAAATAAAACATTATTATTGATTAAATCATCCAGCATTATAAAAACATGTTAGTTTCACCATGATCAATTAAGTACATTTAATTATATAATTAATGATACTATCAATAAAAATGCATTTTAAACATAGTAATTTTGACATAGGCTATTATTCTGTATAACGAGTATGTTTACTTTACTTTTGATACTTTACAAGTAAAAATTTGAATATTGGACTTTTATAGGTAATATTTATTAGTATGGTTTGATACTTTTCTTAAGGAAGTAATCAAAATATTTTTTCCACTACTGATGGAGGCACAGAAACATTTGACCACTAATACTTTTATTTTCTCTTTCATGATTTACAGTAATTTACAGATTTTAAATATTAGGTTTATCCTGCACAGTTTTGAAAATATTTGTTGAACCTGATTTCTTATTGCTGTTGACTAAACCAACCAACATGATATAAAGCAGTTAACCTCCATTTGACCAACAGCCAGCACCATCAGCTTTAAGATGATTTCAGCCAACTTGTTAGCAAGGTTCATTTATTTAAAGTTGTTTTCCTGTCCAGCTGACAAATGTAAGTCCAATGTTTACTCTCCTTTTATCCGTTTTATTACTCCTGAGAGAAAAAAAAGGACTGCTAAACTAACTGCTAAATGCGCCACTAATATGCTAACCAGCTAGTTGCTATTGTTAACGTTTGCTACTTGCTAACGATTGCTACATGCTAACATTTGTTCATTAGTGAATTTGCTAACATTTGCGGATTTTTGCTAATATATTTTGACTTGTGTGGCCATTTGTTGCTTTGGAGGTTATATGAATGTGTTATTTTTCAGCTTTTTTGATGAAAAACAGATGAAAATAATCCCAAAGTTCAAAGTTGTGGGTTGTGAGATGAATAACGGAAGCATTTAACCGGAAGAAGCTAACTTCAGAAAGCTGAGAAGACTTGAGCTTTTCTGTTGCTTCATCACAGCTATTGTTCATTTTTATTATAAAAATGTCAAACATAGTCAATTTTTGCAGAAGCAGACCAGCTAATATTGTGTTATTGTAGATGACTTGTTGTATTTTGACATCAGCGTTGCGGGACTTCCTGTGAGCTCCGCGGGAACTTGACGCCGCTCCTGTGGAGGAGAGAGGAGCTCCGAGCAGGGAGAGCGCGGTGAGGAGCCCCAGCTGCCCCAGGAGAGCGAGAGCCGGACCGGCCGGACCCCCCCGGAGGAGGACCCCAGAGAGAACCGCGTTGCCACGGGAGAGGCTTCAGTTCAGGTAGGCGCCGGTTCACGCTGCCTCCCGGGCGGGCAGGTGCTGGGATGAAGGGCTGCTGGAGGGAGACGGAGAGGCGGCGGGAGGCGAGCGCACCAAGCCGCCTCTCATGTCTCAGGAGATCCGAGATCCTGCTCCTGACTTACCGGAGCCTCCCGGTTGTTGTGGCCTCTCTGTGCGGGGCTGCAGAGCCGGTAACATGAGGTGAAGGTGGGGTTATGAGGAAGCATTCATCTATCAAAGAGCCGTATTTTAGCGGGTTGAGATGAGCTGTGCGTTTTTACTTTGCGCAAAAATAGCGGATATATCTGAGCGGCTGTTTGCTGTTTGTGTGCTGCTCAGCTTGTTTTCATGTTCACATGAAAACATGGGCGTTAATTGTTTGAGGCAAAGGTGTAGCTTTCACGATCATATCTAACATTTTAATCATATTTCCATAATTATAGTGCTAAAGTAAGATAAAGCCACTGTAAATCTATGGGAGCAGTCTCTGAGAATAACATCAGTGGAGCATACAGGAGCTGTGATATGTCCAAGCTTATAGTTTTATAACATAAAACAAAATACTAATCTCATTAACCAGCAATATCAGTCATCAGTAATGCCCCCCCTATGTAAGTTTAGGAAATCAAACACTTTTTTTGGTTATTTTGTGATTTTTTTTTTGTCATGTTTTGGACGCCCCAGCCTTCCTTCATTGCCTCTGTCTGATGCTGTGGAGCCTGTTTTCCTCTGCATGAGCAGTAATAAATTAATAATTTCAGAAGTGTATTATTTCTGCAGAGCACCAAGAGGGGAATGAATGCACATTAATAGTCTATGCCCATGTGTAAGCCCCAGTTTAGGCTCTTTGCCAGGTATAATGGTCTGAAAAGTGGAGTCTTGAGACTCCCAGAAGGACTTATGGAGGTTTGTAAGGGGTCTAAAGTCACTATTAATTGTCAGAGAACTTTCAACAGTGCCTGATTTATTAAAAGATTACATTCCTACTACTGTAATCTATACATATATAATGTGGAATGAAATAGTCTAAACTAATACTAAAATAAGAGCAGTAGTTATTCATATAGATCTCTAAAATTATTTTTTATCAAATAGGGGCCCAGATGTGTCTTGATTTTTGGGTCCTTCACTGGAAAACTGATCAGCATCTTCATCCCTCAACTGTAGTGCACTTCAAGTAATATAAAAAGTTATTGAAGCCTAATAGTGTTACCCTAATATGTGGCATATCTGCATTATTGATCATTAGAGAGGCAAGAAAAACAATATCCCACATGATTGAACCACAAGAAAAATCAATGCAGTGCTGCTATCAGGATTAAATGTGACTCCACTAATGAGTACACAGCAACCTCCTGTCTTATAATATTCCTCCAGCAAATACAATAGTTTCTAAGTTGGTATTTTGACTGCACGTTTGATGAGAGCTGCTCCCCCTCTCATAAACTAATCTCAGCAATCTCACATAAAAGATAATAATGCCATTCAAATGCATGGAACGTCATATGGTAACAGGAATTAAAGCGAATAAATCAAGCTGAGTGGACTTGTAAGCAGAGGAAAGTGACTTTCAGTGCAAGTGTCGTATGTCATGGCCAAGCCTACAGTAGCTGGCAGCAGGAGAAGATACTGCAGAGAGGAGATCACGATGCTGGGAGGATGGGAAGCTGGGATAGCCCTCCTCCCTGATGCAGGAGGGGGGATGGAGGAGGGCTGGTCTGGCGCACCCCTCCCTGCCTTTTTCCTCTCTCTCTTTTCTCCCACTCTGTCTGTCTCTATGTCTCTCTCTCTAGTATACTGGTGCATTACTGCTCACTGTTCACTTCTCCGAGTGTAATCAGTCTGTCAGCAGAAGCAGACTCAATCAGTCACTCCCCCACCAACACCAACACCAACCCCGAACACACTCCTCCCTGATCTCTGACCAGAACTCTGCCAGAATCTGCTGCCGCCTGCTGTGCACATTAATGAGATCATGCACAGTTTTGTGAACAGTTAAAATCTAATCAGGAAAAAAAAATCACGTTTTCACTGTAACATTCCTTTTGGGGATTCAAAGTGTAGACATAGATTCTTTTGTTCCTTTTGTCTCATGGCATCGTTATTGTAGCCTCTAATATTCATATACCTTGTCTCTTTTGGCATCAGTCTTTAATTTGATAATTCTGTCCTGTTTAGTCGCCATATTTACAGATGTAACCACTGGATATATCAGTTGTTTATCCTCTGTCTTTGTGAATTAATGTTGACTCGTGCATTCACCCTGTACATCAGTATTGAAATGGTCACTCCAGAGAAACTCTGTAGCCTGGAGTCACTAGCAACAACATGGCAACATCATACCCAGAATAAAACAGTTAAAGTAACAGGCTCTCCCTGTGATGCCAGGGAGAGTGTGGAGGAAATTGTTTTAAGTGTAGGCTGGTGCACCGATATCCTCCAGTGATACTGCCTCCCTAGATATAAGTAGATTTTACTCTTTTTCTGGCCAATTGATTGGTCAAAAGGTAGGTTGACTGCCCAGGGCCAAACACTTTTGTCCCATTCAGTGTTGTAGCACAGGAGATGTCCATGCGACTGCTCAGTTTTTGCTGTATGTGGCTCTTACAACCCTGATTTCAAAGAAGTCAGGACACTGTGTAAAACATTTTAACTGTGGACACCCTGAATAAATTGCTGTGCTCCATTTGCTTCAGGGGTGTTGCAGAGCAGTTTGATGTGTCAAAAGGAACCCTGCATTATGTTTTCTTTGACATTTGCAAGCTCCCGTGTGAACTGAGGAATGAATACATACGGTAGGACAGAGAGGATGAATTTGCCAACCTGGCAAATGGCTTTCAAGACAAACCTGGCTTCCCTGGAGACACTGGATCCATCGATGTTACACATTCCCATCCCAGCACCCACAATCCATAGAAACAGTTGCATAAACAGAAAAATAGATGCAAGTATTCAACTCCAGGCAGCGTGTGCGTCAGAGATGATGTTCTTGGATCTGTACACTGGTTGTCTGTCTGTACACAATGTTTCAGAACTGCCCATTATATAGCCACCTCCTGGATGTGATGGGAAGGACGACCACCTGCTTGGAGACTATGCATACCTGCTCAGCACATCTCTCATCACACCATACAGAGATAATGGACACTTTCCCAGAGGCAAAAGACATTCAACACACTTCACAGCCCATCCAGAGTTGTGATTGAAAGGGCATTTGGGCCTCAAAAGTCGAAATGGAACCGACTGAAGTACCTGTCTATGGAAGACCTCAAAAAAGTATATGTTCTTCACAGTTTCCTCTTGAGGGAGGAAAGGCACCAAATGGACAATTGTGAAGACATGAATGGGAATGAAGGCAATGAATTTCAAGCAGTAGACCCTGAAAATACTACAAGTCAAAGAATAAGGCATGAACCGTCTTTGCTTTTGATTTAGGTTAATTTAAGTTTTGTTCAGCTTCT
Organism: Centropyge bicolor; assembly: GCA_037975185.1. Lineage (NCBI taxonomy): Eukaryota > Metazoa > Chordata > Actinopteri > Pomacanthidae > Centropyge > Centropyge bicolor. Next base: position 1,255,505 of record JBBMOC010000060.1, on the reverse strand, counting down.
TTTTTTGTAGGAATGAAAGGAAAACAAATACTAAATAAAAAGGCACATTATTCATTGAAGCAGTAACAAATTGTTTTTAGATGTCACTCCTTTCACTCTCCACACTTTCATTGCATGTTTTTGCAGGACCATAAATTCTGACATCTACCTCCTCTGCTCAGTGACATGCTGCTGAAACCACTGGAGTGTTTCAGATGTGGACTTTTGCCCCGTCCTGCTGATGGCTTAGGTTGTGAAGTTGATGGTCTTGGGCCAACTGGGACTGAGAGGAAAGAAAAAATATAAAACCTGGTTGTCTCAAAATACTAGTGATCAAGGCAGCAAACATAAATTTCCTCAGACAAATATATTTTTTCGTTTTCACATAGACTTAAATATGTCTGTATCTCCTGCAAATGAGTCATGTACAAACAAGGCCACTTCTAACATCACATTAACAAAACTTCTAGTTACATGAGCCACACAAAATCATTCAAATAAAGCTGTTAGGAGCACTACCAAGTAAAAGCAGATGGCAATATTGAAGCTAGTTTTTATTCAGTGTAGAAGGTGGTAGCAAAATGAGCTTGTGCTTTAATTTCCTGAGCTTATTGTCACGCATCTGGTCCAAAGTTATATCCTTTGCTTGACTTGTAGTTACCTTTTCCACGCTTCCACTGTGTCATTAGTTCTTCTCACTCACCATCTAGGGAGGTAAGTGAGCTTATCGGCAAAATGAAAATATCTTCCAGATGCCACTCAGGTCATTTTCTCTGCGCTTTTAATTACATCAGTGTAATTGCAAAATTAAAACATGTCAGATCAATGCCAGCTGGTGGACCATCCATAATAAATACCAGCACGCATTTTTGTGATAAATACCTAATAATATACCAAATATATTTTTTCCAAATTAATAAATACAAAGTGCTTTTTAGCTGTTTGTCTTGTGATGCTCTTCTCTGCTCACATTCAACATCTTCTCATGTTACAGCTCATGGAGTCTTGTGTCTGTCGTCTTAAGGAAGGACAGTCATTCAAATGTTTTCGATTAGTAGAAGAAGCAGAATTACTAGACAGAGTAAATTGAAACCTTGTGGTACTGTGGTACTTTCCCCTGTACAGATCATGCAACAGCAGGAAAATGAGATGAATGTTGACATCTGCTGACCAACAGTTACTCCTGCTCAGTAAGACTAGCATAGCAGAATGATGCAAGGGCAATTTGCTGTCTGGACTGATGCTCATATTCAGCCATTTGTTCAGGTGTGCTGTTCAATTGCAGCAAGATCACAGAGTGGTCTGGGACTGGGATTGGTTTGTTAGGGTTGCTTTGGCCTCTCCGCCAGGGTCTCTAACTTCACAAGATTAGTGGCTTGTAATACTGTTCAGTAATCAGTAAAAAACACTACAGGACAAGCTTTGCACACAGTCAGAAATGAGGAGCGAGTAAGCGTTATGAATTATTTGTTATAGTAGATCAACAGTTTGGATTTCAAGTGTGAGTTGATGATTAAAACATATTGCTATAAACACTGCATTCCACACTGTATTTATAATGTCCACAGTGCTCCCATCTGTTAGAAGGGGCACTTTGTTTCCTTATATTTGCTCCTCAGAATATTGATCATTGATTGAACGGCTTTTCCCTCCAGCTTTTCACCTCTCTCCACTGCAGGAGCTGTCATTTCTGAATCATGACTCAATTGTTTGGAGGGGACTGCATCATCTTTCAGTCATGAATTCTTTAAACTTCATTTCGTCCTCTGCAGTCGTTTTCCTCCTCTGCACATTTCTCCTCAGCAAAACATTATTTCTCATGTTTCAGCATGTTTTACACTTTCCTTTAAATATACTCTGCCAAGAACGGTGATGATGTGCAATGCTGCTCATTAATATACTGCTGTCATTGTTCACTTACTTAAATTTCTTGATCAAATAACTTGATGGATGATGGGAATGCTATTTGGCAAAAGCTTCACTTTCCCAGCCATCTTGTCTGTTGTCTGTCTTTGTTGTCCATTATCTCAGAAATGTCGTAAACAAACTGGCCACTTTTAGCCATTTTACAACTAATAGCCATCTATTGTGGATTGTTGCAGTCCTATTCTTCATGTAGTGTAGGCTGTTTTTTTTATTATCTAACTTATTCCTTTCAAGGCTTTGCCATCTGTTCTGCTTTCCCACTTGTAGGAGAGCTGAATTCTTATATCATCACAGATCACATTTTCCCAAACATCTGTCTGCAGTCCAACAATATTTTTTCTACATTACAGCATGCATACTTTAGGAAGGGGAATGTCATCAGACTGATATCAGGTGATCAAACGTGACATTTTGGCCCTCTTTCACTCGCGGTTCCAGCTCACCTCAACTGCTTTGCAAATGAAAAATGAAGCACTTGATGGTTCAATCATTGCTTTAATGATTCAACAGGCAAGCAGGAAAACATTTTCTTTTGTTTATTTAAAAGAATTTTTATTGACCAACAAACATTTCAACACCAGCATACGTGCATTGCATCTGTAAACATACAGGAAATAAGCAACAGTTACACAGTTAAACAAACAAGAGAATAAAATAGATAAAATGAACCGACATAAAGAATATCACAGTATAAGGACAAAAAACAGAGGAAAAAAAGCAAAAAGACAGAAAAAAATCCAGATATTATTTTCATGCGTTGGTAGAGAACAAAATGTAGCTTAAAAAAAAAGAAAAAGTCAGTACTGGATACAATTTTTTTGGTGAACAGAAACATGTCGCTTCATGTCTGCTTGTATGTAAATAGGCAACTGGTAGTTAAAATCATGTAAGATAAGATCATAATTTTGTGTTTATAACAAGTTAGCTGTAACAGTGCAGGTTAAGTCTGTAACACTGGATGATTAGGGACTAAATTTCCCTGGAATATTTGAGCATATAACACTATTTACTGTGTTACAAACCTTTCAGCTTTCATTCAGAGCAGTGCTTGTTTTTGTGCTGGCCACAGTAGTGAAGGTATCCAGTGCAGCAGCTTCTCAGGATTCGTTCTCTGCAGGTAATTCTGTTGGCTGTCCACAGAGGCCAGATGACAGCATGGTTTTCCCCATTGCACTCATGAGCCAAGACACCAGGCCATCTGTCAGATTTAGCTTCCAACTGCGACCTTGTCGTTCCCCAAGGAACTTACTTTATCACTCACTCAGAGTCAGCTAGCTTGTTAATGCCTCTGAATTGAAGTTACTGTAATATTTTTTGAATTAGGGTCAAAGATGGTGCAGACTGAAGGTAACAAGGTAAACCAGGTTTTATTTGAGACGTACACTTGTGGAACTACTCCACCATCTTGTCAGGGTGTTTAAAGTTGTCTTTTCATAGGGGACGCTCCTTTATTCATATACATATTTGATCGTTGAGATTAATGAATACTCTAAGTGGTTACTACATTTTAGCTGTAGTGAAGTGTAGTTTGAATTCAATATATCACACGAGTCTCCTGAAAGAATTGGATCTCCCTGAATGTCAGGAAAAGTTAGTTCTTAATGCCTTCAGGTTAATGATGTTTGAAAGGTACAGTAGTCAGATTTCAAGTTGCTCCTGCTGTCCTTTTGATTTGGCGTCCATCCATTTTCCGTTCACTTCATTTTCCCCAGATATTAGGTGTCATTGAGCACTGCTGGAAGGTGAACAGGTCGACTCAGCCCAATTAAAAAATACTTTATTTGATAGTGCTGTTAATGTGGCATCAAGAGACTTAAACTGGATTTGGTTTTATTACTTTACCGTACCGCAGTGTGCAGATTGGAATAGATGATGAATTTTAGATAATACTGTTTTATTATGGCTAACATGCACTAAATGTACGTGTTTTTATGTTTTCTCATCAGTTCAATATTGTTTCATGCTGGATGACTTCATTTGGTTCTCTGACTAATTGCTAATTAATTCCATCAGAGTCGGGTCTTTCTCTGTAAAGACTAAAAAACATGGATTCATTCAGACAGGGTTTCATATGTGACATACCTAAAGAACCAGTCCTGCCATTTTGCGGGGTGAGGCTTTCCAAATAATGATCACATATGCAAGCTGAAGGATCATGTTATCTATTACTGTTACATCTCACAACAGTGTAGAGAGTGATACATAAATACATTAGCATTCTGATACGTCAGCTTGAAGGCAACCCTGTACAATTTGCTCTTTTTTTTCTTGTTCTTGTGTTACAGTCAGTTCGCGTTAATGTCAGAGCTGCACGCTGCTCGGTTCAAATAAGGTTCTGCTGTGATTAAGAGGAATCCTGTTAAAGGTTCTTAAACAGGTTACTGTGACATTGAAACATCACTGTGAGTTCAAGCAACTCATTTGCTGCAGTGAGCTCATGCTGATGAGTAAATCTCCTGCTGATACTAACTCACTCCCTGTGTGTGCTTGGAAATATCTGTATTTTAGTGGTAGGCCTTTACTGTAAAGTGTTAACAGTCAGTCTGTGTAAGATAATGTTACCAAAGATTTACTACAGGTAGTTTTTCTTAAAGTAAATTTGGAAAAAAGCAAAGCTCAGAAAATGAGTACTGATGTGTCATCTTATTAACTTTTCAGAAGTGGAGTTAAAAAACATTCAGAATCTGCACTGGGGAAAAAAGCTGGATCGGTGCTTCCCATTATCCACAAGGTTATAGTACACCCAGAGATATTGAAGGGATATCTACCTTAATGGAAATGGTGTCATTAAAACTTTGATGGCGATGAGAGAACAGAAAACCTAAAGTTCTGCTACACAAATTAAAGTTCTTATCTCTAGTCCAGACTGTCCCTGAATCAGACTAAATTAGTAGTTTGAGGATCAAAACCTGATACCAAACAAAACCTGTCAACTAACTTTCCTTCATTATAATACGGGGTCTCGAATTTGAAGATGAAACTTGTAACTTTTCAATAGCAATTTAATGGCATCACCTTGGGCTTCAGGAATTTTCACAGGAATTTTGCACCAATTTCTGATATTTTATAGCCCAAACATACATTTTATTAATCAACTAAGAAAATATTCAGCAGATTAATCAATAATGAAAATGACTGAGGAATGATTAGCCCTAGCTGACACATTTCTATCATATGTAAAACCATATCAGCCAACCCTGCCAAGAAACATGAACTGTGTATTTAGTCAGCCAGTAACGAGTGCAGCCATGCTTGAAACATCGTTACTGAGGCGCTCAGTGACCTGAGAGGCTTTGAATGCCTGTAGTAAATCTCTTGTCCATTGTCAATAGTTCTGGCTTGCAGAAGTATTGATGATGAAATGAAATGAACACGGTAGTATGCAAATTGATGACCATGAAAAGTTCAACCATGAATAATTTTTCTCATCTGAAAAACTTATCGACTGTCCTCACATTGAGACTTGTTGATTATGGTGCTCACAGTGTGAATGCGCAGTTATGTCTTTCTAATTAATGAGCATTTTTATTATCAATTGATTTGTTAAATAATTGATCAGCCATGTAGTCCGTCAATGTTCATAAATTAAGACTAACTCTCTATCACAAGTTATCATCCGGTCATTTCATCAGTAAATTTCTAGGGATAAATACATTTCCAGATACTTCTGAAGCCTGTTGATCTTAATTCATGAACATGACAAATCTGACTGATGTATGTGAAGCATTAGTAAGCTCTCACAGAGTGTTTCTTTTTTTTGTTTATACTCAGGAATAACTACTTAAAGCCCCACCAATCAATATTTTCATGTACATTCTGGAACTAAAAGGACGCTGAATTATTAATGAAGCTTGAATATAAATTTATAATGAATATAAGGACAATTGTATTGCGATAACTATCACAGTGTAATCTCGATATTGATGGCGCATAACAATGAACAATCATATATGCTAGACAGACAATAGGTAATAAAGAATTAGAGTAAAAGGTCAAAAGACTTATGTTTATCCAATATTTCAGTATTGATTATCCCTTCAATAGCTCTGTTAGTTTGCCTCCACGCTGACTCACCAGTCCCTGTGTATGCCCTGCCAGTACTGAGCTGATCAATGTGTACATGGCTCCTTTAATGCATAGCAGTGATAATTAGGCCCCGGAGGACATCAGTGAATTGACAGATTAATCATTTTGACCCAGTGAATCCAGGCTGTGCTCAAGGCGGCCGCGCACATCGACTTCCTATTTCCACTGAGAGCTTTCACTGTTAAGGTATTAAAGTCTGCTGGATTCTACTGTCAGTCAGCTGTGTGTGAGTGAGTGAGTGGAAGACCAAGGTGTAGGGAGAAGAAATGCTCAAAAAAATGCCAGGGGAAGTTACTTGTTGGAGAGAAACTAGTATTTGTGATGAAATTCAGTGCTCATAAAAATGTGTGAGTGAAAGTGTGATATGATGTCTATCAGTGTGTGTGATACATACTGACTGGTGTCCCCCTGCTTGTGTCCTTCAGGGCTGCAGTATGTTCACTTCAGTGAAGGCCTTCGAGGGGCAGCAGTACTCCACCCTGAAGAGGCAGTGCTTGCAGAGTGGCCTGCTCTTCGAGGACCCCCGCTTCCCTGCCACCGACGACTCGCTCTTTTACCAGGGCAACAGGATCGGACGTGTGGTCTGGAAGAGGCCTCGGGTAAGTCAGTTTGTGCAGTCAAAGAGTTGCAACTGATAAGAACTGATAGATAATTATGGTTTGAGGCTGTTGATAGATCTTTGTGACCATCATCAGGCCCCAAAAGTTCCAAAATATAAACAATAATCTGATATGAAGGTTATTTCATGACACAATTAAAGGGTAGGAAACAAATTATGTTTGTTGGTAACAGCACAGCTGATGGGTTTCCAAGTGTGGGGTACAAAATGACAAAATGGGTGCTAATATAGTGTCAGACTCTTATATATATTGATTACAATCGATCTTCACAAAATATGTTTATTAGCTGCATCATTACAGAAGCAAATGAAATGCCTGTCTGGTATGTAATTTATAAGTAAAGGATCCATAATATGACAAGCTAATAAATTCCCTTATGAGAATGCGTACACAATGGTCCAAGAATAGCTTGAATTGCTATAGCACAGCCGTTCCTATTTATACTTAATGATTTCATGCATCTTAGGCAGACCAGAAAGCCTAATGTTAATGCATCCAAGCAGCTTCGACATGGATTGAAATATGATCGCTAAGACCCTCAGGAGGTTTTCTTAGACACATGCCAACCAGATGTTGAGAAGGTGTGAGTGCGTATGTAATATTTACTCCTCATAAGTCTGCGGAAGAAGCCTCCACAGGGTCTGTCCCATCTGCCCCCTGTGGAAATAGCAGCTGAAATGAGATTGAAATGAGCAATTTTTCTTTCTGTGAGAGCCTGTGAAAACGAGCAAGACTTTCATTTTGCTCATGGTGAATCATGTGGGTCATCCATGTGTTTGTATTCACATTATTAGCTACCTAGCTTAGTTGTCATTGTAACTTAGCTCCTGAAGGGCTCCAGCTATTCTTCTTCCAACCAGCACCAGGTGCATTACCACCACTCATTGGAGTGGAGTAATGTTGATTTTGACTCGTCACTTGATGCGACTGGATTGGATATCTGTCCAGAAAGATTACTGTTATTCCAAATACATGTAAATGCTACCCTGCATTTCATCATGTGATCATACAGAAGATGCAAAATGGTGTTGGAGTGTTTATCTGATCCCTGATCAGTTTAGCAATTGAATGAACAGCGTGGGTGAAGGAATGATGATGGTAAAAATTTTGTCTCGATCTTTGTCCATAAATGTAATTTATCCATGTGATTGTGTTAGTTGTTGGGTAACTGTTATTGCTAACTCTAACTTGTTGTGGCTAAACTTCTAAAATGTAATAGACCGCTGAAGGTTTTGGCAGATATCAAACAGCTCCAGGCGCATTACCACCACCCTGTGGACTGGAGTGAGGCTTACACCAATGTGCATGTAGCGGGGAAACCCAAGACACACTGAAATCAGATTTGTGATCTGGCTAGCACAGACATATGTGGGCATGTTCAAATGAAAGTATATTGAATCTCCTTAGGATTTTATCCAAATACACTTGAAATAACTTGTGTTATGGACAGGACCACTGACCACATATACAAAAACTCTGTACTTGGCCAATCAGTGAGACACTCTTGTCAGTTTACCATCTTGCTAAAATATGATAAGATGATTTTATGCAACTGGGAACACAGTAAATGGGGACCAGTTATTACACTTTTAAAACATTCACTTCAGGGAACTCTCAGTACTAAAAGTCCCTTCAGGAAGAGAGTTTGATGACCTATGACTAAATAATTTACTAAATAACAGCGTGTCAGTAGTCATCAGTCGTTGCTTCTCTCCAGTCTTTAGTCTTCTTGTATAAGCTGGTACTGTATGTGTGTTTCAGTGCCAGATGATATCAGATGCAGGGCCTCAGGATTTAGTGAGCTGACTCCCCTGCCACTGTTATCCCCCTCACACAGGCTGCGGCTCTGGATGGAGTAACCTCCTTCTGCCTTTGTGCCGCTGCAGCGACAGCCAGCGTGCATTGCCATGGAAACTGGGTCACACAGATTATATGTTTTGGTGTGTGCTGATGTCAGTCATGCAGACTCAAAACTGGAAGAAGTCAAGAGGAGAAAAAGCAGGAGGAACATCCTTTTCATTTTCGTCAGGACACGATTTGTGTCCTCACTCACAGTGGTTTTTGTCAGGAGGTTAAGAACCCTGAATAGACATATTTTGACTCAGCATCTTTGAAATATTTTTATGGGATTACTGTATTGTAAGGTTGTCTGTGAATTCTTAAGCCATTTTTTTGTGGATTATAACTAAACCAAACTTGACTTAATATTTTTGTAGAGGCCATTGTTAAAATCACAATCTTATATAGAGTAACATGTAATGTGTGAGGGGATAAAGAGGTTTGTAATGACTTAAAATGAACAGTGCAAGTGCAAGTGCAAGACAGTAGATGCAGAAGTGGAGCCATTCAGTATGTTAATAACAAATTCATATAATAAAGAATTATTGGTGGTCAGGCAGGCAAGGGAAAAAAGCAAATGAAGCAGTCCAAAACAGGCAAACAAATCTAACGTCCAGGGAAACGCAAGGCAAAATCCAAAATACAGGGAGAACACGAGGAATCATATTATTGCTGGAACAATTGACATGAGGCAAGTTACAAGGACGAACTAGCAAAAAGAGAGCAGAACACACAGACTTAAATACACAAGGAAGGAAGGGTGAAACTAATTAACAATCCAAACACCTTAGGAAACTACTCTTCAAAATGAAACAGGAAATAGCTAAATATATAACCCAAAACCATGACAAAATGGTTCTGTAAAGAATTCGGGGTTCACTGCATCAATATTTTTAGGTTTGACTAATGCGAAATGCTAAGGCCTGCTCACACCAGCATTTAAAACAAAGAAATTGTGCAGTGAAATTAACAACAAACACATTTTCGTTCAACTATGGTGAACTTTGACTTGCTAATGTGTGTCTTAATAGTGTTGAACTTTGAGTCAATGGAGACCTGGAGAGTCCAAAGTGCAGGAAGCTATAGTGTATACAGCACAGTATAGAGAAAATATGAAAGAAGCCTGGGGAGCTATTGTGACAGCTGAATGGAACTAAGCAAAACAACAACAACAAAAAGACTAATTACTTTTCACCAACACTCTACATTCGTTCTACTAATACAAATTCACTGTAAACCTTAAACACATGCTGAATTTCCTCCTCCTCCTTCTAATGGTTACTGAAAGCTCATTCTCAATGCATTCATTTAGGGGAGAGTGCACGATAATGAAGTTAAACATCAGACTACTTAGGGACAGAGTAGAAAGAATGAAATGTTCAGAACAATCAAAATTTAATGAAGTTCCTGACAAAAGCTCATTTAACATATCGCACTCACATACACACTCAGTCTACAGTGCATTTCTGCACAGTCTAGGCTAAACATTTGAGTCCTTCTGACTCCATACACACTAGAATATGGTCACATAGCTTGGTTAAGACCATATGTGTGTGATTAGATTTGTTTCAATATTATTAAACAAATTTAGCTAAATTTCTATCAGAAACAAATACTGTCTAATCTCATATGTAGGTCAAAGTTGCAGTTAACCTAGATACTTGTATTTCCTGTAATTTCTCAAATATTCTTTATTTGAAAGTAGCTTATGTTATAGACAGGCCTTTATTTTCATTTGCCCCGTTTTCTAAGTATATTTGATCATATTTTTGTGTGAAGCCTCGATTGTATGGTGAAAGGTGAAATAATGCAAATAATGCATGTTCCAGATTTGATGAATCGTTCCCCCAGGCTTCAATTGAACATGTGATGCTTCATGTCGTACTTGTCAAAACTGGCAATGATGGATGCAGCTGTTGGCCTGATAACCCAGTGTTTGTGGATGGTCCTGAAGGACTACAGTGATGTAGTGATTGATGGAATTCTTACTATGTAGAGCAATATATTAGATTGTAAAAGATCATAGTGATGGTATGGTAGACAAATATAATGGTGCTTTAGCGTCAGGCAGTTGTAGTGCAGTGGTGTAGATTTCTATAAATATCCAAATGGAGACATAAATGTCAGTGTTGTTTACAGCTTCAAAAGACTCTGGAAAATGTTCGCCTTTTTAAAAGCCTGTCAGCAGGGTGATATGTAGCAGCAAGTGGGCTTAAAAAAGAGAATCATTCAAACTAGTAAATCAACCCCGTGAAGGGACTAATGCAGCTTCTGAAACATGCCAGTGATGTTTTCAGATCACAGGTCAAAAGACACCTTTGTTCACCATCTTTAATCACAACTGGATCAACCTGAAAGGCACTTTAAACAAAGCACTTTAAGTCTGATGCTATGAATCAAAAGACATTCAAGGTTAAATCTCATTCTGAATCCTATATCTGAATTTATGGTCCATTTGCATTGGTCTGAATTCAGGAAGCTGTTTGTTTCCTCTTTGAATTTATGCAATTTTCAAGATACACTAATTCATGCGAAACTAGGACACTTAATAATATATTAATGAGGAATCATAACCATTAGACTAACGTCCTTTATACCAATTTATTAGGCAGCTTCTGAATAATTTAAACCTGGCTCACCACTTTGATTTGATGTCAGAGTAACTGATGATAAAATGTTCACAAAAACTTTCTAAAACTCTCGTTTAGCATTTTGATTTTATGGTTACTTTTTGGAGAATGCCAACAAATAAATGAAATGAGAATTAATACTGTATACAATTACATTTTGATCTATCTAGAGTATCCTGACTGTTCCTTGATGGTGTTTTATCAGCACAAAGCATTGAGAGGCCGCCAATCCCTCAGTTGTCTGAAGCAGGAAAGAGCTTACTTCTTAACCACAACTCCTCGAGGTTTGAAGCTAGAAACCTCCAGCTCAATAAGACTCCCATTGGATCACTATACTCTCATGTTCCCAAACTCATTAAAACGAGGCAAAAAGCTTCTGCAAATTCAAAAGGAATATCTGTGAGTAGAAAATGACAAAGGAGAGTTTACCTGGTCTGCACAGTATTTATGTGACAGGATATGTGAAGAAATGTCTTCAAAGCAATGGTGGTAGAACATAATGATGATTATAAGATGAAATATTTGTGATTGGTCAGTTTAAATGATTATATTGTACACTAGCAATCAATCAGGTTGCTCTCAATATGAATGCAAAGATCTGAGAGGTTGTATTATCAGTGGCAGGGTGAAGGTTCATAGGCTTAAACGCCCCCCACCCTCAGAGGTTGTTGTGCTCGATGTTATCCTTGCTCAGATGCGTCTCGGCGATATTTATGGCTGCAATGAAGTCCCAGTGGCAGAGCGTGCGAGCATAAAGAGCAGGCTCTAATAAAATGTTCCTCCTCTGTGTCTGTCTCACATTGTCTCTCAGCCTGTCTGTCTTTCTCCTGCTGCCCTTCTCCTCTCCTTCTCCCTGCATCTCCTCCACTGATTCGTGTTTATTTATGTCTTGACTAGGCAAGGGTGGGGCGATGTGACGATACATACTCTGAGACAATGGAAATTTTTCCCCTGACAAAGAGTTTCCTGTACCATTTATTTCTCTCCATTTTATATATTATGATTTTAAACTTCAGGGTTTCCACTATCAGTCAAACTCAGTCAGTCACAGCTGGCTGTCAACTCTGTTCTAGTGCCACAGAAGTCCCTGGCCTTGTGTTACCTCATATTTAAAAATACTGTCATAACTCCCACACAATTATGTGTACAGATTTTAGAAAAGAAGAGCACTGTATCAGATCATTACATTATTGGTAAACACCCTGTCTTCAGGTAAAATGATATCAGGAAAAAAATGCTGGATCAATGCATCCTTAAAACCTGTAGATCAGTGATGAGGAGTGCGGACCTACTGATGCAGGATCTTGACTGTTGAGGTATTTAAAAGATAATTCTGGTTTGTAACTTTAATCTTTTGTTTTGAGATTATACTCAGCAAGTTGTGGTAACTGCTAAGATCTGGGAACTCGTTTAAAAGAACTCTCCCACACCACAGATCTGATTGGTTAGACGTCAGAAGTAACAGCCTATCAGCACTGAAGGCTCTTGTGCCACAGACAGGCTGCTCCAGTGAGCAAGCAGAGCATCACATTCTTACGACCTATTTGACAAGCACAGCCAGTTTCCCAGTTTCACCACTGAAAATGCCTGAAGTCACAGCCTACAGGATTTCACTCAGTGGAGGCGATAATCAGTCACTCTTCTCTAATCCAGTCATTGGCTTTAGAATAAAACACAGCACGCATCTGTTTTTTCTATCTTTTTAATGCAACTATGCATTGAGATTTAAGAGGTATTACTTTAAAAAAGTAACAGCATTTCGCAATGTAATGGTTAATTTAGCAAATATGATTTACAAAAGTGCCAAACTGTGGGGGGATCTGTATAGATCACAAATCAACTATGTTCAGTTACAGCACTGCAGGGTGATGGATGCTGCTGAGGAGGCCTATGAGGCTGGTTGAAAGGTTCTCAGTAGCAGGGTAAATGATTAGGCTGTGCTCAGCCACAATATTCACATTACTTCAGTGTCTGCAGGGCTGGGCAGGGATCGATACTCTATTACTCTTCCACCTGAGCCAATCCCTGGATGGCAGGCCACCACAGGGAGCCCTCACCACTGCTCAGACTCCACCAATCAATGTTGTTGCGGACATGGGGAAAAAACGTGATTAGAGATCTTAACTGTGGCACCGGTCAGACAGGGGTCTGTGAAACGACATCCAAACATTGCTTCACATAGTCGTGGCCCTTTGCACGTACTGACACACATTTTAGACAGGAAGTGCTTCAGTGCTGGTCTTTGTAAGATGAGAGGGGCTGCTGATAGAGACAGGCCTCCAGGGAGCACTGCAGTGGCCTCTGCTTCTGATTTAAACTTTGCTTTTGCAGCAATCAGCATTGCAGAGTCAGCAAATTACTGACCTTGGCGGTGTGGTTGTGTCCTGTGTGTATGTGTATATGTGTGTGTTTCCCACACTTCAACATACACCGTAGTGTGTATATGCTGTGATCTGCATTCATACACATGCACTTGACTTAAAGGTTGGCAGTGTTACTAATGTTTATGGTGAAAGCAGGATGTGGACCTGTTCCAGCCCACCACAATGAACAGGTTGCCACACTATCACAGGACTAACACATATAAACAAACACATTCACACTCACTTTCACACCTGTGAGAAATATTTTGAATCTCCAGTTCACTTCCCTCGCATGTGTTTGGGCTGTGGGAGGAAACCAGAGCTCTCTGAGGAGAAACAGTATGTAGACTTCACATTGACAGGCTGCAGCTGGCAGATAGCTTTACTGGGTTTCTAACCATTGATCCACTGTGTCACAATGACAGTAGTTAGTGTCTTTTAACATTTTCAAGTGGTAAGATCTGCCCATTGTGAATATTTGTTTTTTTTTCCTTCATGCAATTTAAGTTATTCTGTAGATTATTTATAGAGTTATTGAAACAGTTGTTTCAATCTCAAGTTGATGGAGCTCAAAATGACATTTCCAATTCCAATTGCTGATTTTCTCAGCCAACAGTCCCAAAACCAAAGATATTCAATTCACAATAATAATTTCTTGACTGATTTTGCAGTTAGCAAATTATATATTTTATGATTTTTGTTGATACTCGAAACTTGATATGACAAAGGTAAAAGATGACTAAAAGATTCACCAGCTCATCAAACTGACTCTCATGAGCTTAATAAAATAACAGTTCTTCATTTAGTCCCAGTGCAGATGGCTGCTGTGTGTATGTTACATGAGTTAACACCTGTCTTTCTGTCGTCTTTCTCCCTCTTTTACTTTCCTGACCCTAGTTGAGTGCTGCAAGTGAGTAAAGATAAAGAGCTGTTAAGTGGTGTTGTGCTTTCCGCTGTCTGTTGAGTAATGGCTGAGGTGCCCATCGACCCACCGGTCCCATAAAGCAGACAGCAGAAAACAGACAGAGTGTTCACACCCAGGCCATTGCCAGCAGAGCTCTGCAGACTGTAGTAAAAATTAAGTAGTTCTCTATTTCATATTGTGCTGGTGTTAACCTTTATATTCAAAATCAGATACTGGTCAGTGACTGAGATGATGGCATTTATTGTAAAATCAACAAGTCATGATGTGACGTAGATTGTATAGTATGTGAATATGGATGAATATATATTACTAGTACTACCAAGTCATGGTCTGAATTATGTTTCCAGGCTTTTCAGTTCCAGTTTGTGCAGTACTCTACATTATCTGTCTTCCCCTTTCACATCATTGACATGCACCTCTGACAGTCACTCCAAGGCGCTTCAATAAAGCAGAATCCTCAGTTGCTGCCTGGTAAACAAAGCCATGTTTGGAAACTCAGTGCTGTGTTTGCTTTTTAAGATGGATGTGAGTCTAAATAGCTTTAGCTGTGTCTATCTCATAGGTCCAGGTTTGGTGATGGCAAAAAAAACAGATTGTGAAAACTCTCAGCAGGGAATCCTGCAACCTCTGCACTACTTTACTCTGTCAATCAAATCGCAGTATAGAGTAACATATGGAGTCACAGAGTAACGAAGCAATGGCTAAGAACAGCTAACAACAAGATATATAGCTCAATTTAAAGAACCACTTTTACTGCTCACCCACACAGATATTACGCAAATTAC
Organism: Centropyge bicolor; assembly: GCA_037975185.1. NCBI lineage: Eukaryota > Metazoa > Chordata > Actinopteri > Pomacanthidae > Centropyge > Centropyge bicolor. The sequence continues at coordinate 1,240,352 of JBBMOC010000060.1, read as the reverse complement.
AGTTTGAACCAAAATTTTAGGCCCCTTGAGGAACACTAAAGTTATAACTTCTGCCTGATTACTGCTGAAAATGAAATAAAACTCACATTTCTTCTTTGTGGTAAATTAATTTCAATTTCACCACAACTTTAATACTTTATATTGTATTTTTAGATATGTAGTTCATTTTTCTGCAGTGCAAATAAATCTCACTTTTTGGCTTACCTCCCTTTGTTTATAACATATTTATGCAGAAGTGTAGACAAAAGAGTTGAGGACAGTGTGTCTCTCTCTAAATGGCCTGTGTCGACTCATGGCCCGTAGTATTCATCCCACACATTATCACAGGAGCCACAGGGTGTCTGACAGTGTGTGTACAGTATGCGTGTGTTTTGTGTGGATGTGGAAAGGTGTGTGAGTCCAGTGCACATGCGAGAGAGAAGAGGCATTGAGCACCATGTATTAGCTGTGATAGAGGTCTGTCCATACACATTGTGGCAGAAAATGGACCTCAACACAGCAGCCACGGGAAATGTGATTTCACAAATGCATGCCGCTCTCCCACACTTGCATAGAAGATCATGAATATGATACGTGGGTGCATAAGGACAGATGGTCTGTTTCTGATTCATGAATTTGCCTCGATAACCCATTTATGCTCCTGTGTGCTGTGTACCGTCGACCATACACACATCATTTGTTCATCATAAACTTTGCTTCAGAGGCTTTTTTACCCTGCAAAGAATATACTGATACAATTCTTTCACCAAAAATTATTAAAATTGTCACACCTTGGCACCACATTGTAAGCTTAAAATCCAAAAATATTAGTATAAGCACCCTCCATACTCTTGGGTATCATGGAAAACTTGAATTGCCAGATGATTTTTTTTTTCCAAATGTTGAACCTCAAATCTGCAGCACACCAGCGAATGTGTATATTTAATTATTCTTTGCCTTTCTTTGCGAATGTAGGAGCTGTGTGAAGACCCTCACCTGTTTGTGGATGGCATCAGCGCACACGACTTACATCAGGGACAGCTGGGTAACTGCTGGTTTGTAGCGGCGTGCTCCAGCTTGGCCTCCAGAGAGTCTCTATGGCAGAAAGTAAGTTTGTGTGTCTGAGTGTGTTTTTCTGTTGTTCATTTCTTCTTCCTCCTTTGCCTTGTCTTTGTCGGGAGTCCCCAACACACTGAACTTACCTCAGTGAACTAATGCAGAAAAAAAGCCACTGATCAAAGAGCTCTGGGTTGCTTCATCTGTTACTGTAAAATTTTCACAACACAAAGTGGTGCTTTTGAAGGAACCTGACAATACTTCTGTGTTCGTAATTCTGAAGACACTAAAGAACACAACTAAAGTAATGGTCTTGAATGCTCATGATACAAACTGAGAATATGTATAATATGTCTATTTTTTAAATTTTTTTTAGCTCTTGTGGTGTGAGTCTTTGGCTATTGTTGCTTGTGGCAGAAGAAAACCATGTTGTAAAGGGATGAAATCCCAATTAGTCAGATAGTTATCACTCACTGATACTGACTCTGACTCTGCTGCTAATTCAACAATGTCAGACGTGCCACAAAAAAACCACACTACAACCAACTCTTGATTGAAGTTTTGGAAAAAAGCCTGAACTAATTTTTAAAGAAATTTGTTTGAAAAGAGTCAACACTTTTGCAAACAGGGCCAGTTCTAATAGAGAGACACTGGAAAATATGTACTAAAGAGATTTAAAAAAAAGAATCTTCTATGTACTCAATTGTAATAAGTCCACATTTAATGTTTAGCATCCATTAGGAACCATTATGGTAAGAAGGAAACGCCAGAGGGCTCATTACAGCACCACAACGCCTCCTTGGTCTCAGCAGGCTCCATCAGTCAGTAGAAGCCTGATTGGTGGAGTCTCAAGTCGAGTCTCCCAGGACTGGCTGGAAGCACTGAGGCTAGATGGATGTTCCGGATTCTGTGGGTAGTGAATGAGTTTTTATTTGTAGCTTTTTCTTCTTTTCGCATGACTAACCAGCAGGGGTGTGTCCAGAACATTTTCAATACTGGTGAGGGCTCAGAGGCGAGAGGCCAGTATAGATAGATACACTGACAGATGCATGGATAGATAAAACCCTTTGAAGCATGCTCTTCCTTACATACATACATTTTTATACATTGGTCTCATCTCTAAATAAACCCCCGAGTCTAGGTCAGCTGTAGTGACATTTACAACATGGCTCAAATTTGAACTGAGGAGATTGATACCCCCCATGTCTGTGCAATAACTGTGAAGCTACAGTCAGTTGCTTAACATAAACTGGACCAGGGGGAAACAGCTTGCAGTATCAAATTTTCAAACCCACTGTTGTTCTCAGGGAGTGCAGTTTGGTTTGTTGTGAGGAGATGCACTTCATTTAGATATTCTCTCGCTGGGTAAATGTTCTTCCTTCTTTATTAATCAGGGCTGCTAAATACCTCTGCTAGCTATAGAGAATGGTGCATTAGAGATCCTTAAATCTACACTGAATAACAATATATTTAGGAGCCTTTTACACACCGATCAGAATAGATGTGTAAACTTCTGCGTCAAGTTTAAACTATTGCTGGCTTCAGCACAAAACTAGTGGTGTCAAATGAACAAAAGACAGTATTATTTGAACTGTACTGAGCTCTGGAGTTGTGGGTGTCAGGATTATTCTGAAATGTTCTTTGGCATCCATCTTGACAGAGGAAACAAAGCGATTACAGAGCTTTAATGGGATTTGAAACAAGATGCCTCGGCCTGTTGTAGCGAGACGTTGGACTGTGACGCTCTGCTCAGACAGACAGACTGTGTACATACGGCCATGCTTACACTGTCTCTTCTCTCTGTTTACTCTCTGTTTCTCAAACTCTGTTTCATTGTACAAACACATAGTCACACACAGTCCTCCATATCCAATGAGCAGCATGATTACTGCTTAATTCCCCCTTTTTTTTTTTACATCTGCAGTTTGTGGTTGATGATTTTGTTTTTTTAGGGGATGCTCTCCATGTTAGTGCAAATGAATAATGTAAAGTTTGTCTGGCGAACACCCGTATACTGTATCTTGCTCAGTTTACAGAAATATTCAACATTTTGGGAAATCCTGTAGGTTTATTTGCTTTTTGTGCCAAAAGTAATAACACTTAACACTGTAGATGAGACCAGACAGGAAACTCCACTGACTGACCAACTGTCTGCCCTCTAACTCAACCTTTGGTTTTAGAAAGAAAGATCTTGATATCAAATGTCAGCTGCACTGTGGTATATCAGAGTCCTGCTGGCTCTAACTTCTGTAAAGTGGAGTAGTTCGACATTTCAGGAATTACACTTATTTGCTTTCTGACGGAGAGTTAGATAAGAAGATCAATACCACTCTTATATCTGCTGTGAACAATACAGCCACTAGTCTGTTAGCTTAGTACAAAGACTGACAACTACTCCTTGTACAGGACAGTAACTTATATGGATGAAATAAACAAGACATAACCTGTTGGAGGAGTTGTTTCCCCTTGTTTCCAGTCTTTCTGTTAAGCTAAGTTAACTGGCTGCTGACTGTAGCCTTATATTGAACACACAAATATAAGAGTGATATTGATCTTCTCATCTAACTCTCCAAAAGGAGGCAGATAAGTTTATTTACAAAAATGTTGGAACTTAGGTTTTACATGTGAAATGGAGAGCCAAATGCTTTGGGGAGAAATCCTAATGGGAAATATATATATAAAAAAAACACGTAGGGGTCTCGTCCTGCACGCCTCCTGGTCCCCGGGGTCTGTAGTTTGATTTGTTGTTTGCTATTGGTTTGTAATTTGAAATTGGACCACAATACAAGTTTAGAGAGTCAAGAGCTGATGAAGTTAGATCTCTACCTGAGGTCTGTTTGTTAGATCTAAGCAATAGTGGTAGACTGTTTGTTAAAGCAGCCTTTGTGCAGACGTTTATCTGTTCACAATCTCCTGTTGGCCACTAGCATTAATTCCTGTGAAAGCAAAACAAGTAATGGTCTGAGCCTCACAGGAGCAGACACTGTTCCCCAGTGAGACTAGAGTGCAGGTACAGAACATTGCTATTTTGAATCGCTTTTGTACATGTTAATTACCTACAAAACACAACCTGACTTTAAAGTGCCTTTTATTTAGCTGTAGAGCTCTTGTAACTCCTGATTTTGCCTTCACAGTATATGTTTAAACGGCGTCTTTTTTTTAATCATCGCTGAATAATAAGATGAACAATGAGCTAATTTCTCTCGTAGTCCATTTGTTTAACTCTGGCTCAAAGGGTGGCAGGAAACAGTGAGCGAAAAGGATACATACCAATGAGGACACTCAATAATAATTTATATTTATGCATTCAAGGCCGTTGATTTAATTGAGATACCTGAGAATGTGCGGTGTTAGACTTTTTATCAGAGAAAGAAGAGGAGGAGGTTTAGCCGGCTAGACGGTTCAGGTGGCAAGTTAGTTACATGCTTTGTACCAAAGAACGAAACGAGTCTAATACCTCCTGACATCTCCGTTATTTTCTTTTCTGTCACACCTCATCTGACACGCGTCTCCTCATTCACAGTCAGTTACTGTTTGCGGTGTAAAGCAGTGAGCCTGCAGGAGGAGGCTGAGAGATGAAATCCACATGCCTCCCCTCGCTTGTTTGTCAGGGTCACCGTGCAAGACGGAGACGGATGAGGCAGCAGGAACCTGTTCCCCCGTCCACCGGGGAATACTCACACACATACACACAAATACACACTGTCTCTATCCATTATCTCATGTGGGACTCATTTCTACTAAACCCGTCAGGGCGGGCTGTTTGTCTAACAGGAGAAGAGGGAGAATAACATTTTGGCTTAACACAGAAGCCCAGAGAGCGAGTCGTGTTCAGAGATTGGTTAAGAACACACGAATACACCTTTTTGATTCATTGAATTTATTTGTAATTAGCTGTATTTAAGATCAACATCAAAGGATACAAAGACACAAATAAACGCCTTTTGTGATCAAGAGGTTTAGTAACAGAAGTAATATTTTCTCTGTAAAGAGCTCTGTGAGAGCTCTGCAAAAGGAGGAAGAGAAGGAAGGAGAGAGTGTAGTCTTGTCCATTCAGGTGAGATGATGTTGCTTCCATACCAAAAAAATGCAGGTTTAACCTAAAAATCAATGTTGGATCCTCAACTAAAAACACACAAACACAGAAGAAGAGTTTTGCAGAAAGTATCTCTCCAGTTTTTTGATGGCCAAGTCTCAGCTATCCACTGTGAAGGTGATGGAGCTGTCGACAGTCTCAGGGCTGCAGCCTTCAGCAAACGCAAACAGGAAGTACATCACCTTCCTTACCTTAGCGAGATCGGCAATCCTCTCGCCAAACTCATGTGCATCAGCCTCATAACACTGGACAGGTGCATCACTGGCGTCACCTGCCGCCCTCCAGAATGTCCCAGCAGGCTCCAGCAGCTGACGCGTCATCAGATTGGTGAGGTCAGGCGTCCAGAGCTGCGAGGTGGCCGTGATGGTCAGGCGTCCCACCTGAGCCAGCCGCACGGTCCAGTGCAAGAATCGAAGGGACTGTTTGGGGAAGTCCAGTCGGTACACGGCCTCGTTGGGTAGCAGCAGGCGTTCCCCGTCCTGCCTCTTCTGGCCTCGCTGCTGCAGAGACTGAACCCGCAGACGCATCACCTCCGTCAGCTGGTTGTCTGGCCGGAAGGGCAGCTCCAACTCTGTCGACATGCTTGGACGACGCTCTGCAGCAGGCTGAGAGGTCGATATCAACTGCAAGGCTGGATTAGCTTGGCAGCTATGTCGAAACTAAGCGTCTTCACTTCCTCTCTGTCCTCTTCCGTCTGTCCAGTGACTCTTGCTCTGTGCTCTTGCCTGCAGGTTTGAACATTATGCTTGTGTGCATGTCTGCGTAGCATTGATAGGAGAGGGTGGGTCCTACACAGAAGTACAGAAGAGCAGAGGTGCTAGGCAACAAGATCTAATGACATTTGCAACCATAGCACAGGGTTTGTCCTCAGGGAACTGTGCTTAGCACTGTTTGTCACACATTTGTTTCTCTCATGTTTGTGTTTACAGATCCTTGACTCTAATACCTGACACAAAGTGCTGTGTCACTGAGTCCTTGCTTGAGCATCTATGTAAATGTGAACATCAAAACTGTTTTGTAAGAGTAAGGCACCATCTTTTATATTGGTGCTGGACCCCATCAGATGAAACGGAGGAGGAAGGGGTGAGTTGAAAGCCACTTTATTCCCCTTGGTGTGCTTATTGACAGACAGCAGGGGAAGCCAAGGTGCCTTCTGCTTTTGTTTCTGGTCACTCATCAGGTCACTTACCTACCAGAGTTCGCTGGCTGCATAGCGACACTTGGCCCAGATGAAAGCTGAGATAGATAGAGACTTTGCTCTCTCACCATCCACAGTGCAGAGTCAGAGAGTAAGCAATAGCAGGGTGGAGTGCCGGAGAGATTGCCTCCCGAAGGATTACAAAGTGACTCTGAGGTTTCTGTGGTGCAGTGCTTTGTTTTTTTTCTCCCCCCCTCCTCCTCTTTTTAAAGGAGCTGTTGCTGCCTCACGGAGCTGGTCCTCTGGAGAGGCCAGACTCTCTCCATCAGCAGAGTGTCACCTCCTGTAGAGAGGTTTGACAGGAACTGCTGTTCAGTTAGCGCACCTTGACATCTCCAAGGACACCTGCTGGAACACTGTCAGTGAATTCACATGTGGTGCCGCTCGCTGCATCAGTTGCAGTTTTTATTGCATGCCATATTGATACTGGTAAAGGTTTCACAGGTGCCCTTTCGCAGGTCGCCTCTAGGTTGGGAGCTCTGTTACGACACTGAGTCACAGTGGGAAAGCTACACTTCATAAATTTTAAAGAGCAATCACAACATGACATAGTGCAGAAAATTAAACTCTGATAAACTCGATGTACGGGACCTGTTAAGCACCAAAAGACAGATGGACAAAGTTAGCGAATAGCTGATGGGGAAAGACACACATTTAGCAGCTTAAGAGTGTGTCTCTGGACCCAAACTAAGCAAAAAGGACAGTGAATATTAGGCATTCATCAGGTGGACATGTGTTTTCAGATTTTATATGAATATGTTGTTTGTTTTTGTTTTACCTCATCAAATAATACCTACAGTTCACAAAATGGAGGCTGTGATATGGGGGCTATACTGGACCACAGCAAATGTAGGCAGCTGAAACACACACACACACACACACACACACACACACACAGTTATTACCTCTCACGCATGTCCTATTACAGCTGGATTTATGTCTGAGAGAGCCAAGGTGATAAATTTGTCCCCTAATCCTAAATGCATCAGCAGACATGAGGGTACGCTGTCTCACTCTGGCAGCCCACTCCACCTTGACATTATTTATGCTCCATGGACCACTGGCTGTTTGTTTGGCTTACCTGCCCCTCTGCTCTGCTTCCTCCATCTTCCTCCTCTTCCCCTGCCACCCTCCTCCAGGTCATACCCGACTGGAAGGAGCAAGAGTGGGATACGGAGAAGCCTGACTCGTACGCTGGGATTTTCCACTTCCGCTTCTGGCGCTTCGGTGAGTGGGTGGATGTGGTGATTGACGACCGGCTACCGACGGTGGACAACCAGCTGGTCTACTGCCACTCCAACGACAGCAACGAGTTCTGGAGCGCTCTGGTGGAGAAGGCCTATGCCAAGTTAGTATCAGAGCCAACTAATATGCAGATCCAATTTTAGAGAAGAAACACATAAAAACCCTGTATTGGATTTAATTACTTAAATTTCTGGCTGCATAAATAGAAACTTTGAAAAACAATATTCAGAACACCTCTAAATACAATAGTCTCAGAATGCAATGAATAGATCCTGGTGTTTTTCAACATTCAGACAATAAATGACTCAAAGATGATATGCATGAACATTAGTCATTAATACGCTAATTATTTTCTTGATTATCATTTCGTCTAGAAAATATCCAAAAATAGTGAAAATGTCCATTCAACTTTCCCTAAATCGAAGTTTTTTTTAAAAAATTTCTTCCCAAAGATGTTTAGTTTAGACCTACCATTGCAACTAGTCTACTAAACAAAACCCAACTCTTATCCTCCTCCTGCAGGGTTTATGGCTGTTACGAGGCTTTGGATGGGGGAAACACGGCCGATGCACTGGTGGATTTCACAGGTGGTGTTTCGGAGCCGGTGGACCTGCTGGAGGGTCAGATGGCAACAGACGAGGTGGCTCGTAACCAGCTGTTTGAAAGAGTTCTCAAAGTCCACAACCGAGACGGTCTTATCAGCTGTTCCATCAGGGTAAGATAAGAGCTGCATGGCAGGATCAGATATGACAACTTGCCTGAGAAATGCTGTTGATATCATATCTGACAACATTATTAATGCACAAGTCTGTGACTTACTGAGTGAGTGAATGATGACGTTAGAACAGTAGTCCATCGCGTGTTGGAGTTTCCACATTGGCCATTGCTGTAAGGAACATAGATGGTGATTACGCTCTGCAACAATTCAGCAGAGAGCAGAATAGAAGAGAAAACAGCTCTCCATGCATCCAGAGAGGGAGAGCGCCAAGTTAAAACACTGGGAATAACAATCAGTCTGACAAAACACTCAATACAGAGTGAGTCATAGAAAAGGGAGAGACATCCCGCAGATAGAAACAAATGAAAGTGCAGTGGGAGTTAATAGATAATTAGAATAAATACAATTATAATTTGAATAAGTTCTCTCTCAAATCAAACATTTTAAAATGTAAGTGGAAAGTATTGTTCTTGTAACTGCATTTATAGCACTTTCTGACTCAAATGTAGCTGAACCATGTCATGTGATCTGCTACTTCCCTGCACTTTAAAAATAAGTATTACTGGAACCACCAATTGTAGATGAATATTAAATATCCAGACACTACCACTGACCATACACAGTCCACTCATATAGTAGGTTGTGACTAAGTCTTATTTCTTTAAAACCTTTTTCTATTTTTTATTTCTACATATGTGGCACAAATAATCCTTGAGTAAAGCACTGCACATATGAGTAGCTCTCTTCATCATTAAATGCATGCAGTCGTTCTGTTGTACGGCTTGAGCAGTATTCAGACAGAACATTTTGCTGGGTCTTATTGATTGCTGTCTAAGGATCAGCTCAGCCGCACTTACAAAACATATTGACGTAAGTGTTTTGGGTGCGCTCAAGAGTGTATGGTTATTGGTAGGGGCTTTCTCAGGCTGTACTTAAGCACAGCAGTGCTTCGAGCGAAATGCAAACGTCAGCCTGTCAGCACGCTCACAATGATTATGCTAACATGTTTGTTAGTTAGAATTTTTACCCTGTTCACCACCATAGTTTCATGTGTTTGCATGCTAACATTTGCTAATTAGCACACAAACGCAATATAGAATAGTTGAGGCTTATGGGTATGTCACTAGTTTTGCAGGTATTTCGTCATGAACCAAAGTGTTGGACAAATTGAAATTTTGACCTGATCATGGCGCTAGTTGAAAGTCAGGGGGATCACCAAAGTTATTGCAATTCATCCTGAAGAGAACATGAATGTCTGTTCCAAATCCACCTACGTAACATCTTGACATTTCAACAAACTGTTAGGATGCTCTCACTTTGCAGCGTTTCGATACCTGTTCTCTGAAAATTGTCTCATCCACCAAAGCTGACCCCTCATGCCCCAGAGCCCTTTAATAATTAGAGCATTTTCTGCTATGATTTGAAAATCCAGGGATGAAAAGCTCTCTGCCTGACTTTGTGGAGACACTCACTGCCTGTGTCTTGCAGCAAAGATAGCAGCCTCCTTTAGTGCCAAATCTCTGCATAAATTCTGTCTGCAACTTTTCAAAGGCTCTTCAGTGCGGTGCAGTAATTTGTGTGAGATTACGTGAGGTACACACAAATGAAGAGCAAGCACTTCTGATTTGTCAATTTTGATATTGTGCTTGCCTTTTCCTTTCCAAAATATTTGCACAAAGCCTGGGTAGTTATGGCTCCTTCTTACAGGGAAGCACACGTACTAATGCCAGGATAATGGTGAAACTAAGTGAAAAGGGTTCAAGAGGAAGCTGTTGAACCCACTCAGTGTGTGGTGCGGCTGACATTTCCCAGAAACCAAAGCTCTTTTATGTGGAAGATGAAAAAAGTGAGTGCTACAAGAAGGACTTTATCAGACGTCATGTGGACCTGTTGTAATTGATGTGGGTGGATCTCCTGGAATGAAGTGATGAAGATTTATAATAAATAGAGCAGGTATGCAGTATTTTGTTTTTAACAGGGATCTTGAGATAGCAGGAACAGGTGGAGTTAGGTGACCAAACATTCAATCATTTTTTTCAGTCAAAAGTGTGTGCAGTCAAATTGTACAGAGTGTATTCACACCAGTCTGTCTGGGGGCAGTTTCACAAACATAAACCTTGACTGTGACTCAGATCAAACTAATTGTCAGATATCAGATGAATCCTTTGCACAAAGCTGTCTAGTTCTTGACTATCTTAAGTAGGACTGATTTGCTGAGTATTCTGGCACCAGACACCACGTCAAACCGCTCTGCTCTGTTCATTCCTGCTGAAAATGTTTGAGTTTGGGATGAACTCAAAGGTTATAAGTGCTTTTCACTAGGGAAATAAGTGTAATAGTAGTAAAAATTGGATGTTGATGTGATGTTGCAACGCTCTTTACCTCCGCTAACTCATCAGTCAGGCTCAGGATAGATTCCTTGAGCTTGTCTTCACTTCTGTATATTTCCAACAGGTTACTAGTTTTATTTATGTTGCCAAAAATCACAGATTCACCTCAAAGGGTTTAACAATCTGTGCTGAAAAGAACTCTCTGTCATTAGACCCTCAATTCATATTATTAAGACAGACTGCATATTAATACCATGTGGATCACTTTTAATAAATGTTAAATGCAAGGTTGTGTGTTTCAGATAGAGCTTAATGAATATTGCTTTTGAATTCGAGTCAAAGAAATCCTGGACTTGCCTGCAGATGGTTTCTTTTCTCTCTGCTTTTTGTGAACTCGCATCTGCTTGTTAAGAAAACAAGCATATGTTGTTATTATGAATTTTCACTCTTTGGCCCTTGGTCTTGTGTTTCATGCCAATCTTATTCCCCGACGTCCTGCTCCAGCAACAACTAATTCACAATCCCCTATTGTGATTCAGAGTCAGCTGCAGTTCAATTTTTAAATGATATGGCTCTTTTGTATGCATGAGTTTTTACACTGGAGGGTCTATTATTCAGCTGCAAGAGTAATGAGAGCTCAGAGAACATAACCAGTGCCATGCAAAAATACATTTTCCACATTTATCCATTGTTTTTTCTTAGCTTGTATTTCTCAATCTTAAATTGTTATTCTGGGATGTGTGAATTTCACACCTCTCCTCCGGGAGACCCAAGGTTGCTCTCCTCTCCTTTCATTTTCATCTGTCTTTTTGACAGACTAAGGGGAGAACAGGTGGAAATTAACAGGAGAGAAACGGATGATGGCCCTGTGAAGTCTCTATGGGCTTATATGGAACTTACCTGAAACCAACTTCTGGAAAACCTACCTCGAAGCTGATGCAATGAAATGAAAAAGAGAGACCTGATCTTAAGTGGTCCCAAAGATAATTTCTAATTCCTGTTTTTGTCAGTTTCTGAAAATCATCATTGACATCAACTGCCTAAATATAATCACCTGATTGCAGGGACTGTATGGTGAGAAGTTGTTCGTTAAAAAGTCAAAAAGTGGGGTAGCAAAACCATAAATTTGCTCCCCCTAATTGAATAGTGGGAATACATTTCTTCTGCTTGCTCCATTGCTCAGGCGCCTATAGACAGTGTAAAGTAATCAGAGTGTAAGTCCAGCCTGGACTTTCCAGGACTATACACAAAGTCACCATGAGTCCTATTAGCTGGTTTTTAGAAGCAGTGGACTTGGCTCTGGGGATCAGTACTTCTTCTAACATCTCTTATTTGGACAAACGAGTGTTTTAGAATTCCATTTAATGGTACATCTGTATGTCCTGTCTTTCTGTTTGACTGTCTGTGTGCCTTATTCATCAGGCTCTCAGCTGTTGTAAGGATAACAATATATGAAATCCAAGTGTACTCAAACACATAATTATTGGATCGAAGAACCAATTTTCTGATAACACTGCTTAATGGCTCTCTCCTCTTTTCCTTTTACTATCCAAAGCTTTTGATTCATAAAAGGCATATTGCTTAAATTTGAAAGTGTCACATCATTTTTTTTTTGTTCAGTCACATTCACTCACCAAAAATTGAGTGTGTGTGGTTTCACAGGAAACAACGCTGCCATGAAAACCTGTCTGTTATAAGACTTTCAGCTTTACAAGTTGCAAAATGGATGCACGAACTGTTCCACCCAACTTGGATCTGTGAGACTCTTCCAGTATGTTATCGAAAAGATTTAAGTTGAATTTGGTATGAAAGGAATAATCAATGTTTTTTATAGTAATAATGAATCAAATCATTACATGTAACACAGAAAGTGTAGCGTTCACAAACCTTCAGACTAGCTCTTTTAACTCATTGCTTGTGTAATAAGTATTTGCTATTGTGTTTTTCATATCCACCCTTACCTACCTAAGGTCCAGCCACAGAAAGATGTACACAAATACTTGTCTGTCTCTTCACAGCTGATTTGTTTCCTGAGTCAACATCTTGTATAACTAACCATGTAACTTGCTAACAAGAACAGGACAACAGACCTGAAACAGCAGGAAAGCGGGATCAAAGAGTTGAGCATTGCTTGACTGGGGACAAACAGTGATAATTGTGGCACAGTGGGGCGGGACAAATGAGACGGGAAATAATAGTGTTGGTTTCCTTGGCTTCCTGTCATCTCTCTAATAAAGGCACAGACATCTTGGGTTTCAGTTCCTTCAGAAGCAGAAGTTTTTGTACAACAGTGTCCGTGTGCCTTTTACCAAACAGCTACTTGTTTGTAGTTTCCCAGGAACTGTGCCAACCTTCGTCTTACATCTTTCTAGAGATCCTATAGCCTCTGTTTTCAGCCGCTCAGCTTGCTTGTGTTGCTGTTTTGCAGGCGACCACGGTGGAGGACATGGAGGCAAGGCTGGACTGCGGCCTGGTCAAAGGTCATGCCTATGCTGTGACAGACGTACGGAAAGTGAGGCTGGGTCACGGATTGTTGGCTTTCTTCAAATCAGAGAAGCTGCACATGATCCGCATGAGGAACCCCTGGGGAGAGAAGGAGTGGAGCGGCCCCTGGAGCGACAGGTAACCACAACGCTGCCACCTACAGACATGGATGAACCACTGCAACTCATCAGATCTTGTCTCATTCAGCCTTCTTCATCCGTCTTTTCCATTTTCCCAATTTCTCAAACAATGTATTTATCCTTCTTCACGTGACCTTGTTGTGACCTATTCCTATTTAACCAATTTCACTAATTTAATTTCAACTTGACAAAGTACCCTGGTCTCCTTAGCCTTACAAAATTTTGCAGATTGCAAGTGATGAATGAGCAAACAACAAGCCACTGCAAAAAGGCCAACCTGTACGTAATGCCCACAACATAGACAAGAAAGCTGCACAAAGAGAAATGTCATGTAAACAGTGAAAAATGGATATGCAATCAAGCTAATGGGCCCCTGTGCAAAGACAAATGACTGAATTCAGCCCTGTTGAAGCTTGTTTTGAAGACAGCAAGCAGTGCAGTGCAGCTCAGATATTACTTTCCTCAGACTCTCCCAACACCAACGGGACGAAAATTGAGCTGACTTACTTGTTGTTTGCACAAGTGGCCATTCAGTCAGGTAGCCAGAGCCGTTATTTCTACCTTGAAAGTTGTGTTTCATTCCTCCATTTCTGCTCCCCTACAATTCTTAGGCTAGAGATGCACTTGCTTTTTCACCACATTCTTGCCTATGTACAACCCCCTACTGCCTCTAGTGTTCATGTTCGTAGTATCTTGCTCACATGTAGTGTTAATTTCTGAGGACTGAGAACATACATAGTGAAAAACAAACATATCTCCGGGAAACAGATAAGACTGAGATAAAGTTTCCCCCTCGACATCTCTCACACTTTTAATTGTTAGTTACCAGACTCTGTGAAACAAACAGAGAGGTGGTAAAGCACGATCATTTTGGAGGATGAATTATTGATAAGGTCGAAAGAGAGAAAGATGTTATTGAAGGGATGTGAGTCATCTCTCTTCTTTCTCAATCATTCACTCGCTCTCACTGAATAATTTATTCATGGTTTGATAAAACCTGTTACTGTAAATGGAGTCTGACAGACGCTTGAGATGTGGACGTTTGTCAGTGAATCACTTGTAAATAGTGAGACATAAACACAGATCTAATGCATCCAGTAAATGTCTGTGTTTCCCCTGAGTAGTGAATACAGAGCTGACCTTGATGTTTAGATATGATTCACACCAACAAATACACATGCAGAGTTTTTAACATGATAGTGCCCGTGAGGCATAGACACATACATCATTTATATATCTTGATATGGAACTTGATACAGTTACTTAGAATTTAAATTCACAATTACTATGATTACTATAAGAGAAACATGGTTTGAAAAATTTATTCTTCACTTCTTGTTGTACAACAATGACAGCAACAGAGAAAGAAACAAAGTGATGTTTGGGTGCTTTTTTATTACAGTGAGGCACAGAAAAAAACAAATCCATTGCTTTATCAGAAGGGAAGTAGTGTGGCCATAAAATAGCTGGTAAGAATACCACAAACCTGAAGAGACACATTAAGACTCACGTTTTATCATCTGTACAGCTCTCATTGTTTTATAATAGTTTTAAAGAGAGTGCTGGGCCCCAGGCCAGTTGTTAAATGTTGATTTAAAATAAATATGCACATCAGGACATGTTCCATATCTGGACAGATTCCTCAACTTGTTACCATCAAACCACTCGACCAGACACTTTCGGCAAAGCTACGTTCTTAATCATTCAACCTGTTTTTTTATCAAATAATGATAAGATGAAAATCTCATGTGAAATTATTAGTTTGATGTTCTTCTTCAGTTTTACGTTTGTTTTTGCTTTCTGCAGTTCGGAGGAGTGGAACAAAGTGAGCAAGAGCGAGAGAGAAAAGCTCGGTGTCACCGTGCAGGATGACGGCGAGTTCTGGTAAGAACCATTAAAGTACTAATTAATTTTGTTGTTCCCTTATCTTAGACCCATTAATTAAGGTGGTGCTGGCACGGTATAAATAAAAGCTACATTTGAATGATTACATGTTTATTGACTAATTGAGAAGATTGATACCACTCTGTCTAGCACAAACACAGCTAGTCTTTCCACTTACCAGCACCTCCAAAGCTCACTTATTAACATGTTGTATCTTGATAGTTTGATCCATACATAAACCAAGTGTAAGATCAATAACTTGTGGTTTAACAGAGACAGGTTAGCTGTTTCCTCTTTCTTCCAGTGTTTGTGCTAAGCTAAGCTAAACAGGTGCTGGTAGCACCTTATTTAATGGACAGACATGACAGCGATATAGATCTTCTCATCTAATAGCAAGAAAGTGAAAGTGAAGTGTATTTACCAAAAGGTCTAACTATTCCTTTAGAGAGGCTTTTTTACATTTACATGAGTAAAGGGAAACCCCTGAATTTCTGTAGGTTTTGATTAAAAATAATTAAATAATGCTTAATGGTATCTATAAAAGTTATAGTTTTTCAAAAGCCCATAATGATCAACATTTAATCTCATTCCATGTCAGCACCTGGAATCCTAGTCTCCCTTTAACATGTCACCCTTTTCTTTGTTCCTGATCTCATTTCCTCTTTTTTGTACCTGTTCAAGGTCTTCTTCTTTCAAGCTTTTCCCTCTAGTTGGTATCCACTCTCTCCGGTCTCTTCTCTCCTCTCCTTTTCCTGCCCTCCTGCAGGATGACGTTTGACGACTTCTGCCAGTACTTCACCGATCTGATCCTGTGCCGCCTCATCAACACCTCCTACCTGAGCATCCACAAAACCTGGGAGGAGGAGGTGATGAGGGGCTCCTGGGTCCACCGCCAGGACCCCCTTCGCAACCGGTCCGGAGGCTGCATCAATCACAAGGCCACCTTCTTGCAGAACCCTCAGGTTGGTCGAGGTAGTATTTGTATTCATATAGAGAGATGTGTGCCCACTGTTGGAGTGTGATAGTTTGTCTTCTCTCTACTTCCAGTATGTGTTTGATGTGAAGAAGGTGGAGGACGAGGTGCTGATCTGCTTACAACAAAAAGAAAAGAGAGCCACACCAAAAGAGGGCAAAGGAGAAAACCTCGCCATAGGCTTTGACATTCATCGGGTAAAAAACGCACACATGCAAAAACACATCAGGTGGACAGGTTTTGTTACAGTTTGTTGTAACATCTTCCCATCCTGCAGGTGGAGCT
This sequence comes from Centropyge bicolor, assembly GCA_037975185.1. Classification (NCBI taxonomy): domain Eukaryota; kingdom Metazoa; phylum Chordata; class Actinopteri; family Pomacanthidae; genus Centropyge; species Centropyge bicolor. The sequence goes on along the minus strand of JBBMOC010000060.1, from coordinate 1,223,964 downwards.
AAATCGGAAATACCGTATGCACTCAGCCCAGCAGAAAGTAGCGGGCTCCATCTACATCAACTCGCGCTGCGTCTTCCTCAGGAAGGAGCTAAAGGAGGGGCGTTACGTCATCATTCCCACCACCTTTGACCCTGGGCAGCAGGGCGACTTCCTGCTCCGCGTCTTCACTGATGTGCCTTCAGACTGCAAGTAAATCTGATGTCTTACCTGAACAGCAGATCTGCACCTATAGTGACTGTGAGAAGAGAGTTAATTAGACAGTTTACAGAGGAAATACATCCACTGACTATGTGGGCACCTGACCTGAAATTGTGAACTGATCCTTTTAATGTATAGCCATTTCCCATCTCCTTTTTGTTAGCTGCTTGCACCGCCGCTTCTGCTCTTTGACTTAATTTCCCAGAAGAGCATTTCACAGACTTTCAAGTTTTGCTCTCATTTCAGTTCTCCGAACAAGGAATTATGTTGTGTGGTTAGGTTTGTGTCACTGCGTATTAATTTGACTCTCTTGTAAATTGTTGAAGAAATAGTGGTTGGAAGTATTAATGTAAAACAGAAAAGATATTAATTAAGCACATAAGTCCAGTGGGCTGTAAGAGTTCTCTGACAACCACGTACACTCTTTGTCTCCCAGAGAGCTGACTCTGGACGAGCCTCCTCAGACATGTTGGACAGGGATGTGTGGCTACCCTCAGCTGGTCACTCAGGTCCATGTACTGAATGCTGAGGGTCTGCAGGGACAGGACTCCAACGGAGGTAGGACCACTACTCACAGAGGATAAGAGCTGTGTCCTGACTTGACTTTGTTGCGTTTGCATGCCGATGATCTTGTTCTTGTATTGTAAGCACTGTAAACTCTTGAAAACACCCACAGAGCTTCACTGCCTCAATCCCAATAAGGAAAGACTTCTGAGCAAAGCACGAGGTACCATAGCACCATCTGCTGAAACTGTAGTTACTTATTTAGTTGCAGTCTGCAGTGTTCAGTCCTTACCCCCCTTTAAACTCTACCATTGTGTTCACAAACTTGTAACTCACTCACCTTCAAAGCCACTATGTGTACATTTATGTGATTACAATAAATTAATCTGATGCCACAACTTAAAAATGAGACAACCCTGCTAAAAAATCACTGCAGACTTTGCAGTGCTGTTTGCTTATTCAATCTGTATCCCCTGGTTGGATCCTTGTGGTGACTGCCAAAGTGTCCACCGGATGGCGCCAAAGTGAGAAATGTTCATATCCTCCACATAGTGGCTTTAATGTTGAGATTCCTTTAGTTAGAGAGCAGCAATGGTGGAAGAGCCTTTGTTTGAGTAAAAGTACAAATGTAACTATATTCCATTACAAGTAAAAAGCCTTCGTTCAAAAATTCTACTTAAAGAACAGAACTAACATCAGCAAAATCTGCTTAGAGTATCAAAGTAAAAGGACCAAAATCTGAGGGGTCGGAAGATGATTAGTATGAGTAGAAAGGCAAAAAAAAGTTGTAATTTTTGTTTTTTGACTTTTCTCTCATCTTTGCTTTTTTGTCCGTTACTGCATACTTTTACTTTGTTGGCCTCAAAGAGTAAAGACAGTTGTGGTAGGTAGCTGTGTTGGTAGGTTGAAAGTACAGTATTTGCCTCTGACATGTAGTTGAGCAGAAGTATAAAGTAATACTCTGTAAAGCACAGGCACCTCAAAACTGTATTTAAGTACAATAATCTACTTAGCTAATTTCCACTGCTGCTGAGCAGGATGTGACTTTGACATGTAGTCCATGTGAAGAGATTGGTTTCAAAATGAAAAATCTCCTGCAATCTGTCAATCACTTGTCATGTAATTGACACATATAATCTGATATAGTCATGCATAAACAAATCAGATCGTTATCACAGTGTCCTTTATCAGCACAATCTATTGATTTACAGACTTGTTCTTCCTCCAGCTGTAGATCCCTACGTGATCATCACCTGTGAAGGAGAGAGGGTTCGTTCACCAGTTCATAAGGACACACGGTGCCCAAACTTTGACATCAAAGGCCTGTTTTACCGCAAGAAACCCAAGGAGGGCATACACATCGAGGTGAGCTGTCACTCTCTGCAGCCACGCAGTCATGATGCCCACAATCCAAATGTAGCAGCTCAGGTCCTGTGACCAGTCATCTGAGATGTATACAGTATACTAGCAATGATTACACAAATGTGTTTTTATTGTGCTGCTGTTCCCCAACCTCCAGATGTTGTAAAAGGTTAAAACACTCTTGGTCACAGTAAGATTTTAGCGATGAGATGTCCAACCTTACAGCTTTCTCAGTGGAAAAGTGGAGACACTCTGCCATAAGCTCCTTTATCTTGCTGACATTTGGTTGAAGGCAATTATCTCCACTTGACCTAAAACACTTTTCCCTGCGTGCTCTACAAAGGGTTGGTTCACTCAAATTTCAAATAAAGGCAGATCATTTTGGTTTGTTTAGGTTTTAAGATACCTTTCTGTTTGTTATTTGGATGAACCGACCCTTTCACCAACTCGTCAAGAACCTTTATAGGTAATCAGAGTTTGGAGTGTGCTTGGTAATGGCAGTGAAAAGGGAGGGGTACAAGCTACACAAACTCATTGATTATCTGTATACCAGACACACATATCTGAAGGTGCGGTTGTTGAGTTCATGATGCAAGACACAATAATAGCTTCTCTCTGGACTCTCCTGGTCCTGTCCCTGGTGGCAGTGTGGTGTGTGGATCCGTGAATTGATGTTTTCCTTCATGTTTTTTGTGCTTCAGTGGTGCTGCAGAGGAAGCAGAGGGAGATTTCTGATGACTCTATTTGACCAAAAAGCTTCATGAACTATTGCAACCAGAGGAGTTTAACTCAGGAACTTTTTGAGAATTCCACCAAATTTGAACAGTGGAGACACATGATGGATTAAAAAAGTATGAAGACAGCAATTGTAATGCACTTTTGACACACAAAGGAACAGGAACACACAGAGTCATCCTGTTGTTTTATATTTAGTGTTGTGTGACAGGATGTACTGAATACAAGAAACAGAGACGTGCACAGGTGGAAACCTTCAGAAAACTCCAAAACACTTATCTACAAGGCAGACGAGCTGCTGAGTGTTTGAAAGTTGTTTATTGCTGCTGTACAACCACAATGAAACAATCAGCAAATGAAGCTTAATTTCTCTTGTTCGCTCTCTCTTTTATCTCTTCACAGCCCCCTCATTCGTTCGTGCTCTCAGCTCATTCTTAAACTCTCTGTTTAAACCAGAAAGCCCCTGACTTTGTTTTTAATGTTAATTAATAATAAAAGTATTTCCTTATTTTATGAATGAAGTTGTGCACAAGTGCTGCAGCATCTGTGTTTGGCCAATCAGAGATGTTCAGCAACTGCATCTTTAAAGATCCTTCCAAACCTTTCACCTTTCTTCTTTTTTACACCAGGTAGTAAATTTAATCAGTACGTCCTCTGGCAGGTATAAAAACTGCAGGTGAAGTTCTTCAGTTCCTTGTATAAGTACAGGCTGTCTTGTTGCCAGCGAAGTGTCTCACAGTTATTATAATACACAAATGAGCGCGTCTTTTTTATTTTTATTTGTCTCAGCTCCTGTTCCCTAACACCACATTTCTCGCCTGCCTTTTCCATCCAAGTTCCGTTCATCATCTGTGACTGTGACTGCATCACACGGGAGTGGGGCAGCTGAGGAAATTTGCCGTACATCCAGAACTAATCAATTACAGACTCAGTGTCAGACAATATGCGTGAGTCATTGTACTCGTTAGGGAATTATTGTTGGTAATGTGTTGTTGCATTTACTCAATCAGACCTGTGAAATTGCATCATTTGTATTTTGAAAGGAGGCAGAAGTGAGCATCTGCTGCTCTGTAGAGAAACTGTAAAAGGGATGTAATTTTTTTACCTGGAGACTGATACAGATACTCAAATCCAGGATATCGCCTGATACAAGTAGTAGTTTTATCCTGAAGCCAACGTGAGGCTGTAACTGCAGATCACTTCTCTACTCTAATCATATACCAACATGCTTTCTAGGCTTGTTGCATCATTACAATGCATTAACCTCATAACACCAGACATGTAACACACAGAGTTCGCCCTGTAGGATTAATGGTGTCGTGAAAAGATACAAACCTTCCAAACAGGCCTGGGCTGCTGTGATAAATAGAGTTGATGCTGCACTCAGTGTCCTCTGTGTCCACTGAAAAGACTTCCCACAGTGTAATTACAGGTTTCTACATCTCTTCACCAAACCACTTAACCTTTTGCACGCCCCTGTCTTTTTTCCTCCGCCCCACCAAAACTGACATGTTAAACAATGAGGATCCCTAAGCCGCTCTCAAGAATTTCTCATCACGAGATAAAATGTATTCCGTCCATGCTTTTGCGCCAAAGACAGCCTCCTGAGAGAAAGTGCAGAGAATGTCTAAACTGCCTTAACATATATTGCAGATGTAGAAAGCAATGAAGTATCAGCAGTGTGCTATCTTACTGCTGTAAATGAACAGATCTCTAACTTCTTTGGAGTCGGGCTGGTAGATCCACTGTGCAGTTGTGACCTCATAATCTCAACCACTTTTTCAGATAAAGAGTTGACACTTATCTATTTTCAGTTTTTCTATATTTTTTAAATCAAATATAAAATCTTAAATAAGTAAATTATCTTATTGCTTTACTTAACTTCTGTCCGCCTGCACTTCTTCTTACTCTTCAATCTTCCTCTGTGTTTCCTGGTGTCACTAACTTCTGTCCCTTGTGCACTTAATCTTTTGCGACTGCTTATTGCCTTTTGTCTTTTCTCTCTTTTCTTTTCCTGCCTCCCCTTTTCACCTTTCGGATCTCTGCCTTCCTCCCACGAGCGGCCAACAGATCTACAACAAGAACATGATCGTGGACACCTTCCTGGGTCAGGTGATCCTGTTCAGCGACCCCAACGAGCGGCAGGAGCAGCACACGCTTCACCTCCGCGACAAGGGCAGCCGCCAGGACAACGACCTGCCGGGCACGCTCACTGTGCGCCTCATCACCTCGACCACGCTCACCAACATCTGACGCGATCGTTGATACAGTTACAATGATCAACTGTCAAGGTGGCGTTCAATCGTGCCCGCCGTTCATGTTCACCGTTCATCCTCAAACCATCGCGGGAGCTCACTGTGTCTTCTTTTCTGCTGCTTGCGCTCTCTTTGTGTCTTTTATTGTTTCCCTATTTTCTTTTGCTTAGCATTTAAATTTAGCTTTGTTACACAGGTTCATGAAGGCCTGTATCCACATTTCTGGATGGAAGGTGTCCATAGACAATATTTGGGGTTCGTATTTAATATCTTTGAGCACATTCCTGCCAAAACTGTCCATTATTTAGTGTTTGCATCAGATATTTGTCCTTAAAGTAGGTTTTGTTGCCAGAATCTTCATCCATCTAACAACTGAGCTACAGTTTAAGTGATTTTTAAGAAAAGGCCAATATTAGCCTGAAGTTTTATCAAATCAACCCGACCCTAACACACACAACACACACACACTTATACATGCACACACAGTACATATGCAGACATTTCTGCACTCTCCATGCATGTGCCAATGTTTCCAAGGGCTATGCATTGCCTTAAGGTTGAGTCTGTCTCTCCACCTTGAGGAGGCGGGGGGGTGTTATGTTAAATACTCTTTATCTTCTCCATCAGCCGTCCTCAGTGTTAGCACAGCCTCCATTCCTTAAAATCTAAATCACACCCTGCTTTGTGTCATAGTTTCAGTTTCTATCTCCTATATATTGACATGATGTATACTCTTTTATATCTGTGGATAATCGTCCCACCCAGTCCGCTCACCCTGAAACCTCAAGTCTTCACCAGTTTGCCGGTGCTTTGGAGAGCATGCAGCACTGTCTGTCACTTTTTACTGTGGACTTTACAAACGATAGCCAACAGCAGCTATTCTCTCCCTTACTGAGAGCTTTTCTGTGTTGTTCTGTGAGCGCGTTCATGTGTGAAATCTTGCCTCCCGTCTTCCATCACGAGGACCATTTCAGACTCCCTGAGACGCTTTCTGCCGGTTGCTATGGACGATCCTAAAACTGCATGGCTTAAAAAAACTGAACTCTTTGCCTGTGCTGCACATCTCTCCGGTCGTAGCTTAGCAGCCGGTGCTTTTGATAGTGCTACCCTCCCTCTTTGACCCCCCCACACATGTGTACACTTCCCAGTCCAGCGGAGTGCAAAGATTCACCCTGACATAATCAAGTGCTTTATGGGACCAAAGATGAGCCAGACCCTCCGCTCTCTTAGTCCCTTTCGGACCGCCCTGGCCTGGCCTGGCCCAAGCCTAGCTACAAACCACCACCCCCTGTGCCACATCATCTCTTAATGGCAACACCACTGCCTGACGCTTCCTCTGACTTGAGTCTGTTGGCCTGGGCCGAAGACTCATGCCACGTGACCCCGAGAGACAGCAGCTGTGCTTCTGCTGACGGCACAGAACAGGCATGAGTGTGTGTGTGTGTGTGTGTGTATGCGTGTGTGTGTATGCGTGTATGTGTGTGTATCCTGCTAGTTCCAGCCTTGCTCTGAATGGGAGTGTTTGGGGTGAATGTATATCTGTTAATCCTCCTTGTACCTGGAAGAAAACGATTTCCGAGGAAAGGTGTGAAACGAAAGGAAAAGAACCCTTTAGGGGAACACACACCTTGCACTTTATTTCATTTTAAAGCGAAAGGAAAAGAGACCTTTAAGATGAAAGAAAGAGGAGGGAGTGCAGAGGAGACGTCCTGCCAAACAACCTGTGCCATCGCCTTGGTCCTGGCTTTGCCTCCACAGTAGGAAAACAACATGGGACATTTGATAAACTGTTGATTTCAGAAGGATTTCAGATGGCTTTTGCATATTGAACCAACACTGGTACAATGTAATTTATCTCTGATGGCATTTCTTGCGTAGATCATGTGGCCATCGAGTTTGACCTTTTAGCACCGAGGCTTTTTGTGACAGAAGCCGAGACAGAAAATCACAACTTGTGTTTTGTTTTTTTCAAAAGTGCAATATCATTGCAGAGACTTTTCATTCCAAGTTTTATTGACTGTTGTCTTAGTCTTTTTCCCCCCGTGTTTCATAAGAAGAATTTAAACATGTAAGTTACAGTCATTATTAAGACATTTCCTTTGAATGTAAGACAAACAGTTAGTGGACTAATCTCTCGGTCAAACAATCAAGTCCGTTTTCCTGATTTTTTCAGCGCCTTTTTCCATTACTTGAACTGTCACACATGGCATTTAATTGATCACACACCTTTGTGTACAGCATCTTTATAAATGTGTCTTGCATGGGTTATTTTCCAATATGTTCATGGCCTTGTATTGTACTGTTCAATTGTTACTATATATATATTTATTCTTTCTATCTCAGAAGTCTTGGAAATGCTAGTTTTGAGCAGTCAGCATGTCTACACTAATGCACCTCATGTCAGTCTGATCATATCAGCAGGTTTGAAACAGTTATGTCTTGTAATACAGTGATGCATTCATAATGCCTCTAGCATCGGTGAGCATTAGCAGCAGTTGTTGACTACTATTTAGGTGCTATTTATCTTCTCTGTGCTCTTTTATGTTGTTTTCATTCCGACAGAGGGACAGAAAATGAGCGTTAGGTAATATAACAAGACTGAATTTGGAAAATGTTTGCCTGCAGACAGACAGTGTTAGAAACTGTAGTGCCAAGCAGTGTAAGGTTGGACATGTGAGCATGTGCCTGGATAGCTGCTGGTTTGTATTTACAGACCAGGTGGGAAAAGAAAGAAGGGAGAACTCCCTCTCTCACTGAGTACTGCTGAAGTGTCCTTGTGCAAGGCACTGAACTCCTCACTGCACCAGAGGAGCTTCGTAATGGCTATTGTACAGAGCAGCTCTAGTTTGTGTAACTCAAATCCCCCCCAGGTCAGTAATGCAAGAATATGTTCAAAATCAGCTCGTAATGGCTGACTGAGGGTGGAATGAAGAGTTAATGTGAGAGATTATTGGTGCCAAAGGTGTCAGCTGCTATTTGGATTTGGTGAAATTGACAGTAAACAGAGCAGTGGGTGACACTCGCTTCAGTTTGTGCCTCACATGTTTTACAATTTGAGTCACAAAGCTAAGCATCCAATTTTCTGAAAACTGATCTGTGAAAAACCAGTAGATCTTTTAGCAAAGCTGTTGTCTGAAGGAATTTCCAGAATCCTCAAAGACTTCTTGAACCATCTGGATGAAAAAAATGTTTCTCTGGCTGCACAATAAACAGGCAGCCGTCACGTTGTGTTACACCCCACCTCTTCTCAACTGGTCCTTGTCACTCGGAATATCTTTTGTTTCAATCACCGCGAGCAGTGAAAGCTTTCCAGATGGTTTCCTGTGATATTTTGTTCCGTATCTGTGTATTGATCTGTTGTGGCAGGAAGGTTTGAATGGCATTTGGTCAGCCATGACTGAACAATCCATGAACAAGCCAGCATGAACAAAATAAAGGTCAAATGTAGTTTTCAACTAATGGCAGCACTTGAAAAGTGTTTTACTGTCACAAGTGACGACTCTGTGCTCTCAGAGTTCAGCAGTTATCTTGATGACCACATTTCTTAACAATGCCATTTTCATACTCTCATCATTTTTTGGCTGACATGCTGTTGTCAAGATGTGATTTATAATGTTGTAAAGGATTTATGAAAGTTTTTCACTGAAATGTAACTACATGTGTTTTTATTTGCTGGTTCACCAGTGCATTTCATGCATAAATTGACTTAACAGGAAATAACAACACATTGTGCATAATTCAATGCTGAAATCCATCCAACATCGTCACTGAAATGTAATGGAAATATTGACAATATTTATTTTATATTATTTCTGATTATAGTTTCTAATGAGAAATGAACAAGACAAACTCACTTGGAAAAATCAAATTGTCTAGAAAGTTTTCTTCCAGTGACCAGATTGACAATAAAAATATTTTTCCCCAGTTGCTTTGTACTCCTAAACAAAGGTGGGTCAGGAAATGACACAAAATTTGTACATGAACCAAACTAAAGAATATTACTTTCTCCTATATCTGTCTATACATTGATGTTACTTTCTTTAATTTTAGATTTGCAAACTATGTAATGTGTTTTTGTGTTCTTGGTTTCCACTCACAGGAGACAAATATAGGAGGAGATACATAGTACAGTCATAACTGGGGAGAAAAAAAATTCTCATCCAGATGTTAAAAGAGTTTTGGAGGATTGTGGAAATTCTTTTGAAACAGTGGTAAGTTTTTTAAATCTTCCTATTTTTTCAAAGATTATTCTACAGAAAAATTCATGCTTAGCTCCATGGTTCAAATGTACTTGTAATACATTAGGGACAAACTGTGGGTTGTTGATACTGGCATCAACTGAAGATTAACAGACACACACTTAAACCGGAATTTAAATTTAGCTAAAATTAAACACATTTCTGAAAATAATTATATTAAACACAATAAATAGTCTGTTACCAAACTATGTTGTGCTACAGAAAAAAAGACTTTAGGCTGATAACTGCTGCATGGTACGTTCATGGATGTCAGTTCCATCTTCCAGCAAAGTAATCTTGTAATAGCTGTTAAACATGAAGTTTTTGTGCCCATTTAAATATGCATGATGGATTTTTAGTTACATTTTATTGTCATGCAGAGAATAAAGCAACGCCATGAGAAACAAAAGTTAGCAATGTACAGGAGCTATATAATTTGAATGGGCTGGAAGCTATTACAGTGGTTGACAAATGTTTTTATTTAATGGACTGGAGCTGTACATTGAACAGTAATCAGGTAGCCATGTAGCAGCTAGTGAGCTAGTCGTCTTCATTCAGAGCTGAATTATTGATCTGTGAGCACAAGACTTTAAAAACACATTTCTCTGAGTATAGTATGTGTAGATACATATGTTGGCACTGTGTTTACCTGATATTTCACAAGAAGTAGAGGTTGAATGAACATCTGATTAAGGCTGACAAAGAGTGATTTAGTGTTCCTGCCATGTTTTCGTTATTTGACAATGAAAGCTTTTCTTCAGTCATCATGGATCTTATATTCCACAGTTTCTCCTCAGCTGATGCCACAACCATATTTTACTCTGAGGTTTCACATCAGTTATGTCATGGCGCCTTATGATTTTATTTGTATGGATGTGGCACAGAAATATAGCTGCCAACACACAACCTGACAGCTTTGATATATGGAAGTATTTGGGCTCCTGAGTCACTGTGTCACTCACAATCCTACAGTCATAGTAAGAGGAAGGAGCCAAAATAACAGTGTGTCAAGCTCAATGTGAAATCTCATCAAGGAGTTGCTCTTCAAGCTTCCACTCATGTGCCACAGCAGTGCCAAAAGATGACTGATCTATTGAAACGATGCTTTGTGGGTGATGAAGTCATGATGGTTGCCATGTAACTGTTGGACAAATGTACGACAGGTGAATTTTTTTTTTTTTTTTTTTTTTTTTTTTAAATCTCCACTACTTTTTTGTTTTGTCTTTGTCATGAAATGGTTTTCATTGCATTGCTCTGGTTTCTCATTGTAATAGTTGCACATTGTGATTCTTTGCCAAAAGTGTTATGGCTTTCACTGTTAACCACCACACACACACACACACACACACACACAAACACAAATAAACACTCCAGCTACTAGACTAACCAGGCTTGGTTGGAGTTTACGGACCTTGACTGGTTTTTTTGACAGTTGCTATAAAGCTTATCAGTTTCCTGTATATATTTTCCGCACGGCCATGCCAAAGCAGGTTTTCAAGAACACGAAACCATTCAAATGAAGCTGAACGGCTTAAAACGTTGGTGACTTTTGTACGAATCCCAAAAATTCCAGTGCATGTAGCAAAACCGCTTCAAACCTGCTCGCACCATCACAGAATCACAGAATATGTATTTTTGTTTCTCCGAGCGTCGTGAAACATAATCTGCTGTTGCTACTTTGATAAACATACTGTGTGAAGTAGAAGGCTTATGTTGCACACTTGCATGCATTAAAACAGTATCCAGTTTTCTAATATTTTGTATTCAGTAAACTGCAGTATACAGTATGTATATAAAAGTAGCAGCAACTTGACTTATCAGTTGTTATTATTATGGAATCCATGTTTTGATGGAGGTTATACAGTATATTCTAGACATTTATTTCAAGAGGACGATTCTTGCTCACTACTTTTAGTGATCAGCAAGAATACTTAGAGGAATCAAGTGAATTATTCATCTTATTCCTTGGCCAGTCATATCTTGCTTGCTTTGTGAGAGAGTTCTGCTACAGTTTTCTTCACTTTTCTCTGAGATTTGGGGCGAATAAATGACGTGGGAACACAACTTGTTGCAAATATAAAGTTACACTTTTTGGGAAATGCACTAATTTGCTTTCTTGCGAAGATAAGACAGATGATCAACCCGACTCTTGTGTCTCTACATTAGATACAGAGCCACAGCTAGCTTAGCATTAGCTCAAAAACTGTAAACGGGGGAGCGAAAGCAGCCTGGTTGTCTAAAGGGGACAAAAACCTACCAGCTCCTCTGAAGCTCAACAACAAACATATTTTGCTGATTTTTTAGAAATCTGCATAATATACATTTGTCATTTTCACACTTTGTTTTTGATTTAACAAATGAGATATGACGTGTTAACTAATGACCTTTAGAGGTGCTCAAACATCTTTGTGTTTCTACCAATGTTCACCAATGGGTGAGCGACTGGATCTGAGTTAAGTGTCAGAAATCTTAACATATCACAAACCATATGATTTTATCTGCAGACTGTCAACACGACCTGACCCAGACTGGAACAGACCTGGTCCAACTTGGCCCAATTAGTCTTTAGGTTATTAATCTTCAACCTTCAACCTTCTATTGAAGTGATGAACAATCTGAATTCTTGCTACCATAGGTTATCTGAAGCCCTTTCTCCAGATCGTCCTCCCACCCAGTGCTGGTAGGAGGCAGTGTGATAACATTATCTCATTTAAGGTGTGAGTGGCATCATATGCTTCTCTAAAACCTCAAAGAAAAGGGAAGAGATCTGTAGTATAACACTAACAAGGGACTAGGAACAAGGTGAATAGACAAAACTGAAAATATGTGGGATTCAGAGAAAGTCGTTTTTTGTGCTTATTTAAGAGGCTTTTTCCCTGTTTATCACTTGTAGACTGAACAATGACCCGATCGCAGCTGAGGTTCGTTGCCTGCTGATCTTATAGCTCGTCAGCTTAGATACTGCTGCATGTGTCTGATGTTACAAGACACTGGTGATGGAGCTCCAGAAAGAGTACACCAGGCATTACGTTTATCTCTCAATGACAGCATTTTGTAGACTGTATTGAATCTGACTCCATTGTACCAGGTCACCGGGTACTTTCTGCATTCTCGTCATTGACATTTTTATCTGAGATCGAGTCTTGTCCACTCAAGGAATGAGCTTGTGATTCTTCTTGTATTTTTCTGCTGATGTTTATTAACTGGAGACTGGAATACCTACTGCATGGTGACACTTCTAGAAGATGCTATGGTCTTTATAACAAGTATCTTTTATCAGTATTTTATAACCTTGTTAATTTTATATATCCACTTTACCTTGCGTTCCAAACTGGTATGTTTACTGATAGCTAGGTTTCAGAGAGCTGTGCTGTATGTTCTGTACCGTGTGCTTGTCTGTGTGTTCTTTTCAGCGTGAGCTTTCTTTTTCTTTTTCAATGCGTGTTTGTTGAATTTGGTTCTCGGTTACACTGTGGTTATTTCATAGCTAAAATCTAAAATGATTATTTTTTCTTTTGTATTTAATGTCAACTTGTGGCATGACTTTGAAATAAAACCTGAAAACCTTTTCTGGGTTTGTCATCATTTTTATATTATCTAAAGGTGCAATATCTAAAATATGTGTAAGAATTTAGTTTAAAACAATTTAACTAAAATTATCAACAGAATGTCAAGAAATAACAGTTGACCTCAAGACACAATAGTCCAATAGTTTGCTATGTTTCACAAGCTATCGTAGCTTTTTCAGTCTAATAAACAAAGTAAACTCAAATGTCAAGAACGGAAATATTCCCACATCCATCTTCCTTCCAGTTTCTCTCTTTCACTAAAATAATACGAGCTTAATTACCTCATTAACTCATCGTAAAACACACTTTCTTCAAACTAGACAGAAACAAAAATAATGTCACCAAAACCACCTTGGGTTGTCTTTTCACTGTTCCAGCAATCACCACCTCTGGTTTGGTCAAAATAAAACCTTAATTCTCTTGAGTTAGATGTGACAATATTCTGGCTCTACATGCTGCTGATGCCTCACCTTCCTCTCACACCTCTCCTGTTCCCACCTGTTGTGTCTTTGTCGTCCCTGGAATCCCTGTTGTCAACATTTCAGTTGTGTCAGTGGAGGCCGAAATCTCAGACACATCTCAGAACCTGGCAACACACTGGTAGAGGTAAGTGAGAAAGTAAGTTTTCTTTTGTAATTTCTGTGAACTGACCCTTAAAAATTACTGAGCATGTGGTGACAGAGCAACAACTTGGAAATCATGACCTGGGTCACCTCCCTCTCCACCTCCCAGCTGGTCTCTGTATCTGCCACCAACAGGCTCCACCTCCCAGCTAATCAGGATCAGCAGCCATGAATGAGACACAGAGAGAGTCTCGAGAGCCCCGACACTGACCCAGACATCAAACTGTAACTCGGCTGCAAACGTTGAACCTCGTTCAGGAGGCCGGGACCTCGAGAGGAAGATACAGGTGAAGGGAAAGAGTTTTAACAAAGGGGAGCAACAGACAGAGACAGGATCAGAGAGGTCATCCTCCAGCTCCAGTCCTGGACCATCTTGATCGTCCATCCTGTCAACTCTGGTGCCTCCTCACATCATCACCTTCCCATCCCAGGAAACACAGGACAGAAAAGAAAGAAAAGACCAGGAGGAAGAAGTGTGTTTAGAGGTAAGTGGGGCAGGTGAGCGTGGGTCGAGGCCGAGGGCTTAGCCTGCAGCCGGGCCACAGTGCTGCTGCTCTGCTGTAGCTTTAGGCCAAAGCCTCTTACTGCTCTTCGGCCTGTGCCAGCACTTAGGAGCCATTATGTACCCTTCAAGTTAATACAGTAGGCTGTAGTGTGTGTGTATGTTGCATAGCGTCTGAATGGTTTCATTCCATTCCATCCCATTCCATTAGAAATTAACTTTTACCAGATAAGACAACAGTTTTAGGTATCTCCTGAGGTTGATAGAAATGGAACAAAGAAAAGAATGAGAGTAAAACCTTAAGTTTTTCATTAAAAGATGTTGGTTACAATTACTTTGCTACTACTTTACTAAAGTTAGTGAAAATCAACATCAAAGCAGGAGGGATCAGGAGGAAACAATGAAAAATATGGTCAATGTAATTGCATAAAACCTTTAAATATTTGCATAAGAATGAGATAAAATCAAGATAGTTTGACCAGAAAAAGGATCTTAACTCATCATTATATTCAGTAACAATTAATCGTACAGTCTGACATCTCCAAAAGAAATCCAGTTTACAATGAATGACAATAATGAAAAGCAGCAAATCATCGTATTTGAAAGCTGAACCCAGAGAATGTTCATCAGTTTTTTACTTTTTTTGACTGAAACAGATGATCAAAATAATTGCTGACTGTTGCTGTTTCCAAGGTCTTGAATGAACTTTATAGACATAGTATAACAGCTGAGAATATGACCAAATGATCAAAGACAATATCTGTGCTCAAAAGGTCTTTTCGCCTTGAAACAGTGATTTTACATAATCAATGCTGACCATATAATGATTCTGGTATTGTGACACACTTCCTGGTTTGGCCTGGGCCTCACTGCAGTTGAGCTCAGAAAAATGTGAATTAGCTTTAACAAAGCACCAGTTCAGCACAACTACATCTCTCCCTTGAGCTGCAGTATTTCAATCACTGATAATTCTACCTCATACTGCAATCAATTATTAAATTTTTTAAGAATGATGTCTGACTATAAAGTTTTGTATTTCCACTGCTGCTTTACATGTTTCACATTTTAGACGTTTTTTTATACTGATTGAACAAATAAGGTATTACCTGTTAATTAGTGAGCTTTCGAAGTGCTGGTAGGCTGGTAGAGTTTTATTATCTTTGCACAGAGCCAGACCAGCGGTTTCATCTTTTTCCCAGTCTTAACTTTTGGCAGTTACATAGTATAGATGTCAAATATATTAAAGAGTGTATCATTAAATTACTCATCATTTTTGTAAATGCCAGAAAATGGTATGCAAAATAAGTACTTTATTAATAATATTAATAATTAATAATATTAATAATACTTTATTTCTTCGTTATCCTGAATAAAGCGACAGATATTTTGTTAAATACTATTAATAGCAAGTAAAACTGGAGGACAATTGCTCCCAAAACACAGGTAGAAATAAAAACAACAGCAACATCTTAATGGAAACACTGACACATATATTCAGACTACAAGAAGCGCAACTAGATGAAAAATGGGCTAAATGGACATTATACAAGACTTTAAACAGCAACATCAGAATGCAGCATGCAACACAGTTTCTCTTGTTATTTAATAAAGATATAAGTGGAACAAAATTATTATTTGACACAAAACTGCTGTCAGACAGTAAAGGGGTTGAACTGACTATTTATGCCTCTGAAATGACGTAGAAGTATAAAATTGCATCAAATTCAAATTCTGAAGTACAGTACAAGTACCTTGAAAAATACACTGAATTCTGCATTAACTGTGTAAACTCTCGATTTGCTTCTGTGTTGTGTTTTGCAGAGACTGAACCACTGAACTCATGGAGGATGTGGAAACACTGAACTTTCTTGGACGACGATGAACACGTCCTGCCTCTCTGTGCCTCTGAATCCCTGCCATGTGAGTCACAACTCATACACATACAGTGCACACGCTTGTTACAATAGCATTAAAAGCCACACACGCAGATTAGCAGTAGAAGCATTGCAACGTTGCTTTTGACCATTACATGAAAATCTCCGACCAGGTCGACTTGAGGTCTCACGAGCTGTGATGACGAAGGTTGAATATTTAGACTCTGAGGTTTGATAAAGCATTTGTTTTAATAGTTGTCTTTGTATGATGTTAGTCAGAGTATGGAGATATCTGTGTCCTGCTTTACAAAATTACATCAGAATTTCTCAACCTGTTCTTGATTAATTTTAGGCACTACTTTGTTTCAGACTAGAATATCATTAACATGGTGATGTTAGTTTTGGTCCCAGAAGGCTCCTATAATCTCTATGATTTTTCGCAGACTGAGACCCAAACCCAGACCATACCTTTGTCTTTTAAGTCCTGACCCAACTGAACCTGATTTCTGATTTCACAGAAATGATGATATAGCTGTTGTAAAGACCTAAGCATTCATTTTCTTCTGTTTTCATATCATGTGACCCTACATGAGGCTCAGACTTGAGAAAGGTTGAGAAACGACATTTTATCCTCAACACGGGATTAAAGAGCAACCTTTCAGTTACAAAGATTGCAGTTACAGTGAAGCGTGAGTTTGTCACTATCACAGCTTTTCAGTCATGGGACAGCAAAAGAATAAACTGTGGTACCTTCACCGGCAGCAGAAGTTTAAGCTTGTGTGTGTTTATGCTAATGATTCGTATTCTTTACAGGACGTTTGGGTTTGTAAGTTGTGAAATGAGGTTGTGGATACAGTGAAGGCCACACTGTAAATTTAAGCAGAGATCTATAGGTCTGTGTTTGGGGCAGTTGCCAGATTAGCACCCTGTAGTTCTGGGTAAGAGGCTCTCTGTCTTGGTATTAGTGCAGCATATTGTGACTTGGTGCATATGGATGAACTTGGATGGAAATGAGCTGTACATCAGCAGTGCTGCTCTCCAGAAGGTTTACTGCTCCTATTTAAAATGAATCTGCATTTTTTAACATACAAAACTTGTCTTAAATGCAGATTGTTTTGATTTGTAGTGAAGCACATCCAACTAAATGTTAATCTACTTATTGAACCACTAATGGGTCATTAATACAATTAGCCCCTCCCCCATGACATGGCTTGTCTTCATCACTCATACAGTCTGGGGTTCTATTTTAGTGTTTAACTATTTATGCTGCTGACTTGTTTGTATTTCCTGATAGGAGTTAACAGGAAAAGGTCATCTCAGCTCCTTCTCACCTCATGTCCATATCATTCAGTTCTGCTTCAGTAATTCATTCAAATTTGTCTATTTGATTTCATTGTAGCTCGAAACTGTGTTCTAGCATTTAAAAATTTTCACACAAATAATCAGCAGAAACTAAATCAATAAACTGCTTTTACTATAAAATAGTACTTTTACACTTGAATCCCCAAAGTATTAAATTATTACATCTGCAAAATGTGACTGTTTACTTTGCTTATCATAGTTAACTAGAAGAAAAATGTCTGTCGTAGTGTAGACAGTACTGTACCATCGTCACTGTTAATGAGGGTAACAGAGGAAAGACGGCTCAGTGGGGGAGAAAATGATTCAGCAGTCATAACTGCAACAACTATGCCTCGTACGTAAGCGCTGGGATTAGCCCCAGGAATCTAAGTAAGCCTTTAACAGCCCCCACCAGACCCTTTAACACCTCTCCAACCCCCTCTCCTTCACCGGTCTCCCATGTCCAGCTGAACCACATGGCTGATTGTCTCTGCTCTAACCCCGATATTACTGTGTGCTATGAGCTGAAATGAGCATGGGAAATCGGCCTGTTAATCCATCTTAGACATGTTTAGAAAGCAAACTCATCCACACGTCACTAATTGATTATTGGCTATTATTGGCTTGCTTTTATACCACATCGAATTATAGTACATCTCTAGTTTAATCAGGATGTAGATTTGAACATTTGACAATTTACATTATTTATATTGACACATAACTCCCTCTGAAGAAGTAGTTTGTTCTGTCATTTGGATGATGCCTCTCTCTTGTTTCCCTTGCAGAGGCCACACATGGTGACTTCTGATGTCCTGGTATCAACCCGAGGCTGAACCATGGTCATACTGCAGCAGGTAGGTCGCTCTGGGTAAAAATGTCACAATCTGCTCGGTACCTGCTTTCATCTCTCACCCTGTTAACTTTCCTCATCTCACATTTTGGATATCTACAGTCTGCATATCTTTTTCACAGCTGACTGTTCACTGAACCTTACTCCTCTCACTGACTGTCACTTCCAGCTAGTCATTTCTAGCTGATGACTGTGAAGTTTGTGGGCTGAAATGACAACTGTTACTGTTCTTTAGCTGTAATTGACACAATCACTGCTTAGTTGTCCTGTCAGCAATCATGCACGTACGGATACGTGTGCACTATTTGGCTGTTTAAAGGGTGTGTTGGATGTTGAAGGGCAGAAAGTTTTCCTCCTGCCCCTCACTTTTCTCTCTTTATGCCAAACTCACTGTATCAGCCTTGTAGGTGACAGTGTTCATGCAAAGACTGCTTAAAATCCAGATAAGCAGAAGGCAATTATAATATCAGTAAAAGATTAGATAGAAGTTGATAAATAAATGAGATTCTTGCAACAGCAAAATCAGATACAAGAATGATTTAATTATACAGCAAAAGGAGGGTGTTAAGCATAAATGCAATGTGTTAAAGGGACAGTTCACCCAAATAAGACAGTCATATGTTCTTACTACAGTTTTTGAGATTTCTGTCACAGTATTGACAAATTACATTTTGAAAATTCAACAGTAACGTTTTTTGTTGCATATGAAAGAAAGATTTTTGTGTTCTTATTTATTTTATTTGACCGAACATCTCAAGTCAAATTCACCAAACCCTCAACTGCACACAGGTGTCTCTAAAATCACTCGTTTCACCTTGATGAATGCCACCTGTTACTGAGATGTGATCAATTGCTTAAGAGACACTCAAACTGCTAGGTAAGGCTGCCACATTATATTTTAAAGAAAAACATTTTGACATGAATTAGATGCCAAGAAATGCAAAAACAATGTGGTGCATGAATTAGATGGGGGGTGACGTGAGAAGACATGAGATTCAGAGACATAGACAACGAAGAGAACATCGTGTTATAGGTTGCACTGTTACTCTGTTGGTGTAACAGAGGAAGAAACTGGATAGTAAAAGTTTCTGTGCCAAAACATTCCACAGTCTCCAAGCAAAATCAGTCATATGTGCCTATCTGTTCTGGTTAGACAACACTGGAGTCCTCAATGTGTAAAATATTGGCTCAAGAATGTGGAAATGTTCACAATATGTAGAAGAAAATGTGCAAGATCTTTTCATCATTACATCAAATAGAAGTTTTCCAGATGACTTTTGCATAATTTACTGCAGTATCATTTGTGATATAAAGTTTTGCAGTTTACACTAGACTGTGGAAAAAAACAAGGACTGAGCAGTGCTTGTTTTTAAAGCATGTCTTTGTTATTGTGGACCAGCAGAAACAGAAAGCATGAATTAAATAAACTGGATGAAAAATTAAACATTTTGCAGTCTGAATAAAGTGGGAAAGGAAAATTTAGGCTCTGTTGTTTCACATTTCAGTCGCACTTCGAAGTCCCAGCGGACTAAATATAGCAGCAGCCTCCTCACTCAGTCTGACGTTGTTACCTCATATCAGACCATCAATAGTTTCTCTTCGATAACTAGATCCTGGTGTCTTTCTCCCCCCAGAGTCCTGCAGGGCACGACTCAGACACACTGTGCTGTTTCAATCTCTGCTCAGAGCCTCAGCTATGAATCTCATTCAAAGGGCGACATCTGGATGTTGTTAACTGGAAACAAAAATAGCATCCTTAAGGTCACAGTCTAGACTGTCGGGGTGAATACTGAGATTTGTGCTGCAGTGTTTGCCAGCAGCTTCCTTTGTGCTCAGCATCAAAACAAACAGTGGACATCTGTGGGTGTTCTCACCATGTGTGGCAGCGTATATGATTTCTGGCACTGTTGTCAATTAGCACAATATACACTGTTTGTCTTCATCTTTCCAAGTCATTTCATCTGTGTAGAATCCAAAAGCATTAAAGGCTGTTCAGATATTTTCTGTCCTGGTCATGGTCATGATGAAAAATCCACATGTAGTTTAGCACAAAATTTCTTTCAATATTATGACAAAAGTTTAGAGCACAAGATGATTTTGTCACAAGCAAGATGAACTACTTTTTCAGGAGCTTGGTCACCTATTAAAACTTGAAAATCACAATTACAAATAAGTAAAAAAAAAACTCAGACTAGATTTCTTTTGTGTGCAACTGCAGCTTTTCATATGTATTCATCCACAATAACAAATTGACAGTTGGGTACAACATAATTATGATTATTCATGCTTACAATATCAACAAATTAGATTGTAGCTGGCAGGAGGTGGGTTTTTAATGCACCTGTTTGTATGCACCTGTTTTAACCTCTGCACAAACAGACTGGAAATGCTGGAAAAAATCATCTTGAAAAAAAGTTTTTGCTCTTGGCTGAGGTGAAAAATTTATTTTGGATGAGAGACAAAAATAGAGAGAGAAGATGAAAATGTCGTAGCTGTGCAGAGTGATAAGAAGAAGTTCCTCTAATTAATACATTAAAATTGTAAGTGTCATACTTCCATCATGTACGTGTCCACCTTGTTTGGCATTTAAATGGCGCTCGTTACGTTATGTCATCTTGATGCGTCCTCTTCTTCTGCAATGGTTTGATGACACTGGACTAAACAATTAGCACCAGCTCTTTATCCAAAACAAACCAACATGTAATAATCACATACGTTTTGCAGATTTTCTCCAATTTTGGTTAGAATTTTTTATACTTTTGGTTAAAAAAAACAATCTAGTCACTTGATAGGTCTAATACAGATTTAAGCTGCACCCCATTAGATTTAGACCTCACTCAGTGTTACATACCCAAACAACATAAAGCTCTGAGGTCAGGGGTTACATCACGGCCATACTGGGCTGATGGTGGTCAGGTTTAAGCCTTTTTCAGACTTAATCCTCCCATTCAGAGAGTTGGCAGCTGAGAAAGTAGGCAACTGGGGATGTGTGGTGCAACTTTGATATTTCCTAGTTATTCAACATCCATAATGAAATATTTACAGGCACAAAAAGAGTAAAAATGTTGGAGAACAAATGACGTGACAAAGGTAACACGAAACAGTCTCATCTCTACCTGTGGCTTATTTTAATGATGGACATTAGGGATGAACAAGAAGAGGGTAAAAGTGTCACAGAAATATCAGCAGAAATGAAAATGTTGCTTTCCAATTTCAACTCTTGCTAAAATTGTCCACATTTAATCTGGGCTGTGTTTTCTATTGCAGGGGGACTATGTGTGGTTGGACCTTAAAACGGGCCGAGAGTTTGACGTCCCTGTGGGAGCCGTCGTCAAACTGTGCGACTCTGGACAGATCCAGGTTCTGGATGATGAAGGCAGGGTGAGTCAGCATGATATTGCATAAATGGATATGATGATTGTTTGATCACGTGTTCATTCTATGTTTTGAATCAGGAAAGAATCACACTGGTGGTCATCGTTGTAGTACAATGTGTAGTGAAATGCTACACTAACAAAGCAAACAATCAATAATAGGAATACTAATAATATTTCCCAAGTTGTAATAAACCAGAATCTTTCACACCACTATCCTTCTAATCTCTTAATTCTCTTCCCACTCACACAGGAACACTGGATTTCCCCTCAGAATGCCACAAACATCAAACCCATGCACCCAACCTCCATCCATGGGGTGGAGGACATGATCCGTCTGGGCGACCTCAATGAAGCCGGCATCCTCCGAAACCTGCTCATCCGCTACAATGAACGCGTCATCTATGTTAGTACCACTGAAGCACTCATCTGCTCACAAAATGCTCACAGTCACCTACAGAATATAACCCCAACTGGGACGCTCTATAGAACAGAAATAATTCCGGAATACTGACAACAGTTTTACAAAGTCTTCCTGAGCCCATGTATTAATCTCCTTTATACAATCATGTGTTCACAAAGTGTTGAATCTCTCTCCATCTTTGCTTGTGGACCGAGTCTTTCCAGGATGAACCTTTCATACTCAGTAATGATACTATCACCTGTTACCAATGAACCTGTTTACCTTTGGTTTAGTCATTTGTTTCTCCTGTCCCAACTTCTTTGAAACATGTTGCTGCCATCGAATTCAGAATAAGCAGATATTTACAAAATCAATGAGGTCAAACATTAATCAGGGTTGTATAGGGACACAGAGAGTTTTTTCCTCACTTTACATGGAGCGAGTAACTTGGCAATTGTCCACTGAGTTAAGTTCTTATTCAGGTTAAGCTGTTTACTTGTACCTTCAATATCCTGAAGTTGAGTTTGCATCTTACTATAAATACAGCAATTAAAAGAAGGTCCCCACTTTACTCTTGCATGAGAAATGGAGGTTTAAATAAAGGGCATAGAAACAATGATTTCTATAGACCTGCATTTATCAAAAAGCTCCTACTTTTTCAGATCATGTGGGCCCTTCAGTTACGGAAGTGTGCGTTGATTGGTCCAAATGGAAGCATCCACTGATTGGTCCAAATGGAAGCATACATTGTTTGGTCCAGAGGGAAGTGTGCACTGATTGGTCAGCCAGTTTTTTTCAAACCTTTACTCACAACAAAAAATGGAACCAAAGTGTCTTCATAGTTCCTTTTTGCAGTTTGAATGCAAACAGAAAATCAGCCCTTGAAGATTTGTAGTTCGTCATCCGTAATTATTGCTGCAACATTAGTCGATTAATTTATTACCAGAATGACAGAAAATTGATTGCCAACTGTTTTGATAATCAATGAAAGTAATATTTATTTTCTGGTTTACAAACTCTGCAAAACAATACGTTTTCAATTTATTGAAAATAATAATCAGCTGATTACTTAAAGATAAGAATAATTGTTGCAGCCTTACTCATAATCATGACTTACTATCTCATAATTGCAAGATAACCGGAGTTGCACCATTAATCTTTGACCCATAAGATGTGACCTGATTTGGGATTTCAGCTCTTCTCTCACTGCAAATACATTTTATTGCCAGCTTGATTTTCCAAACTGTGGCCAAGTGGTACCAAAGTATGTAAATGAAGTCATATATTTTGTTGGTTTGAATGCAGAACAGAGACATTCTACAGGTAAACAGGTTCATTGGTAACAGGTGATAGTATCATGATTCCATATGAAAGGTTCATCCTGGAAAGACTCAGTCATTCACAAGCGAGGATGGAGAGAGGTTCAACACTTCAGACACGGGATTGTATAAAGGAGATTAATACACAGACTCAGGAAGACTTCAGAAAACTGTTGTCAGTAAAATCTGTTTGTTTGCAAATGATTTTTTTAACCCAAATCCAGGTTACTTTGGTAAAGGGTTTACGACAGGAGTCTGTGCACATAAACAGCTTCTTGTCACCCAAACTGAGCTGATCTCTGGGACCCTGCTCCTGGTCACACCTGTGTAGGAGCTTTATTCAAACACCAAACAGGCTTAAACAGGTTTACGTTGGATATCGTCTAATAGTTGGTGCTTAACAGCTCAGTCGACCAGAGGGGCAAGCTTCTATAAACCTGTACTTATGTGTATTCCTCTGAGAGTCCGTCTAAGTTAGTTCCATAATAGTTTTTGGTTGTTTGTTCTCTCTTTTTCTGTGTAGACAAATTGTGGTGGAAGGGTGAGTATGAAACCGGTTTTGCGATGTCACGATGCCATGATCATGAGAAACAAAGGTTGATATCACTAGAAAATTAGGTATTTTCAGCCATGATCTTGATTTTAATGTGGGTAAAATTGTAATTTCCATCATGTATTCTCTTGGTTTCCATATGTTACAGTGCAGCCTCTCTTCGCTTTATTAATGACTGATATTAATTCTCGATCAATACATTTTATAATTTATTTAGCTCCAACTTCTTCAGTAGCAAACAAATTTGAATGAGTAGATCCATGATACTGTATCATTATAATGATTTTACGAAGTTTACATTTGCAATGGACTCAAGTTCCTTGAGTTCATTTTGTAAATGCAATACATTTTCTAATCATTAAGATTAGAGCACCAATCAAATTAGAGTAAAATAAACTGCAATTGTTTAAGTCTAGAAATGCCAATGAATTAAACAGAGAAAAGTCAGTGAGGCGGATTAAGTGAGATCATATCACTATCACTGAATGGTATGATTTGGAAAATATATTCAGATCTTCTTTGTCCTAAATGCATGATAGTAAATAATTGTAGTCATTTCAGTGTTTGAAACATCCACTCTTCTGTTTGTGGGTCCTTCAGACATATACAGGCTCAATCCTGGTAGCAGTCAATCCCTACCAGCTGCTGCCCATCTACACCGCAGACCAGATCCGCCTCTACACCAACAAGAAGATCGGAGAGATGCCGCCACACATATTCGCCATAGCAGACAACTGTTACTTCAACATGCAGCGGAACAACAAGGACCAGTGCTGCATCATCAGGTGTGTGTGTGTGTGTGTGTGTGTGTGTTCTTCAACCAAAAACATATTAATAAAGAAAAAGTAGAAATGCTGTGTAAATTGCTGCATTATTAGTGTACTAACACAACCTAAAACCATCATCAATTTGGTGAGCTTTACAGGTGCTGGGAGGCCAACTGGACATAGCCAGGCCTGACGAAATGTATTTTCCCAAGTGTTGAATATTCCCTCTAAAAAACAGCTTATAAGTTGCCTGAGAGTCAAATCCAGGACGGACAAGTCTGTAAATTACTCACCACTAAACTAAGCCTGCAGTCATTCAGTGAGTGAGTGTATTAACATTTTGACTCTCTTCTCATCTATATTTTGGCAGCTGGATAATTAGAGGACCCAGTTTAGAAAGAGTTTAGTCATAAATAATACTGAAACTCTAGAAGTGAGATTTTAATGTGGGCACTTCTTGTCCAAACAAGGACATCATTTTGTTTTTGTTTGAAGCCCATCAGGACTCTCCTTTTGATTAAGAAGCTGTCAGTGTGCTGTGGTGTGGAGAACAGTGTGTGTGCACAGAGTGAGAGGAGCTTATTCACCGTGATTTATGATCCACCAGCACATTAACTGATGACGTATTCTCTGAACATAGACCCTTTCAAAAACACCACAGGTGGAGTTTAACTTAGCAGTTACATACTCAAGTACATATTTGAGTACATAGTTTTATCTGACATAGTTTTTATCTGACTTTCATCAGAGAGTGTGTCTGTGTGATATACGGCTGTGTAACAGTCTTCTCTGTGTGACAGCGGTGAGTCTGGAGCTGGAAAGACCGAGAGCACAAAGCTGATTCTGCAGTTCCTCGCAGCCATCAGTGGTCAACACTCCTGGATAGAGCAGCAAGTCCTGGAGGCCACGCCCATCCTCGAAGGTCAGGCAGCTGCAGTGGTTTTACACTCCCCTAAACATCATCTCAAATGTACATGCAAACCTGGAAAAATACATATCAGCTCCTGCTGTTCTAAAGCTTTTCATAATGTTAAATGTTATAATTTCCATTTTTTTTAAGATTAAGAAAAACCTTTGAGCCTCAGAAGTCAAATCTAATCTATCTTCACTCAATCATTCCTCTGTAGTTGTACACTATCAAACATGTCCACATATGAATGTAGTGTCAATCATTTTATACCATCAAGCCACATCAGTACAGCTGTAGACTCCACTGTCACCCAGCTTTATGATTCTTCTGTTCATGCAGCCTTTGGCAATGCCAAGACCATTCGTAATGACAACTCCAGCCGCTTTGGGAAATACATCGATATCCACTTCAACAAACGAGGGGCCATTGAAGGAGCCAAGATAGAGCAGTACCTGCTGGAGAAGTCTCGCGTGTGTCGGCAGGTGAGACAGATTAATTGTAGTTTGACTGCAGTTCACATGTCCTTTTCAGGTCTTTTCAGTTCAGTTTTTTTGTTTATATTGCCACATTATTAGTACTCTACTAATGTGCTTTTTAGATTTTAGGGAATACTGTTAAAATTAGATAAGCATTATTTGTTATCTCCTCCAGGCTCCAGATGAGAGGAACTACCATGTGTTTTACTGTATGCTGAAGGGGATGGCTCCAGAGATGAAGGCCAAGCTGGGCCTGGGTCTCGCCACAGACTACTCCTACCTCACCATGGTGAGTCTGTGACTGTATGAAGGACCACTCATACTGTGTAACTGTACATGGACTGATGTATATGGGCTCATTATTGAGCTTTTATTAACTGTTCCATAAAATGTAAGAAAAATAGCAAAAGAAAATGCTCTTCATGATTTCCGAAAAAGCCCAAGCTGATTATGAATAGCTTGTTTTTTTTTTACCAACAGTTGAAAATCCAATGATATTCAGTTTAATATCATAGAAGATGAAGAATAAGTAAAGCAGTTAGCAAATGTGTGTGTTGTTTAACTTTCCCATCTAGCAGAGAGCAGCACACAACAGCCTCTCTAAACTTTTCAATAGGACACATCCAGACAAGGCCACTCTCTCTTCCACCCCACTAACTAATAAAGATAACCTAAAGATCTGTGTGTCCTCTGCCTTCCAGGGCAACTGCACAGCCTGTGACGGTCGGGATGACCTCAGTGATTACTCCAGCATCCTGTCGGCCATGAAGGTCCTCATGTTCACTGAGACAGAGAACTGGGAAATTTCCAAGCTGCTGGCTGCCATCCTGCACATGGGTAACCTGCGCTTCGAGGGTACGATGAACTGAAAACACTCAGCTTAGTGATTCAACTCTGTTGTCATTTTCGAGGGCGTGGTTAGTGGTGGATTGCGTAATATTGAGATGTGTGTCTTACATTGTGTCAAAATTGAGCCACATAGTAAATGCATAGCACACTGATTAGAAAAGCCATATAGTCTTAAGAGTTGTGAGAAATACAGTTGTCTTTTCATTTTCAATAGCTCGAACATATGACAACCTGGACGCCTGCGTGGTGGTGAGATCTCCTGACCTGGTCACTGCTGCTGCACTCATGGAGGTGTGTCTATATGTGTATGTGTGTGTGTGTGTTTTACTACAAGTCTGCACATTGGTCTAGTGAATGGAAGACCACATTTATTTCAGAAAAAGCAACAATTTCTCTGCTTTATTTGACCTGACACTTACTGATAATGGGTTCACTGCAGTGCAGCTATAGCTCAGGAGGTAGAGTGCTTGTCGATCCCTGGCCCCTGCAGTCTATGTGTCGAAGTGTCCTTGGGCAAGATATTGAACCCTAAATTGCCCTGATGGCTGTTCCATCGGTATGTGAATGTACGTCGCTTTGGATAAAAACGTCTGCTAAATGAAACTGTGGAATTGTAGTACTGGGTGATGCAGAGAAGCATAATACTACAACGGCACTGGTTCAGTTTGGTTCAGTTTAGTTTTGTTAAGCTGCTTCAAATTTTCACTAATTTCATGCCCATTACTAGTGTTTTTGATTCCTTATTTTGCTAATTTTGCTTATTGTGCTCTTCAGGTGGAGCCTAAGGACGTGATGGTGTGTTTGACCACACGAACGCTGATCACACGTGGTGAAAGTGTGGCCACACCTCTCAGTGTGGAACAAGGCCTGGATGTCAGGGATGCCTTTGTCAAGGTACCGATCATTTACCACAAATACAGAAATGTCATTCATGAATTAATGAAAACCTGGAGCCAAAGTACAAAATGTGTACAAAATTTCACCGTAATCCAAACAATAGTTGTTGAGATAATTCAATAAAAAAAGCTGAAATGTGTATTCTTACTGAACATGAGGTTCTTCCTCCAGGGGATCTACGGGCGTCTGTTTGTTTGGATTGTGGATAAGATCAATGCTGCCATATACAGACCTCCATCCAACGAGAGTAACATCATGCGCAAGTCGATCGGGTTGCTGGACATCTTTGGTTTCGAGAACTTCATCGTCAACAGGTGATTTATTATTGGTCATTCCAGTAAAAAAAGTCTTTATTTATTCTTTTTATCTAACATACAACAGTGCTGTTTAACTGTAGATTCTATTGGTAAATGATGTTGTTACTTCCTTCTTTTTTTCCCCTTGATTTTTCTTCTCTGTAGTTTCGAACAGCTTTGCATCAACTTTGCCAACGAGAACCTGCAGCAGTTCTTTGTTCGGCACGTCTTCAAACTGGAGCAGGAAGAGTACAACCTGGAGGACATCAGCTGGCAGCACATCGAGTTCACAGACAACCAGGACGCTCTGGACATGATCGCCAACAAACCCATGAACATCATCTCCCTCATTGATGAAGAGAGCAAGTTCCCTAAGGTACAATACAAAGGTGTCCAAGTGTGTTTGGCCATCTGAAGAACATGTTTACGATTATGAATTTCAGTGATACAAGTCAACAGATCTGTTTTGCTTGTTTTTATAATTGATGACTGTTTCTTTGTCTTTTCTCAGGGAACTGATGCTACAATGCTGTATAAGCTCAACTCACAGCACAAGCTCAACTCTAACTACATCCCTCCTAAAAACAGCTACGAAACCCAGTTTGGTATCCAACACTTTGCTGGTGTGGTGCATTACGAGACCAGAGGTATGTTCGGGTTCATCCATGTTTGTAATGTCTTATTGTTTTGGTTTATGCTCCTCCTCCCCTAACTTCACTCTTGTTTGCGATGAGTTCTGCTGCAATTTTGGCTCAGACTCCCAGGAGAGGATTCTGATAAATTAAAGGTCAGATGAGATGTGAGAAGCAGCCCGATCCAAAAAGCAGTCGACCTGAACAGACCCCAACAGAGAGAGAACGCCAACTGCATAATTTATTAACAAGCAGCCACGAGTCAGTCCATAATGACTTCATGTTAACAGTTCTTGGTTTGTTCAGCGTGAACACAAACTGGACCAGAATAAAAGGCAACCATGTAATTTTTTTATCTTCACGATCAGAAGTGACCTTACAGTTTTTCCCTCTATATCTTCTTCCAGGGTTCCTGGAGAAAAACCGAGACAGCCTCCACACCGACATCATCCAGCTCGTGCACTCGTCCAAGAACAAGTTCATCAAGCAGATCTTCCAGGCTGACGTGGCCATGGTGAGACCAGCAAATCCTGTGATACCACTAGATTTTTGCTCGTATAGATACTTGTAATGGTGGACTAATTTTTT
The DNA here is from genome assembly GCA_037975185.1 of Centropyge bicolor. Taxonomy (NCBI): domain Eukaryota; kingdom Metazoa; phylum Chordata; class Actinopteri; family Pomacanthidae; genus Centropyge; species Centropyge bicolor. Next base: position 1,194,849 of record JBBMOC010000060.1, on the reverse strand, counting down.
TGCCTCCTTTTCGGCTTTTGTTATGACTTTTAAGGTTGCTGTCTTCAAGTGATAATGTCACTGGTGACTTTTGCCTCCCTTTAGCTATTCTCCTCACGGTGTCGGCTTTTACTAATGGCACACCCGTCCTCTCACTCTGCTGTCTCTTCTCTGTTTCATCTGTCTTTTCCTCTGACATCAGTTTCTGTGTGGCTATCAGCAGCCCAGCACCCCTGCTCCCAAGGTAATCAACGGCCTTTAGCAAGTGTGGTCAATAAAAAAAAACCTTGTGTGTGTTCTCTTAAACTGAATACAAATAGCAGCACCCCCCCTTCTTTAAGCTCTTTTTTTATCCTACAGGTGTGCAGTTTGTTGTAGGAGAAACCAGAAGGAAAAGTGTTTAGCATGAAGTTAATGAAAAATTAACCTGAAAACTCTCTGACACACACTTTCTCAGTCCTTGTCTATCTCAGAACTGTGAGGTTCAAGAGAGCAATTTGAAAAGCTCTCATAGAACTGAGGGGCTTTTAAAACAGGAAGTTTGCTGTCAGAGATTTTATATTGTTACCTGTGTCATTTGTCTGTTGTGTGTAGTAATAATATGTGTGCACCCTGTGTTAACGTTTCATTCATGTGCAGTATATCATTACAGCCTCACACTGTGAGACAGGTTTGTATTTTCACTCTTCAGAAGTAGAAACGATAGTAACTTAATGGGAACAAATTAAAAATGCATTAAAAGGATTTTACTCAGCAAGAGGTCATTGAAAGTTCAGTAAGGCTGCTTTGACATTTTTTTTTGGCTTGAGAAAGAAATGTCATGAAGCAGTGGTCAATTGAAATTGCAAACAACACATGGTACTGTGTAATATTCCTACAGCAGCATCCTAATGACCATTTGCAGTTTCAAAGGAATGAAAGCACAAATTCTTGGACCATGTGCTCATGTGGATTGGCAGTAAATCAAAACATGTTTATTGGAATAGCTGACACCTTTACCGTATCTGATATCTGCTGCGGACTTGTGTTGCTGAAACACGGTTTGATGTATATCTACCTTGTTTGTGTGTTTGCAGGGTGTCGAGACGAGGAAGCGCTCTCCCACTCTGAGCAGTCAGTTCAAACGTTCCCTGGAGATGCTGATGAGGACTCTCAGTGTGTGTCAGCCGTTCTTTGTTCGCTGTATAAAACCCAACGAGCTCAAAAAACCAATGGTGAGAGCAGTTTTTTATATGTATGTTAGAACTCCTGCATATTCTTTACAAAATACATCCAGGTTTTTAGCATAGGCTCAAGGTTGTGTTGTAGTTTTTTCCTACCAGGCAATACATGATGAAATACATTTCTGAATTATCTCTGTTGACTGGAAACAAACTGACAACCAGCATCTCTAAAGCTCACTAATTAACATGCTATACAAATAGCATGGTGTTAAAATTACAAGTTGTGTTCATACTCAGGTTGACCATATTAAATTATATGTTGTCCTCTTGTAACTTAAGTAACTGAGTACATTTAGCTTCTTTTTACTTCAGCTTTTGTAAAATTTCTCATAGAAGTTCTCTTCAGTAGAACATATTGCTGCTCTTTAAACCTCTGCTTTTCTCTTTGCTTTTCAGTTATTTGACAGAGAGCTGTGTATTCGTCAGCTGCGATATTCCGGCATGATGGAGACCATCAGGATCAGGCGGGCCGGTTATCCCATCAGATACACCTTTGCTGAGTTTGTGGACCGTTACAGAGTCCTCATGCCAGGCATCAAACCTGCTCACGTACAGGTCAACAACACAACCGTCTGTCACGATTCTGTTTCTGTTGTCCTCTTCTGTCCTGAGTAAACCTGTTTAAAGAGTTTGTCAGTAACTGTATGAAAACTACAACCCTGATTCCAAAAATGTTTGGGTCACTGGCAAATCTTTTAACATCATTTTTACTTTGCTCTCTCTCCTTCCAGGAGGACCTACGAGGGACCTGCCAGCAGATAGTTCTGGCTCGGCTGGGGAAACATGATGACTGGCAGATTGGAAAGACCAAGATTTTCCTAAAGGTTATTTTGTTTGCGTGTAAAAATGAACTTGCAGAGTCTTGGATACTTGAGTTGTCCTGTAGACATCTCCTTAGATCCAAATTCATCTTTCATGGTAGTTATTTATTGACAGTTAAAGGACTATGACAACAATATATTTCTATAAATCTTCTTCTCTAATTCCCAACAACAGTCAGTCCTTTATTAAGACTTGAATCAAGTCTTAATATCTCAAATGAATCAGGAGATTTCCTCAAGATCAGGAAAACTTGCAGGAGCCGCCTTGAGACACATTTCAATTCATGTTCTATTTTAGTGGCTGAAGAAAGTTGTAAGTAATCGAATTAGACTTGGAGCACTTAGAGATCTTCTTCACTTGCTGCTTTGTCTCTGCTTGTCCCTCATCAGGACCACCACGACATGCAGCTGGAGATCGAGAGGGACAAAGGCATTACTGACAAAGTCATCCTCATCCAGAAGGCTGTGCGTGGACGTCAGCAGAGGTAAAGAGCTTTAGGACAGAGCTTTATACATGCTGTACCAACGAAGCCCACAAAGTCCTATATATTCTGCCCACATGCTCCATACTTACCTTTGTTTAGTGTGTTTTTGAGATTGCCACTGTGCTGCTATACTATGTATATGTATTTGATGTGTGAACCTTTATGTTCCATTTCCTGTTCAGCTCAAAAAGAGGGATTCAGGGATCTTTGCTCTGGATTAAAATCTATGGATGGATTAAAAATAAATTTCTGTCTCCACTGCGTAGGACTAACTTTCTCAGACTGAGGAGTGCTGTGACCGTTATCCAGAAGGTCTGGAGGGGTTATCAATGCAGGAAGAATTACCAAATTGTGAGTCCTTTACAGCTTTAATGTATAGTTTTTCATTGATTAGCACAAGTCAAGTGTCTAATATCACGCTAATATCACTCCACATTTTCCTTCAGATGCAGTCTGGCTTCCTGCGTCTTCAGGCTGTCTACAGGTCCAGGAAGTACTACAGAAGCTACCGGATGACTCGCCTTTGTGTTACTCACATCCAAGCCCGATGCCGTGGCTTCCTCATCCGGCAGACATTTTGGCGGCGTCTTCGTGCTGTGTTGACCCTTCAGGCCTACACCAGGGGCATGATAGCCAGACGCCTCTGCCAGAGGCTCAGGGCAGAGGTAAAATGTCATTATATTTACTACTGCTACTTATGTCATGCTTATGTGCCAGAAAGAGAGGGCTGTTGGTGTTGATGGCAGATATGAAGAAAATCATACATAGAGGAGAATGTGATGTGTCTTACGATATTTAATCTGGCTAAATGAAATCGTGAAGCCTTACAGTATTTGTTCATGCAATGCCATATCTTATATCTGGCTTAGCCAAAAGCTGGAAACACGCAAAGAGCAAGCTCAGCTCTATCCAGTGTTAAACAAAATTAAATAACAGGGGTTTGTTTGAAGCATACTGAGACCTTTAAACACACCGCATCCAATCTGATGTGCAAACATTGGAGAAGTTGTGCACGCTGTGTCCAATCAATAACAATAAAAAATAAGACCTGTGGTCTTCGCCTAAAATATGCCACCATAAAACCTTCTTTTATACATTATCTTTAAATTAGTTTGTTGGAACACGGTTGCATGTTTGTTTGTGATATATGGAAATGTTCATGGGCTTTAAAGAATGTTTGTGCTTTTCATAAAAATGACATTTTATCTGCTACTGTTACTGTTGTTCTGAAAGACAATCTTAAATAAATTATTTGTTTTGTAAATGTTTGTTTAATCTCAGTTTGTTATCAACTTGCTAAAACATAACTAGCTCTCAGAGAACTATCAAATAATATTCCTGAGCCAGTCTGCCGTTCCAGAGAACCAACAAGGAAGAAGTTAAGTGGGTGAGCTCTTTGGGAATAGAGCAGCTTAAGTATGGACCAGAGGCAGCTGCTGTTACATGTTGTCAACATCCAATACATTTATTTGTCTCGTCTTTATGACTCTACTCTAAATTGGTTGTTTGTCATGTTAGTGTGTAGAGGTGTAGATTTTTTTTGCTGTGAAAGTCCCTTTTAATACTGAATAGAGGTCAAATGTTCTGTATATCGTATTCGGTTTTTAAGAACAGTTTATGTTGTTTGCTCTTTGTTGTCTAGTTGTGGATTTCTGATTTGAATTATAATAACAAAGAGTCAATTATTTGTTTACACCTGTAATGTTTCCTTCAGTTCCTCTGCTGCAGTTTTAAATAATCAAAAGCAAATGGAAAAAATATGCTAATCAGCATCACACCCTACCTGCCTCTGTGAACCCTTCTCCCCTCTGTTTCCTCTCTCGCCTCCCCTCACAGCTGCAGCATCGACAGGAAGCAGAGCGCCAGCGCCTCGCCGAGGAGGAGCAGCTGCGCAACCAGATGACGGCTCGGCGGGCCAAGGCAGAGGCCGAGAGGAAACACCAGGAGAGGCTCGTCCAACTGGCCCAGCAGCAGGAGGAGAGGGAGAGGGAGGAGAAGGAGGAGGCGAGGAGGAAGAAGGAGCTGCTGGAGCAGATGGAGAGGGAGAAGGAGCAGCCCGTGGATCACTCCGATATGGTCGACCGCATGTTTGGTTTCCTGGGGAACTCTGGGCCGTTGCCCAACCAGGACGGCCAAGCACCAGCTGGTTTTGAAGTATGTATTTATGGCTTTTGTGGTCCAATAAAGATGACTAAATGTTACAATAGCCAATTTTTGTTCCCATTTGATTTGAATTTAATTTTCAGCCATATTAGCAGCATTGCTCTAGGGATGGCAGTGATACATGGATCTGTCAGATGATCCAGTAAATTGTAATGAGCTCCAGAGTTTTCCTCCATTACCACTGTGAGGTCGACATTTGTAGTTCTGAGTGAAAGATCCTAACAACTATCGGATGGATTGTCATATTAACTCTATCATCATAGATGTTGCTGATATTGATGTATCTTTTTATATGTGAATTTTCCTTCCACTCAGGACTTGGAAAATACTCCTCGCGGTGAAGAGGCTGAAGAGGAGATGCTGAATGAAGCTCCGCCGTTACCTGATGAGGAAGATGAGGATTTGTCCGAGTACAAGTTCTCCAAGTTTGCAGCCACCTACTTCCAGGGTGTTTCCACTCACACCTACATCAGACGGCCACTAAAACAACCCCTGCTTTTTCATGAGGATGAAGGAGACCAGCTGGTGAGAGCCTTCAACATCACTCATGTCCTCTGTTCAATATGAAGCTGAAGCCAGATAATTCATTTATTGAAAAACAATTAGCAAAGTATGCATGCTAAGAAAACATATTCTAAAAGACAGGTTATGAAGTGAGTCCCTTTAAACATCCTGTCCTGTCCTCCAGGCTGCACTAGCAGTGTGGATCACTGTGTTGAGGTTCATGGGAGACCTCCCAGAGCCAAAATGCCAGCTGGTGATTAATGATGGCAGTGAAAAGATCCCGGTGATGACCAAGATCTATGAAACCCTCGGCAAGAGGACGTACAAGAGGGAGCTGCAGGAGCTGCAGGTGGAAGGAGAGGTGAGATGATGCTGAGGGGTCAAAGTCTTTCAAATGTTTCTTGAGAATTTTTGTTACCATTGCTGACACTTCTTCAGATCTGTGGTCGACCAGCATACAAAATGCCATCGTCTCTTCATGTTTATGTCAACAGAACAGCTCCATTGACAGCCAGAAGAGGAACAGTGTCAGACATAAACTTGTGTCTCTCACCCTGAAGAGGAAATCCAAGATCACTGAAGAGGTGAGATTCAAACCAGCAACTTCTTTTGAACAGAATTTTTAAAGAATTTTATAAACAATTTAGCCCTTTAAGCAACATCAAGGCTTCATGAAACACAAAGGTTAATGGACAAAGTTACTTTCAGAGTGAAGAAGTTCAGATGAAGATTTTGAAGTTTTTTCTCTTTATTGTCTGTGGCAGGTCACAAGGAGGTTGACAGAGGGGGACTACGGCCTGCAGGGAAACAGCATGCTGGAGGACCGACCTACCTCCAACCTGGAGAAACTTCACTTCATCATCGGCAACGGCATCTTACGGCCTGCCCTCAGGTGACCAACAGGCAACTGTATCTGTTTTAGTATCTGAACTTCTTTCAGTGTCATCACCAAATCCCAGTGTTGGGAAAGTTCACTTTCTATATGAACTAGTTCAAAGTTCAGTTCAAACCTTTTAAAATGAACTAGTTCAGTTCATCGTTCATAATTCAAAATTGTGAACTAAAGTTCATGCTTCCTCAAAATGAACTATTTAGTTCTTTTTTTTTTTTTTTTACGTTGCCACGAGCTATGTGTACAAACTACACGCTCATACCGTGCAAGGCTATTCGCGTGCTTTTTTGCAATGTGCCGTTTAAGATTGGCTGCCGACGTCGCTGATGTACGGACTTGTTTCTTTAATCCCGGTGGAAAGAGTTTACAATGGTAGGTTAGATATTTACCATCAGCGTCAGTACTGACTTTTATGTGGAAATCATTCAAGTAGTCAAATGGATCTGAGCGCGAGTGGTCCGAGTTGCTCGTACTGGCTCCCTCGTCCATGCTGTCCGACTGTATGTTTGTATGCATCCTCCTTCCTTGCACACATGTGAATTGTGACGAGACTGACGACCGCTGATGACAAAGTTGGTAGAGCGACAGGCATTACTTGCGGTTGCCAGATCGGGTGGTTATCCGTGACATTTGAATGGTCGTTTACCATGTGTTTTTACTGTTTTAGCCTGGAGGGCTCTTGAAATCTGGCACGAACGTAATCTGAACGAAATCAGAGTGCCGTTCAAGAAACAACAGAATGAGTGCGTTCACAATTTAACGTTCCTCAAGCAAAAATGAACGGGACGTTCACGTTCACCCAAAATATGAGTTAGTTCATGAACGAACGTTCTTTGAACGCGTTCGGGTACAACACTGCCAAATCCAGGCTAGTACGAAGGACAAGGGTGCTCTCTGTGTGACCACAAAGATTTTCACTGTTGTGATTTTTCCCTGAGGATGACATAAACACTATATACAAAATGGGAAGGGTTCATACTCTGCGGAGCATCAGTGTGTGGAGTAAAGATCTTAGAAATTTGCCTTTAAGATTTTTTAGATTTAGATTTGATAAGTTAAAATTCTGGTGTGAAAGGAAAGATCAAGGGGTCAATGAAAACATTAGGATTCACTACATTTCTGTTTCAATATTGTGCTAAAAGTTATTGCCATAAAACAAAACTTGTTTTCCAAAACTGCTGATGGAACAATTTGTGGTTTAGAGGGGAACGTCACCAATTTTACACATTAGCATCTGTTTGACTGAAACAGATGTCAGCAGTGGAGTTGCATTGTGGGTAATGACAATGTGCAGAGTAAAAAAGATGATGATGAATATCTTCTCTTGAATATTTATACAAATTTTCATGGCAATTTCACAGTAGTGTTGTTTTGGATGTGAGTCTGGTTTTTGCTCACCTGTTGTTTTTCTGTCTCAGGGATGAGATCTACTGTCAGATCTGTAAACAGCTCACGCAGAATCCGTCTAAGAGCAGCCACGCTCGCGGATGGATCCTGCTGTCCCTGTGCGTCGGCTGCTTCGCCCCCTCTGAGAAGTTTGTCAAAGTAAGCAAACTCACTTCACATGTGATGCTACAGCTTTCAAGAACTTCACTTCACCCACGACCTCCTGATTAGTCATTTTTGACTCAGTGTTGTTTGTGGTATTTACTCTATCTTCTTTATTTTCTGCAATAACTTTCTTCAAATGTAACTAAACATGAAAAAGTTTTACTAAATGTGGGATTGAGTCCAAAGAATCCAGGTGGTTGTTGTTGTTGATGATGTTCTCTTACTGCACAGCAAGGTTCTGCTTTGTTGACTGTAATTCCTTTTATTCTTTAGTCTTCATTGATCCCATAATCATAACATAATAAACACAATAAAAACAACTATGTAACATTGAGAAATCCCGACTGAAGAAAGCCAAGCAAATACATTTTGTGTTTACTGCACAAAGGATTCATTAAAATCCAATTGAAGGGAGAACACAACAGATCAATTAGTGCAAACACACAAAGTCACTAAAGAGACATCAGTGCACTGTGAATAAGAGCCTGTTCCTGTCTCCATCTTAAACACCAGGGAGTTTGTAAAACAACCAGAACTCATTAAAGTCATTAAAGGAAAGAAAGTTATTAAAGGAAAAAAATCAGCCCCAAGTTTTTTTGGTTGCAACAATTTTTATGATTATACATAATCATTTGAAATATCAGTCCCTGGTTTCAGCTTCTTATTGTGAGGATTTCCTTCTTTTATATGTCTTATGAAACTGTAAATTGAATATATTTTGAACTTTTGTTCAGAGAAAACAAGACACCGGAAGACTTGACCTCAGCTTTAGGAAATTTTAATGGGTTGATCAAGGAAAATTAGCAGCAGAAATATCAAAAATTTACTTAATTTAATATACTGTTTCATTTAGCAAAACGTTCGCTGCCAAATAGACAAAGACAAGAGTTTGATGTAATAGTTTATATTGTGAAGTGTAAACCATTATATTTTGTACCTTTTAAAGCAGCTTTTATCTCTTTCATTTAAAAAAAAGTTTGGTCAGATTTGTGTCTTTGATTTGGCATTGATTTTACTCTGTATTTACTCTGTCCGACTCTCTAACTCTCTATCTGTTGTGTTTTTCCTCCCTCTCCCTCTGTTGTCAGTATTTACGGACATTTTTAAATAATGGTCCTCCTGGTTATGCTCCATATTGTGAGGAACGGCTGAGGAGAACATTTGTCAACCGCACGAGGACCCAGCCGCCATCTTGGTTGGAATTACAGGTACTGAACATGCTTGCTGCTCTGTGTATATCTGAGTATCTGTAAGCCCTGAAAACTCTTAACTTTGAGTTCAGTTTCATCAGGAATTATAACACGTTCTCTTTCCTTTTGTGGGCTCTCAGGTGAAGTCACACAGTCCTTTTTTGTAGATTTTAACAAAAACTTTCTGCTGCTTATCTGGGTTCATTTCACATTGTTTTTTTTAAATATATCATAAATTATTCCTAATATACTAATGAGAACTACTGAAGAATTATAATAATGAATAATTCTAGGCCGCAGCTTCCCTTTTGGTTTTCCATCACAATTTCATACTTTGACTTGTATGATCATGAAACTGCTATCAAATTGAATTCTATGAGGTATTAAGAATTTATATTGAGCCTGTTAAAAGCCAACACATCTTAACCACTTAAATAATATCTTACGTTATTTGTAATTCAGTTTTACATCAAAAGAAAGAAATGTTTTATTCATGAAAATTCTGGAATTAAAAAAAAAAGTGACATTTTTAGGGCATAATGACCTACTGTAGAACATTTTGATATTAAGGGCTTGAACTCGAATCTTTTTTCCCCTCAGGCCACTAAATCTAAGAAGCCCATCATGCTACCAGTAACATTTATGGATGGCACCACCAAGACCCTCCTGGCAGACTCGGCCACCACAGCCAGCGAGCTGTGCAACGCTCTGGCAGACAAGATCAACCTGAGAGATCGCTTTGGCTTCTCGCTGTACATCGCCCTGTTTGACAAGGTGAAACCAAGACATGTTCTTGTGATACAGTTTATATTTTAATTAAAAGTCAGTGTTCGATATGATGGAGGCTCTGTATTCAAATCAGCACTGACAGATGTTGACTTCACTGTTGTTACATTTGTGAAACTGCTTTGGTCAGGTGTCCTCACTGGGCAGCGGTAGCGACCACGTGATGGACGCCGTCTCCCAGTGTGAGCAGTACGCAAAGGAGCAGGGCGCTCAGGAGAGGAACGCCCCCTGGAGGCTGTTCTTCAGGAAGGAGATCTTCAACCCCTGGCACAACCCGGCTGAGGACTACGTGGCCACAAACCTCATTTACCAGCAGATTGTCCGAGGGGTGAAGTTTGGAGAGTACCGCTGTGAAAGGGTGAGTGGCTTTGATTTGTTTAACATGCAGATTATGTGTTTGTAAGTGTTGCGGGTTCATCGCAGGATACCGGGAAAAATGATGGTCCAGACAAAAGCTCCTGTTTTGATGGGTTTTATTGTCAACACCAATGCAACAGTGAAAAATATTTACAGTGCAGGAAAAAGGGTGCCAGGAATAAAAAAAAAAAAAAAAAAAAAAAAAAAAAAAAAAAAAAAGATACAGCCATAATGAACACTGCCAACATCAAACTCCAACACTGGCAGTGTAGAAGTGCACCCTATTTATAGGCCCTTAACCCCTCCCCTCGGGCAGACCAACGCTAATTACTTGGGGTTCAGCCTTATTAGCTTAATAACTAAAGAAAATGACAAAATAATAATAAACTGTAAACATAACCATAATAAAACAGAAATGCTTAACAAATTGCTCTTGGTTTCTACACAAAAACAAAGTAAATCAGAAAACACCTGTAAATAAATATAATGGTTTAGTCCGTGTCACATGTCTCCTGATTAGCGCGCCACTATGCGCTATTTAACCTACGACCAGGAAATGCCTCTGTTTGGCCGTGCGGGCAGACGGGCAGTAGCATCACAGGGGTCAGTCCGCGTGTCTGTGTGGAGAGCCGGTAGACGCCGAGTGTGCACCCTCGTGCGTACACCCTCGTGCGTACACCCTCGTGCGTACTACCGGACCAAAGTTTCAACAGTAAATGTGAGTTCTGATGATAAACACGCTCTTTAGCGCTCTGTCACAGTATGGTAGTTTCTTATTAAAGGAGTGTGCCATTAACAGCTCCTGTTAATAGAATGATTTGTTAGCTCAGTGTATTTGAAGCTGCCACAGTCAAGTCTTTAAAGTGCAGCTAACACAGAAAAAGGTTCAGAACATGCGTGTGCTTTTGTTCTTGTATTTCATTAGTTTCAGTTCTTGCACACAGACTCCCTTTTCATAGACTTTTATTCAAACAGCATTTTGCAGAATCAAAGTCAACATTTTGTCTTACAATTCATCAGAGGCCAAACAGGAATAATTCATTAAAAAACACTTTATATACATTTTCAATCATCATACATACAGACATATATACATACAAGACAAACATTGTGATTGCCTCATTCAGTAATCAGACCATCATCTGTGTCACCTGTGTTGTTACCCTTGTTTGCTTTAAACATCATGGCACCATCTTGTGGTTAAACCAAAACAAAACAGGTCAAATCAACCAAAAGAACAAGCAATAAAATCCAGTATAGATTCCAACATAATGTATTAAATGTAAATGATCAAAGTTAAATTTAACTTTAACACCTCAAGTGCAACTCTTCATTCAGTTTACGTGGCGTGTGTGTATTTAAAATCAAGATCCACATTGCTTCCTTGGTTAGACATTTCATTGGCTACAGGGAAACAATACAGGTGACACACAGGTGATGGCCTGATTACTCAATGATGTGATTATCCAATAGGAAGCCTTCTATGATGTTTGAATGTGTAGCAAGTGGTTTTTAACACATTGTTCTCATTTAGTCCCTGATGAAGGCTTTGATTCAGCAGAATTCTGCAAAAGAGGAAGTTGCTTCTCTTCTTTCAAGCTGTTAAGAGTAACAAGACCTCCAGCAACAGGATGAATTTAATGTGGTTGAGGTGCTTCTTCATTTGTAGTTAAAACTTGATCAGAATATGTAAAATGAATCGTCAGTTTTGTGTACTTTTGTCATGATTGAAAGTTGTCAATCACTATATCAGATGTTGGTTTTCTCATAATCGTCTCTTCACCCTGTGTCTGTCCAAAAGGAGGAGGACCTGGCAGAGCTGGCCTCTCAGCAGTACTATGTGGATTATGGCTCTGAGATTCTCCAAGACCGCCTGCTCAGCCTCATCCCTTCCTACATCCCCGACCGAGAAATCACCTCAACTAAGACTGCGGAGAAGTGGGTTCAGCTCATCATCAACGCCCATAAAAAGGTATCTGCTGCGGTCGTCATTAAATCTGATGCGTCTTTGGGCTTTTTCAACAACTACTGCTACAGCAACTAACTATAACTGACTGACTGTGCAGGGATTACACACCAAAAGGAGGCTGAACACACAGAGGGTGAAGGAGGATGTGGTGGATTTTGCTCGTTTAAAGTGGCCTTTACTCTTCTCACGCTTCTACGAGGCCTTTAAATTCTCAGGTTGGTAACACAACAGCAGAAAAATCTCACTGCGTCTTACTGCTGTAGGTATCTGTATTCATGGATGTGCCTCTGTCTGCCCACAGGACCGAGTCTGCCCAAGAATGACGTGATCGTGGCGGTGAACTGGACGGGGGTTTACTTTGTGGATGAACAGGAGCAGGTTCTTCTGGAGCTCTCGTTCCCAGAGATCACTGCTGTGTCCAGTAGCAGGTACGACAACACCAAAATTCCATAACATTGAAATCACAGCAATCTCCACTTACATTATTATATTTCCTCAATTTGGCGCCATCATCAGGCCAAATTTGTAATTTATCCAGTATCAAAACCTGCAAAACTGACATTCCCATCAGCCTCAGCTGTATTTAATTTAGTGCTAATTAGCAGATGTTAGCATGCTAACACATTAAACTAAGATGGTGAACATGCTAAACATTATACCTGTTAAACATCAGCATGTTAATATTGTCACTGTGAGCATGTAGACTCATATGTTTATGTCTGACAGTGCAAGAACAGAATTAAATCTCCGGAGAAATAACTTCCTATTGTCCACATTTTAGAACTAATATGTGATACATGATCTATTTTTCATACATTGTGAAAAGCCTCTGGTTAAAGTAAAATTTAATCTTCCAGAGGAGGCAAACTCCAGGGTCAGAGTTTTACTTTGGCCACCATCAAAGGAGACGAGTACACGTTCACTTCCAACAACGCAGAGGACATCCGCGATCTGGTGGTCACCTTCCTCGAGGGTCTGAGGAAGAAGTCCAAGTATGTTGTGGGACTGCTGGACTGTCCCAACCCTGGTGAGATTCAGTGATGCCTCAAAAAGAAACTGCTGCTTCTGTTGAGACCTGAACTTCAAGCACATTTTAAAATGATTTTATATGTAATCTCACAGCAGGGGTAGATTCCAACTTCCTGAGTTTCTCCAAGGGGGATCTGATCATCCTGGACGAACATGACGGTGAGCATGTGATGAACTCCGGCTGGGCTCACGGCATCAATGACAGGACCAAACAGAGAGGGGACTTCCCTGCTGACTGCGTCTATGTACTGCCCACTATCACCAGACCACAGTATGACTTAGTGGTGAGTTGGACCTCAACAATGGTTTGTTAGTCTTTGCTTGTAAGCTCACAGCTTCTACAACTTCAATATTATTCTTTTCTTCTCATCTCATTCTTGGAAAAAAAAACATGTTTCCCAAAATTCTGATTCTTTTAAAAAACAATCTTCATTACAGTTGTTAGCTTGCACCTCTCTATACATTTATAGAAATCAATATAATAATATTTCAGGTGGGGATTTTGTTGTTTTCAGTCTTTCTCTTTCTCCATTTCAGGCTCTTGTGACTATGACTCCTGATCAGAGGCGAGAGTCCATTGGTTTGTCCCACATGAATCTGTCTGACAAGGAGGACAAAACTAAGGCGTACACACTGGAGGAGTTCTCCTACGACTACTTCAGGTGTGTTTCTTAATCCTCTACGTGTACAAAGATATAAAGTGTAAAGTTGCAGAATATGGATCGACCTGTCACCATGATCAGTTTGTGTGTTTTCCTCATTTCTAACCCCGTCTGCATGTTTCCAGGCCTCCTCCTAAGAGCACTCTGAGCAGGGTGATGATCTCTAAGTCTCGAGGGAAGGAGCGTCTGTGGAGCTGCACCAGGGAGCCTCTCAAACAGCCTCTGCTGAAGAAGGTCCTGGCTCACGAGGAGCTCTCCCAGGAGGCCTGTCTGGCCTTCATGGATATCCTTCAGTTGAGGTCATGTGGGTTTTGTATGTGAGCTAAATGTTTGCATCAAAGGACCTTTTTTGTCTTTATTCTTTTGTCATTGTTAATTGATTAATCGTCTGACCATTTCAGCTCTACATATAGATTTCATTGATATATTAAATGTGTCAAGTGTTTAATTGCATTAAATGTGTTTTATTCATCTTTATTATTATTATTACTGCCCAACATCTGTATTTCCTGCCGCTGCCAATCACGTCTGATCAATGTTTTTAATGTCCTTAACCTTGTTTGCACCTGTGATGAAGTATATGGGCGACTACCCGTCCAAACGTGTGCGTTCAGTCAACGAGCTCACCGATCTGATCTTTGAAGGAGCGCTGAAGGCCGAGCCACTCAAAGATGAGATCTTCTGTCAGATTCTCAAACAGCTCACTGATAATCACATCAAGTACGTTCGTCTTGAAACACACACACTTATCCGCCGGTGATGTTGGCAATCTGAAAGGTGTTCCTTGAGTGATGAACTAAAGAGAAATATCAGCTGAATCTGCAGCTCCACTCAACTTCACAGCTTTATAGCTAGTTTTAGCTCATTGTTTCTGTTTGACTAACAGCTTTAATGTTCGGTGTTGTTTTGTCACCAAGACTTTATTATTTATTTATATATTATTTCCCTCCACACTTTTTGCCATTTAAACTTGTACTATAGCAGCTTGTTATTTTTAGGACACATTTTTGACAATCAGTTCTTCCCTTGTCGTGTGTGTGTGTGTGTGTGTACAGGTACAGTGAGGAGAAGGGCTGGGAGCTGCTGTGGCTCTGCACTGGTTTGTTTCCTCCCAGTAACATCCTGCTGCCTCACGTCCAGAAGTTCCTCCAGGCCAAGAAACACTATCCGCTGGCTCCGGACTGCATGCAGCGGCTGCAGAAAGCCTTACGGTAACACAACAACACACTTTCTTCTGATCTGAAATCTTTCTGTTCTGTGTGCATCCATTTCATTTCATCCACACTGTTATTCATTGCAGAAATGGATCAAGAAAGTATCCTCCTCATCTGGTGGAGGTGGAGGCCATCCAGCACAAAACCACTCAGATCTTCCACAAAGTTTACTTCCCTGATGACTCAGACGAGGTCAGTGACGACTAATCTTCTGATATGACCAGTAGCTTATGGTGACTGATTGCTATTAATAATAATAATAATATTACCTAACATTAACTATGCTCAGATAAATATTGCCCTTTGTTTAGCATTTAGAGTTTATCTTCGTTTTGGCCATAGCTTTTCAGCATTATCTCGCTTTAACACAGATTCTGACCAGACTATATGAAAAGAAGTATTTTTGAAATGATCCAAGTGGCTCTGAATGATATGAGATTGCCAGGAAATGAATCAGTATAATCCTTCATCTTATTTGAAATCATGAAAACAGTCGTAACACTTTTAACATATACTGTTCATGGCTCTTCTGTAAACACACATTTCCATCCTTATTTCATACTTGTACTTGGTTCTTGCAGTGTTTATACATAAGCAGCTGTTTCAGTTTGGCCTGTTTGTGTTCACAGGTGTTTGAAGTGGAGTCGAGCACCAAGGCCAAAGACTTCTGCCACAACATCTCTGGTCGTCTTCTGCTCAAATCCTCCGAAGGCTTCAGCCTGTTTGTGAAGATCACTGACAAGGTGAAGAGCTGAATAACCGTGTTCTAGTAAATATCTATTTAGTAACTGCAGGTGTTTTCTTCAGTAGAAAGCACTGAAAAAATACAATTCGCTCAGCTCTGTCATTTTCAGTGATTTTCTGCTGGTGGGTTTGTACACAACAGAAAACACAACACATTAAAAGAACTTTTATTAAGATCATGTAAAAACTGCTGATTGTTGTGTTGATGTTTATGAGACATCTTGCACATCAACATGTTCAAATACTTTATAGAGGATTTCAGTTTGTGCTCGTCTGGTTCTCCAGGTCATCAGTGTGCCTGATGGCGACTTCTTCTTCGACTTCGTGAGGCACCTGACCGACTGGATCAAGAAAGCCAGACATGTGAAAGACGGTAAAAGACTTAATTGCTTTGAAGCTCATGTTTTGGATCTTCTCATTGGTTTATCATCTTGTAACTGTGTTTGTGTGTAGGTGTAGTGCCTTCACTGACGTATCAGGTGTTCTTCATGAAGAAGCTGTGGACCAACACTGTGCCAGGAAAAGACTCCATGGCCGACTCCATCTTTCACTACTACCAAGTGAGTGGCCTCTTGGCCTCAGCAGTGGTGGAAGTAAAAGCACTAATACTATACTCTCAAAATACTGCAAGTAAAAAACCTGCATTCAAAACTTTAGTTAAGTAAAAGTCCTCATTATGAAAGAAGGGTATAAAAAAATCTACTCTGAAAAGTAACTAGTAACTGAAGTTGTCAGACAAATTTAGTGGAGTAAAAGCTACAATATTTACCCTCTGGAAGGTCGAAGTATAAAAGTACCTCTAATTTGTGCTTAAATATAAGTATTATGGTAAATGTTTGAGTCTCAGAAATACTGAATCTTATTTTATTCAAATCAACTGTATGGACATACAGTACCTGAACATCAGCTGTCTTCTCTCTACAGGAGCTGCCTAAGTATCTGCGAGGTTACCACAAGTGTCCGAGGGAGGAGGTGAACCAGTTGGCAGCGCTCATCTACAGGGTCAAGTTTGAGGAGGACAAATCCCACTTTCACAATATTTCCAAGATCCTGAAGGAGCTCGTCCCTCAGGACCAGATGAGACATCTGTCCCCCGACGACTGGAAGAGGGTGAGGACGCTGACCAGAGATCAGTGTTGGAACATAATGTTCAGAAACGTTTATATCTTCCTGTTCTGTCGTTTGTTTCTCTCCCTCTTAGTCCATCATGTCGATCTTCAACAAGCACTCAGGAAAGACTCGAGAAGAGGCCAAACTCTCCTTCCTCAGAATCATTT
Source organism: Centropyge bicolor (assembly GCA_037975185.1). Lineage (NCBI taxonomy): Eukaryota > Metazoa > Chordata > Actinopteri > Pomacanthidae > Centropyge > Centropyge bicolor. The sequence continues at coordinate 1,178,003 of JBBMOC010000060.1, read as the reverse complement.
ACAAGTGGCCCACGTTTGGTTCTGCCTTTTTTGAAGTCAAGGTAAAGACTCCATTACAGTCAATAAGAAATTTTACTTAATGGCATTGTATCAGCATCAAAAGTAATAGTACTCATTATGTAGATCAGTTTTATGTTCATACAGATTGCTTATATTTAGTTTAATCTGAATCTGCAAAGTAACGAATGTCAAATAAATTTAAAAGGTACAAAGTAACAGAAAATTGAAATTATTATGTACAACTACCTCTAATTTGTGCATGAGTACAGTTCTTGAGTAAATCTACTTGGTTACTTTCCAGTTTTTTCTAAGGACGGTGTGAAAAGTTTTAATTAATCTATTTTGTTCTTTGATCTGCAGCAAACAACTGATCCAAATTACCCAGAAACCCTCTTGATAGCAATCAACAAACATGGAGTCAGTCTCATTGATCCAAAGTCTAAGGTAAGTCCACATTTATTATATTTGGGACCATTGGTTTTCAAGAATTTGCCTTTTGGGAACAAAGTCGTTCTCTGAAATGAGCCGTTCATTTGTTATATTTCCTGCAGGACATCCTCACCACTCATCCCTTCACCAAGATCTCCAACTGGAGCAGCGGCAACACGTACTTCCACATCACCATCGGAAACCTGGTCCGAGGCAGCAAACTGCTGTGTGAAACCTCACTGGTGAGTCCATCAATGGACCATTATTCTCACATGGTTGGATCATATTGAAAAACTGAGGATTAAATCATTTTAAGTGGCTGGTTTTATGAAAGTATATTATTATACTAAACTATATTAAAATACCATCAGAAATTGCATCACCAAAAAGAGCTGTACATCCCAATGAATAAAGATGAGTTTAGTATATCTGACCTTTGACCCCTCTCTCACCACAGGGCTACAAAATGGACGACCTCCTGACCTCTTACATCAGCCAGATGCTGACGACCATGACCAAACAGCGAACCTCCCGGGGCAACAGCAAGTGAGCAGACGGCTGGAAACTCATTGATTACGGTCAATCAACCCTGCATTCACTCACTCACACACAGTATGAATACATGTAAACAAACTTCATTCACTCGCTGTGTTTCCTGTAAATTGTCCCACACTGTGGTTTTTGAAGCAGTTCACTGATGGTTAGCTGGGACACTGTAATGCCAATGTTTTCATTCATTTTATGTGTCGGCCCTGTCTTAAAACTCACGTATTGCCTTTAAATGACCTTTTCCCACCATTGACTATTTGGATTTCCTTCTATAAGCATTATATAATCAGTGAGGTTTCTCAGTTCATTACTTCTGTGTTGCAAAGTTTAAATCTTTCACCGCAAATGTTTTAAGACTTGGAGACAGAATGTTTTCCAAAATGCTGGCATCAGTGTCAAGACAATATTTATATTCTAGCCTCTCGCTTGATTTACATAAACAATCTGATCTCACTTTTGGCTTTAACCCTTTATAGGTCACTCATTGAAATACTTTGAAATTCAACCTTTGTTATTGGAGGACATAACAAAACTTTATTACTGTTATAACATTTTTCAATGCCATGTGGCCATATGTAAAGTGTGTTGAAATTTACCAATAGTCACTTGCCTGATAAAGGGTTAATAAGACCAAAAAAGATCAGTTACCTGAATTAGTTGGAACACCATGACCAAAATCCCCCTAAACAGACTTGTTATAATTTGTCTTGTACGTAGCTTAATTTTTCAAATGCATCCTTATTTATGCTCAGTTGTTTAAGTCTAACAAACCAGCATCAATTATAGAATCTCTTGACTGTGTTTTAGATCAAATCTATTAAAATATAAGCGACACGAAAGGTAACCTATCGTCCAACAATTGACCCTTCACATCCCAGTTAGAGTTCCCTGTTTTATGCAATCAGTTGATTTCAGTTTGCCAATTCATGCAGTCAAACTTGAAAATATTGCGAAACTCCAGGGCTGTGAACTGTTGTGAGTTAATCTGGATTTAAACCTTATTTAAATAACCTGATGATTTTTTTTATTGCATTGTTAGTGATGCATGTGCAAACAGACCAGATGTGTGCCACAAAGTTCAAACAGCACTTCTTTGTCGATCCGCAGTAGTTTTAACACTGTACTGTAGACGGCGACTGATTTTATGCTTTTTTTTTTTCTAAATGTATGAACCATTAGTGTTGATTTTTAAGCATAATCAATTCTGTTTATATGGAAGAGAAATTGTTTCATTGATGATGTGACCACATATCCTGTCATAGACGTGAATAAAGGACGTTTTGCAAAGAGCACTGAGCTTCATTTCTCTTAAATACAGAAGGACAAAGTGAAATGTTTCTGTCCCTTTAATGAAAGCAAAGTGCACTTGACAAAGTATTTTGCTGAGATCTTACAGGTTGGCAGTAGGAGGCTCAGTGTTTCCAGGTTGGCTCCTCTCGGACACAGATGGTTAGTGCTCCGTCACCGTCGCCAGGTTCAGCGTCTTCTCTGCTTGAGAGTTTGCACTGGACACTGACCAGATATCACTCATCTCTGAAACAGGAGACAGAAAATATTGTTTGATATCAGTGACGGGAGAAGAAGGAAAAGCAGATAGGGAAACTACAACATGAGTCACGGAATAACACAACTGTCCATAATTAAAAGTAATATTTCCCTCACAAAAATAAAACTCTTGGTGAGAAAGCAAATAACATGTGACACTAATTTATGCCAAATTATTTAAGTGCAAAATGAAAAATTTTTGGAAACAAGGGAAGCATTTCAAGGGTTAAAACGTTGATTCTAGTATCTTACCTGTTTTGAATTTGCTATAAGTTCCGTTGTCTGGCGTGAATTTGCTGCCCGAGCAGAACGCCAGACCTCGCTCTCGCCACCTGCCGACAAACATGTGACCCAATTTATCTCTTATTCAGATCAGCTCATCGTCCTGCTAACCACTGTTTTTAAACCGCGTGTGCGTGTGTGACTCACCAGTGAAAGGTGAAGATGATGAGGATCAGTATGAGGGACAGCAGGTCAGTGAGAATCCACATCAGGTTGTACTCATCTGGACTCTGAGAGACATAACAGGGAGAAGAGAGGTCAGTGTTTCATGTGTATACAGACAATTTAGTTACATGTACAGGGTAAAAAAACAAACCTGTTATTTTGTCCTTAAATCCAATTCTTGTCAATATTTTACATAACTTAATTCTCTTTAAATTCTTCTCATAAAAGATGTTAACATCTTCATCAAAGTTCTTTCATTAATCCAGACAGATTAACAAACAACCATCATGCAATTAATGGGAAATTTAATCCCACAGTTAATAAGAAATTTCCAAATATGGAGATGCATGAATTTCAGTAGACAACAGGAAGAGGATTAATATCGTAATCTCAAAAGTAACTAAAGCTGTCAGATGTGGTGGAGTAGAAGTATGAAACTGCTTCAAATAGAAACACTCAGGTGAAGTATAAGCTGTATTTGTTACCATGAGGAAGAGCGGGGAGCTCATGGTGCTGAGGAGCTGCGGCGCATTGGTGGTGACCGACTGGACTCCGCTGCACCAGGCCAGAGAGTAGAGCCACGGCTGGCTGATCACATACAGGTTGGTGGAGATGTTCACGGCAGCGTATTCACTGCACACAGGTGAGGACAAGAGTCAGAGTGTGTAACAAAACACCATCACCAAACACAGTAATACACACCGACCTGATGAGCTCGGCAGACATGGAGCTGTAGTGCAGGTTCAGTTTGACGATGTGGTTCCTCTGGAGCTCCTCTAGGGGGAGCCGACTGCCTGATGTCTGCTGGAGCTCAGGATCCATCTCCTGGACCAGGGTCCGCAGGTCTGACGGCAGCCAGAGCACCTGGGGAATGAGTGACACACAAACACATGCAGGGACAGTAAATTTCAAAATAATAAATTAGAAGATTTCATAACCGAGTCTGGTGTAACATTTTTTTTTTAAACAGAACATAATGTAGCTACATAAACGTATACACATTTACTTAACTTCTCCCTTGTTCTAGTTCAATATAAGACACATTCAGTTTAGCTTGTTAAGTTCTGTTTATTTGACTTTTTTAATCCGCCCAAAACTTTGTATTCTTGTAAGTTATTTTTCACTAAATAAAACCCTCTTTTTGTAAATCCGCCTGTGACTCCTCGTACCTGGCAGCTCGCTCCCTCCCTCACTCACCTGCGAGGAGTGGATGGAGGACTCGTTGTGGATGACCTCCAGCATGCGTTGGATCCACGTGTCCCTGTACGGGTGACCTCTGGGAGGACGGTACAGGTCAAAGATCACCAGTTTGCCTTTGCGAGCTGCCAGCTGGAGGACGGCCCGCAGGCTGCACACCGACTGTTTCCCCGCCTGCTGCCGGTCGTCTGCTGCCAGAGAGCCGGCTGTACCGAACGGATTGTGCTGGCAGGGACAAGCATCAATACCTAATTAATAGTGTGACATAACACGTCGGCCAACATGTTCCTCTGATGCCAGTGTGTTGACAGCCAATACCTTCTACTTTAATTAACTACCTTGACTCTGCTTCTGTTACTGTATGATTTTTTTAAATTACCTAATCTCAGTCCTGTTGTATTATATTAACATTCTGTTTGTATTTTTACATCTGAAGTCTCTTAGTTGTTTGTCTGATGTTAGATTTGAACCTGCAAAGTAAAGAAACTGTGAACCTCTGCCTGCCATAGTTTGATTTGAAGCTGAACTGATCTTGTGCCTGAGGTCTGTTCATGGGAAGAAATAATCTGTAGAGCTGCAAATATCCATTGTGTTCTTCACTGATTAATTGGAACTATTTTCTCGATGCACTGATTAAACAATTGGTCTATAAAATGTCCAAAACCGGCTACACTGCCTTTTAAATTATGTCACACAGCACACATTTTCCATGTGAGATCTTTATAGTGTGTTGTATTGATGTATTTGCATTTTCTTAAACGATTTATTTTAATCGCTGCTTTCAGCATTTTTAAACATTTCCAGATGTGCAGTAAAGTCACTGCAGCAAAACTGAAGTTCCTCCTTGACAAAAGAAACAGAATTAAACTTTTAGCTTCTGAAACACATTTTTTAGACAGTCGCTTTACTCCAAACTGTACCTGTATGAACCTGGGTTCATACAGTGACAGAGTTTGGAGTGTGTGTGTGTGTTTGGCCTCTTGGATGTGTAGAAGAACACAGAATATCTGATCCTGACTGATGCCGTCGAGAGAGTTAAATAATTGATGTTGTTACACTGCTGTGCCTCTTGAGTAAATGCACAGCATCATGCTTAAGAGACTTTATCTTTTCTGCTGCAGGTAATTTAATAGTTTCCTCATTATTGATGCATTATTTCAGTCATCCACTGTAATCATGTTAATTTTTAAATGGCTTAATTGATTAATTGATAAAACTGCTGAATACATTTTCTCTCAATTAATTAATTCAATGATTAATGTTTCGGCTTTACTGTTCTGAAAACTGTTGTCTAATATCTCATGTGGTTCTGGAACAGCTGAGTCAAATTTAAGAAAACACTGGTCCACCACAGTTCAACTAAAATAAACACATTTTCTACTGTTGTAAACTGAGTAAGTTTACAGTGTGTGACTCACCGAGAGGAACCAGGTCCCGGCGTTCAGGCTCTCCAGCTCGGCCCAGGTGAACATGGCGGCCGGGGCGTTGGTCCGGTTGGGGAAAACCTCGTGGATGTTGGTGGTTCGCTGCAGGGTGTGGTCGTGCATCAGGAAGGGAACCCCATCAGAGCTACAACCACAACATGACAACAGCAAATAACTGAGTGTGAATGTGTAGCTTCTTTTAATTAAAAAAAAACCTGCCTTCATGTATCAGGCAGGAGGACGTCACAGAAAACTGAGCAACCAATTTAAGAATAGAGTTTATATTTTGTCTTTGTTCAACAACAGAGTTTAGCTCTGACTTTCTTGGATTTACTGAGCTTATTTTGTTCAAACATTCCTCATCCCCAGAGGATCAATTCTCTAGATGATTTTTTCCTGTATCGCCACCATGAGGTTAACATTTTTGTTGCCATGACATTTGTACCAACCTTAACTTTGGTGACCCGTTAACCTTTCATCTAGCGCCATCATCAGGTCAAAATATCAATTTGCTCAATACATTAGTTTATGATTAAATGGAAGCATATGAGATGATAGTTTGCCAACACACTCATCTCAGATGGACATGACACCTGTCAAACATCAGCAGCACGACGCTGTGACACAGACAATAACAAGAATTTGCTCTAATCAATAAATGTGTTAAACTGCACATTTGCATACAGATTATTGAACACTAATAAAAAGAATAATAAAAATGTTCAGTTCATCCTACAGACGACCATCACAACATCAATCAATGACGAACATCAGATTTTTACTGACTGACCTGATGGTGACATCCGTCTCCAGACCTTCACTTCCTGCTTCCACAGCTTTCTCAAACGACATCAGTGTGTTTTCTGGAGCGAGCTGTGAGTGAAGATACACACAGTGATCATGAGTAGACCATCAGTGTCTTTACATGGTGCTGTGGAAACTAGTGGGTCCATGTTAGGCATATGTAGTGTTTCAGCTCCATCGCTCTTCAGCATAAACACTTCGCACTGTTTACAGTCTGAAGAGCTGAGGAGGAAGCCTCGTCTCTGGGCTCCAAACAACTGGGACAGGATGGGAGCTGGTTTCCTCTGTCAAACACCAGGCCCACACAGAATCCAGATTTATTATCAATCTGCTTTGCATTGGATTTAGTCTCTTATATGAACAGGAAACTTTGACTGGAAAGAGTTCACTGTTCTGGAAGGTCATTTTTCTGAAGCTGCATCTTTTTCACAGACCGAACGCTTAAATTGAGAAACTAATCAGCAGATCAATCAATACTGAAAACAGTTGTAGCTTTAATCCTGATTCAGATTTGTTCATTCACCAGCGCAACATAATGACAATGTGACTCAATACATTGTGGAAAAAAAGCAACAAGAGAATTATCACCACACACTTATAATTTTAACAGTGTAGATTGTTGCTCACCATGGGGGCTCCTCTGTGGCCAATCAGGGCCGGCGGGGGGCCCAGGGTCCCCTCCTCTTTGATACAAGGAGAGTACAAACCGAGGGGCACCAAGTAGAGGGCAGACAGGACGGTCAGATACACTCCAACGATCAGGCCTCGTCTCACTGAAACACAAACACTGACTCTTAGCTTTGATGTGAATCTACATGTTCATTTTAAAACAAGGGACTTTTCTTCTGTTTTATCTCAAGATACTGTTATTTGCTTCAGGTTTATCCTTAAAACTGTTAAAAATTCAAGTTAAACAGTGAAACAGGTTCAGTGTTTTTTTGGTATCCTTAGGGGAATAGTTCAGCATTTTGAGAAATAGGTTTTATTATTGAGTTAGAAAAGAAGATTTTTGTACAAATCAAACCATGGAGATACGTTAATCTTTTCATTCAACTCTCAAGGCAGCAAATAAGCACATTTCCCAAAATCATTTGACATTTTTAAGGTCTAGATTGTTCATTGATTTAACAGCATCACAACTTTAATCCAAATCAAACGTGTGACAAACTGTTCATCTCACCTCTGCTGTTCATGCGAAAGAAATGCAAAGCTATCGGCCAAGCCAGCGCCGTCATCAGCAGCACCCCGCCCACGTGCAAATAAGGTGCCGTCACCTGGTCAGGATGCAAAACACAGTCAGGTGTCGGGAGTGAAAACTACAATAAGAGCAAGTGAAGGCTGAGAGAGAACGAGGAAGAGGAGAGTCACCTGGAAGGAAAGTAGTAAAGTCGTCCATTCTTTACTCCACAGGTCCGACAACACAGCCGTGGCTACGATGGAGAAAGTCAGACTCACCAGGATCCCAATCTAAAAACAAGGAAACATGTTATTCCACCATGTTAATAAGCTTAAGATAATAAAAAATACATAATTGTTCATGTATTTATTGAAGACACCCAGTTTACATTGACAGTGCTGGTGGAAAAATGAAATGAATTGTTGGATTCATATCTGGTTGAACCCTCTTCAGCAGCAGTGACCTCAATGAAACACTCATCAGATCAGAGCTGCTCACAGTTCAGAGGGAGTTCAGACTGGGTCACACCAAAAGGGAGGACTTTCTTTTCACGGAGTCACTCTGAGGTAGATTAATTTTGGTCACTGCCCTGTGTTGTGTAACCAAAAATCTGGTAAACTTGAAGCTGTCTGACACCAAACCTCCTCCTCCCCTCAGTGATCACAAGGCCCAGAGGCAGCAAAGCAGCCAATAGCTCTCCCTCCACCAGACGTCACCACTCACCACCACAAATATGTTGTTATTACTCCAGATTCAAAACTCCACAGAGTCTCAGTCGTCCTCTGAAAGTTCTCCCAGTAGTGTGGAGGAATATCCAGATGCTCTTTGGCAAACTTCATGCATGCAGCAATGTTTTTTTTGGAGACTTTCTTGGTGATGTCCTGCCATGGACACCAGGTCTGTTCCAAGATTTTTTGTATGGTGGAGTCATGAACAGCCAAAACTTTCCAGTGTCTTTCCTTCAGGGCATGGTTCAAATCAACTGAGACATCTTGCAGCAAACTATCTAGCAGCAAACTCAAAATGTTTGGCTGCTCTCTCCAAGTCAAAGCAGCTCTGATCTGCACCTCTGAGCTCGTTACACTGATTGGACACCAGGTTTGCAAACGACTGGCTTCAATCAGCTGTTGTTGAGGTGATGAGCCTTGAGGTTCACCAAGTGTTTCCCCACCTTCTTTTTTAATGATATAATGATTCAATATGGATGAGTAAAATACAATCATTTGAGTTTTATTAGTCAAACAGATTGTGTTTGTTCAATTTTGTAGCTTAGAAAAAGATCAGGCCATATTTTAAGACAACTTCATATCTTTGTTCTGTATATAAACACACACAGCATCACATGGATCTAAATGTTGCCTTGTTCAAATGTAGCTATATAAATAAATTAGATTTTGGATTTGATTACATGTGGTGTTTTGCTGTGTGGCCACAGTCTAAGCAGGATTATCCCACATTACATAACTCATCAAATGACACAGTGGTAAAATGGCATTCAGCGATTTAAGGATTGTTCCAGCAGCACGAATATAATCCAGTGAAGACAGTGAAATTGTTTATTATGTTTATGTACAAATCTTTCCTGCATCAATTAGAATTCTGTTAAGAGCATTGATCAGAGCAGGAAAATCAAAAACTCCACAATCTCCAGAGTTTTCTCTTTTTGGTAATTATTTACACATGGATGAGTTGGTGCTTGTGAGGAACATGTAGGCAGAAAAAGGACCATCCACCAACGAGCTGCTGTGATCTAATGAAACTCATCGCTCAGGTTTACTGTGACATTCTGAAATTTAAACACATCTGACGTCCATATGAAAACTGGATGAGTGAGACAGAGGAGCTTTACCTTGTGACTCCAGTGTAAATAAAGCTTCTGGCCCTCTGACAACAAACACACAGCCAGCAGCTGCACAGGAGAACAAGACACACGTTAAATCTGATGCTGTGATATGGGAAATGATTTGTGCCTCTCACGTGTGTTGTGTTGTCGTCTCACCATGAGGACGGTGATGTAGGTGAAAAAGCCTGCGGCGATGACCAGCAGCACCACAGACCAAGGAAACCAGAAACCCAGGTTCCCAAAGTTAAACCTGCACACGAGTGAAAACAGGAAGAGAGTTAGTGACTGAAACCACAAAGCAACAATAAAATCAGATATAGAGTCTGAAATCCAGTTTGTGCAAGATATTCTGTAGGTAAACATGGCAACAATCCTGCAAGTCTAAAGCTACTTTATCAGTAAAATCTTCTGGTGAAAGACACATAACTTTGGGTTTAACAGACTTGTTCTGACTCCTGTGGATTAGTGGCGGCTCAGTGCACCGACCATGAACCACAGCTCTGCTTTGAGTCCAGCTGGGACCTTTGTTGCAGCTTTGTCTTTCCCTTCTTTCTTATTAACTCTCTGCTGTCAGTGTATAATAAAGGGCAGAAATGCTCCTAAAAAAATCATTTAAAAAACAGGTGATCAATTCATCCCTTCACTAATTCTTTTAAACGAAGCTTATTAGCATTTTAAAAAAATTCATTTTATTACATTTTACAGACTGAATGATTAACGGTGAACATAAAGAGCAGATTAATCAATAATGAAAATAATCATTAGCTACAGCTCCTAATATATCATCACAGCAAGTGGTGACTACTGTCCATGTTGCATGTGATTGGCTGTGAGCTGCTCATTATTGGTTTATTTCTATTGAGTTTCACATGGAGTAAAGAGGTTTGTCTGATGTGGATGTGATTAAATAAAGATTTCTAAAATCAGATTGAGTGTACAGCCAGGCCTTCTCTACGGGTGCAGGCGAGGTTGGATTACCAACAGGGCAAACAGGCGACGGCTTCACCAAGAGCTCAGGATTTACTGTGTTAACTCTTGAAGGAATTCTAGTTTTTAGAGCTTAACTCTCTCCATTTTGTACATTGACGTGTATGTTGCATTTTCTTACATTGATCAAACATCAAATCTGAAACCAAGGGTATCAGAATCAGAGGCATAGATAAACTGCACAGAGAGTCGGATGAACAGAGGTCAAATAAAGGACAAAGAGATACATTTTCTCTGGGAATCTAGAGCAGGTTAATATGGCCAGTGTTTACATGCAGAGATTATGAACTTCCTTTATGACTCCACCCACCAGTCAAAGTCATTGTAGTCGTTCTTTGCTTGTCCCCAGAAGTAGAGAAACACCAGCGTTAAGCAGAAAGCCACCACAAGCAGAGCAAAGCTGACACCTTCCAGCTGTCGGCAGCAGAGACGAGATATGAAACACAAGTCGTTTTTAAACTGCCCTTTAATACAGTGAGTGTGTGTGTTTTTCTCTGTGTATTGCCTTGTTTCTCAGAGACGGAAGACGATCTTTGACCTCCTGTAAAACAGCTCTGGTCTCACTGTGGGCTGTTTATCAAGGTTCAATAATGAAGTGAGATGAGCTTTTAAAGTATTAGATTGTTGCTTGGAAACCATTTCAACTTGGTGACTTGTATCTGATCGTTAACATGGTGCAAAGAAACTGTTTTATTGATTTGTCTTTTCCACAATGAGATACAATTACTCCCCTCATCTTTTATGTTTCACTGTTCTATTGATCTGTTTTTGTTGTCGTTTTCCAACCTGCATTAATGATTTATAGTCTCATCATTCATTACTTCAATGTTTCTGTCTGGCCTTTAGTTTACATGATAAAAGGCGTCTTGCTAATTAGTTTGTAAGCCTTGCAACAACTGAGTCCTAATTGTGTGTTTCCTGTATTTGAAATGTACATTAGTGAAAGTAAATGTAGTGATTTGTCTTTAAATACCAAAGGAAATGAACTAATTTAATCATGTGTATTTATTTCAATTACCCAGCAATGTGACCACCTCAGTGTGATTACTCAGGCGCTGTTTCCCAAACTTTTTGGGTTGTGACAGCAAAAAATGAAGCAATAATTACTGTTCTCTGCAACTGTTTCTTACTGGAAAGATTTTCCCTATAATTCACCAAATGAAAAGTAAAGATTAAAAGGATAAAAAGTCTGAAAAACATATATTAGTGCAGAAGAAAGATGCTTTTTCTACTTATCCAAACATTTTGTGTACTCTGTATAAGATCTTCCTTAAAAGTACTAAAATGTAACCAAAGTGCATCATATGAAGAGATGGAGAAACTGGCTGGACCAGATGTGGCAGATGTGGCACCTCTGTGGTTGAACGCTCACCTTGTTGCAGCAGCAGTCTCCCGGCTGAGTGCAGCTCCTCTCGTAGCGTCTCCACCTGCAGCCGTACAGACCGACCAGGCAGGACACCAGAGGCTGGTGCTCGTAGCGCCGCAGCAGTTTGGCACGGAGACCTCGCAGCCGGCCGAACTGCAGCTGGGACAACGTGGACGCCATGTCCTCTCACACACACTGTGACACACCTTCCATCCTGCTCACACACACACACACCTGAAACACAACACAATGACATGGGAATCTCTTATTAAATACAACCACAGAGTCTTGCACAGGTATGATAGGAACATTATGACAGTTTAATCCAGAATAAATATGAATAAGCACGTCTTGAATTATGAAACTGCTTTCCATTATATTTCTGTGCAGACTTGACACATGGCGACAAAAACAACTATACACACAAAATGATGAGTATAAAATCCTGTAATATCCTTAAATCTTGGATTCCTCACAGCTTCAGCAGGAAATCTGTTCAAACTTGGCTTTAATGCAGCCAAAACTACTTAATTACAGACTATCATCATTATTGTGTTTTTTTTTATGCAGCTGCTGTGTTGCAGTTTCCAGAGAAGTGAAGTTTGAGACGAACGCAGACCTGAGTTTGTGTTGGCCTTCACCCTCAGGTCTCCTCACAGACAGAAGCTCTTGTGAAACTCGGGCGTGTTTCAGGTCGTCATCTTTGCTTGCGAGTGAAAAACAGTTCAGTTGGTCGTGTTTCCTCCTTGAATGATGAAACTCTGTGGATTAACATGACACTTCACTTACAGATATTTGTGCAAACACATAGTATCTTGTTGAAATGAATTATATGCAGACAGGTTATTGGGTTGAATCCATATTTCAGAATGGAATAAATCAAGCAATAAAACATCTGTGAACTACTGGAGTTTGTACTTTGTACTGTAACTACTGGTAAATAACAGTATTTGTGCTCTGTCTGCCTTTGCAGCCATGATTTAACCTGCATACACAAACTCTCAGAAATAACCTGTGCACGAAAACAAATGTTTGCATTAAAAAATCTGTAATAAAGCAATCATTAAAGACTTAATGATTAGTCTGAGAAAAACAACCTGCCACTTGTGTCAATGTTTGCCATAAAGCAGCTCTTGCATATAAAATAAATGCCAAATTATATTCAATAATCCAACAATTCATTGTTGCCTTGTTAATCGGCAAAACAACAGGATTGAAGATGAACAATCTGTCATTAATCTGGTAAATTCTGCACAAATATTATGCTCAAACCATTGAACCAATTGTAATTTGCATATCTGCTTCAGCTTCATTCAACTGTTTTATGCGAGCCGAATTAAAGTCCGTATCCTAATCATTCATAAAAACTATTGATCCGTTGTAATAATCGACCCAATTTGATCAACAAGCAAGGTAACATCAAATTGTCGAATTTTTAAAATGCAGTCCGGTGATACACAGGATAAAGAACAGGACCTGGTCAGAGACAAAACATGAAGCTGATCATCACCAGAAACGCATCGATACTACACAGCAGGTTCAGTTTCTCTGATGTGACTGAATATTATTGTAATATCAATAAAAGTTATCAGACCTCCAGGCCGGTTCTTCCCCCGGTGATCGGCAGAGGAGAAGCCGCAGTGCGCACTTCGTCCTCGGTCAGCAAATGAGCAGCAGCCGGCCTCCGAGCTCCAGGCTGTCAAGGTAACAGTAGTTACCTACAGAGAGACCGGAAATCAAAATGATTGACTTTTAATATTTCTGCACGGACAACAATGCAGAGGAAACTAATACTTTATTATTGATCATTACTAATATTATGAGTCGTTTAACAAATAATATATAATTTAAATGGGACAAGTCATATTCAACGTAAATGCAACGTTAAGATTTGTTTTATTTTGAAATGCATCACGGAAATGAATATACTGTGAATTCTACTATTTACACGCTCCTGTTGATCTGACCTCTGGATCACAGACTGCCACCTGTTGACACAGTGGCGTAAACACACCAGGTGAGTCCAGGTGAAGATGGACTTATCAACATTATTATTATGTAGCAGGAAATTTGCTTTGCAGATGTTGGAGAAATTGTATTCTTTATGCTTTATATCATTCATAACCATGCCTTATAACCTTGTGATTGTTTGCATCCATGAGCTTGTGACTCATATGCTTTATGTTTCATATAGTTCGTTGTTAGCCTTTGCGTTCATGGTCTTGTGACTCAGGTCTTTTACGTGCTACATAGTTCATGAACTGATGACTCGTTTATGTTATGACTTCGAATGAAGGAAAGGAAGGAGCACCCTGTTTTTCTCCGAAGATCATCTGATTTGCTGGAGCCTATTCTAAATGATAAGTTATTGTTTTTCTGTCCTTCACCATGAGATCAGCTTGTTGTCTTTACTATATAAGTCACTCGCATACTCTGTACACTTGAACAACACTTGCACTGCAGACCCTCTGTGTGCAACCTTGTTCCCTTGCTGCAAGAATAAATGGTCTACACTTGTGATCTTCAGACGGTGTTCCTGTGTTGCTTCCTGATTTTTCTAACAGCAGACAAAGATTAAAACACACAGGTCACAGAAACACACTGGTGATAATGAGCTGCTGAAATCTATAGCCAAAGATATGAAGGCAATAAAAACATATTTCTGAAATATATGTAAATAAAAAATGATTAAAAATAAATTATATGCAAACTAGAAATAAAGCAGCAAATCAAGACATAAATCCCTGTTCTAAAAAATGCATGTACATGTAAATGTAATTATCTGAATTGTCTGACCATTGACCTTAAGTCTCCTTTAATCTTCTAATGTAAGAATTGTTTTTCATTCATTCCTTCATAATAAAAGGTCGTTCTCAGTTCAGCCAACAGTAACGAGGTAGAGACGAGAAAATTGTCTGAATAAAGACAGAAGGTCCAAACTGAAATAACAAGCTCCAGCAAATTTCACACACCACTGTTAAATTAAACATTTTTTTACGCCTTACAAACTCCTGAGGAAAAATATCCATATCTCCTAGTCACTTGTTTACATTTTTCTCTCTGACCTTCTAGTGGTTTGTGTGCCAAAATGGTTGCAAATGTTAATAATGACTCACAAACAGGAAATGACTATCAGAGATTGTTGAGAAGTTTGAAAGATGAGTTTGGGCATTAATGGATAATTAAAGCTAAAACAGATACACCTATAATAAAATGTTGTGCTGAAAATGTGTTTAAAGTCTGCAGATCATGTTACAGTTGCAGTTCCTCTGTTGAATTAGGTGGAGGTGGAAATCTGAGATGTCTCAAAACCTGGACAAGTTAGATCAGATTCAATAAGGTTCTTCTCTTGTGCACAATTAAAAAATAGCAGGAGACATAAGCCAGACTTCTGTTGACAGCTGGTTAAATAAAACTACATTATCAGACATACAGATCATCAAACAGCAGAGGAAAGGAGATGAAAAATGATTTAATCAGTTTCTCATACAACCTGGTTTTCATCACTGTTTTGGAAACTTTTGCCTTCAGTTGGAGTGAGGTGGCAGGCCAAGAAAAATCTCAGATAAGCAGAGGCAAAGGATTGTGAGAACAGTCAAACTCAACCCACAGACCAGCTCCAAAGACCTACAACATGATCTTGCTGCAGATGGTGTCACTGTGCATCGTTCAACTATTCAGCTATTCAAGGAGATGCTGTATGGGAGAGTAATGCGGCAGAAGCCTTTTCTACTAAAAGCCTACTAAAATTGAGTTATTTGGACATAACAAGGGGTGGTGTGCATGGCGGAAGAAGAACACAGCAGTCCAAGACAAACACCGACCCTTAACACTGCTCAAACTCTACTAAGGCATTCATGCAGAGGCACAAGTACAACGTTCTGGAATGGCCATCTCAGTCCCTAGACCTGAATATTATTGAAAATCTGTGGTGTGATTTGAAGCGGGCTGTCCATGCTTGGAAACCATGAAACCTGACTGAACTGGAGATGTTTTGTAAAAAAGAATGGTCAAAAATACCTTCAACCAGAATCCAGACCCTCATTGGAAGCTATAGGAAGCGTTCAGAGGCTGTTATTTCTGCAAAAGAGGATCTACTAAATATTCATGTAATTTTTCTGTTGGGCTGCCCAAATTTATGCACCTGCCTACTTTTGTTTAAGTAATTATTGCACACTTTCTGTAAATCCTATAAACTTCATTTCACTTCTAATATCACTGTGTTTGTCTGCTATATGATATATTTAACTGAAATTGCTGATCCGAACAACCACTGAGAGTCAGGCTCGTGGTGGTCATGGCCTCGAGGAGCCGTGGTGGGCGTCCTTTACTGTCATGTCTGGAAGCTGGCAACCCTAATGTGAACTGCAGCTGGTTACGTTAGAGAAATAAAAGTATTAGATAACAGGTGAACGCTTCTCACCTCCTGATCAGGATCTAGGATGTCGCAATGTTGCTCCTTCACTTTCTCCTCGTCTCTTTCCTTTTCTTTCTCCTTCCCGTTGTCCTGCTCCTTCTCAGCCTGAGTCATAGTTACTTTTATATCGACTAGATAAATAATGATTCGCGAACATCTTGTGCTTGTGAGGACGGTAAAAAGGCGAGCACATTGAAGAAACCAGCTTTGAATGAAAAGTTGCGGCAGATTTCACGTCCGTATTTGGACACGTGGTACAAAAAGCCGATTTCTATTGGTCGAACGAGTTGACGCATGGATGTTTGAACAACATGATCGGATTATCTGCGCAAAATTCATATGTTAAGTATGGCGCACTGTTGAGGTTGAAACAGGAATTAAAGGTGGAACCGGTAAATCAACCAATGGGAATGTTGAGGTTTTGTTCAAAATGTTTGTGATGGTTTTATTGGCTGGAGATGTTAGTCCCGCCCACTTGTGCAGCATTAACACATACACTGATTTCCATGACGTAACTTCTGGCGGGAAAATGACGTCATGCGGGAGATAAAGTCAGGTTGCTTTGTTCTTGTTGGTAGGCCTTTGGCCTTGTTGAATGGTGTTTGGTATGCCGACTGCCTTGTTAGCCCTTACCCTTGACTCTCAAAGCTGCTATGTTGTTTGGGGCCTGAATTTATGTCATGTAATTTACATATGATAAGGAAGATGTACATCTATATGTGTGACATATGGAAAGTATGTCCCTTGAAGTAATGGATGTTTTGCTTGGATTTTCCTTCCCTGATGTACAGACCTTTGGATTGGACACTGCATGTCTTAAACTGTCTTTTTCTATTTGTCTCTGATACTTTAACAATGTGGGTTTTGTTATGTTTTTGGATGCTTTCAATTAACATTGATGCAATATTTGTATGTACTAAATGGCTTGTTTAAATGATATCTTCAATTCTTAAATGGGGGCACTTCCTGCCAGGAATTAAAGGTTGGGCAGGTAAATCAACCGATGGAAATGCTCAAAATGTTTGCTATGGTTTTATTGGCTTGAAATGTTAGCCCCACCTACTTGTGCAGCATTTAACCAATAAACTGCTTTCCAGGAAGTAACTTTTGGACAAGCAGCTGTGTGTGAATGAAAGGAGGGGAGTGGTTTGTGATAGTTTAGCAATGTGGGTTATGTCATATTATTGCCTTTGCCAGCCTTGATCCACATTGATGCTGTATCTGTACTTTATGTTCTCTTCTTCTGTTGTATGTACAATGATCTACAAACCGTAAGTGTAGTTTCTTTCTGTCCCTCCAGGTTGGATGCTTACTGCTGCAATATCTGTTCACTGTTGATGTACATCAACAAACAGTGAGTATAATTTTTGAAATCTGTTTGTCAACCCACCTACATATCAATGCAGTAATAATGTGTCCGCTTCTGTTTGAATCAGTATTGTTGCAGTAATTGTTTTCTTTTCTTTTCTTTTTTCAGGTTGCTCTATCAACAGGAAGGTAATTTTGTCTCTTGGCTTTACTGGATGTTCTTTTTTTTTTAGTTTGCAGGATGATCTATAAACAAAAGTGTTATTTCAGTTTGTCTTTTACAGTTTGTAATTGATATTTGTGTAATAACCCTAACCCTAACCTTTCTTTCCTTCTGTGTTTTTCAGGTATTCCTCTCCCTCATCTGAACCTTTGAGCTGAAGTCACTCCTGGGATGTTCGCACCTCCTCCGACAAGTCTCAAACACTTCACAAGAATTAATAGCACTTCCTGTTACAACCTCCAAAGTAAAACAGTCACCAATATGTTGCAATGAGTTTTCAGAGAGATTGTTTACATTCTTAGAAAGCAGTTTAACTGGAAACTGATAATCTAGAGTATTTCTGTGTGTTTGCATACTTGTATTTTTTCGTGTTTGAGCACCACAAACTTAATTATTTTCTTTCATTGTGTTAGGATGAAGGCTGAAATTAGAGTTGGATATCTTAATGGAAAAGACTGATGCTGTTCTATATTTTTTCTTATTGTCAACTAATCTCATGGGGAAAGACCAGAACCATCAGTATTAGTCCATCTATACTTTCTGACTATCTGAGTCCAAAATCCATTTCATTATACTGAAGATCCAAAAACTCGCTTGAAATGTTTTCTTCTAAAAAGACCAATTTCATGAATTCATTGTTTGTTTTGGTCTTTGAATAAAATTAATGCTACCTGAATATCACTTTCAGTAAGAAACCTTGAATGAATTTACTTTTTTAACCTCCTGTAAGCTGTAGCCTCCAGTGAGTCATGCCTTTATTTTGAAGGCTTCACCGTCCTGTTGCCTGCCGCATGTGGGGCGGTTTGACGCGGTCGCGGCAGCGTGGATCAGCAGGACTGAAGTTGATCCTCAGTTGAACCAGTTTGAGTCTGATAGGTGTTTGGAGCCGGTGAACCTGAGAATGACGGACCTGCTCGTGTCGCTGTCGGTGATCGGAGCCGTGGTGCTGCTCAGCGAGGCGGTGCGCCGCGCGGTAGCTCGTGGCTCCGCCGCGCAGTTCGTGCTGGAGGCGGCGTCGACCTTCCAGCTCTGCAGCTGCACGCACGAGCTCAAACTGCTGGGCGAAACGGGGAACCTGGACTTGGCGGTGGGCCTGGCCCTCACATACACCATGACGGTGGTCCACTTGTCCACGTTCCGGGAGGCCACCTGTAACCCCATCGCGACCCTGGAGGGTTTTTTCCGCAGGAGCAGAACCACACGCGCGGCCGCCGTCCTGATCGCCTGCCAGTTCGCCGCCGCCGTCTCCGCGCAGTTTTTCGCCGCCGGCGTCTGGTCGCTCGGTCTGTCCGACGTCCACGTGCGGCACCAGAGGTTCGGGTTCCGGTGCTTCGACCCGCTCGGTGGGACCCTGCTGGAGGCCGCCGCGGTGGAGCTGGCCTGCGCCTTCACCGTCCAGGCCGCCGTCACGCAGATCCACAGGCTGGACGAGAAACTTCGCGTCCACTTCATCGCTGCGGTCATCACAGCTCTGGTTTACACAGGTGAGTCAGTGAGCAGGTGATTAAATGGGACACAAGATTAGACGAATGACCGTTTGATTAGAGAAATGTTCACGAAACTATACATGAAAGGAAGGAAACGCAAAGTGGATCCTTGAACTAAAGTGCAGTAAAAGAAATTTAATTGTATAAATGCAGTCATCCGCTGTTTGTCAGTGGCTTTGTTTTAATTTGACGAGTTGTCAGTAAACACTCCTAAACTGAAATTAAAATGGCCCTAATGAAAATCCTGCCACTTGAGGTCTATGAATGATAATTAAAACAAACAATTTGATGTAACACAACAAATAATTTTAGTCTTGATTAATCTGCAAATTGATTCCAAGTCATAATAAAGTATTCATGTGATTAACACTAAATAAACTCAACCTGTACATTTTCAAATCCCACTCTACGGAATCAGTTTTGAAAGCAGTTGAAGTGGATCTTTGTTGTTTGAGACCCTTTTTCTTTTTCTCTCCCTCTGTGCAGGTGGAAGTATTTCGGGGGCTATGTTTAACCCCGTCCTGGCCTTCTCAGTCCAGTTCCCCTGCAGCGGACACACCTACCTGGAATACTGCTTCGTCTACTGCCTGGGACCAGTTTTAGGTAAAGAACTGAAGCGGTGGATTTTACTACTTCAGAGCCAGCTGTTTCCTCCTGTCTGATTTTTATATTGTTTATTGTGTGGGAAACAGTTTAAGCCTGTTTGAACAACAAACTAACCTTGATGTCGTCCACATGTGTCCCAGGTGCGGTGAGCTGCATCCTGCTGTTCGAGAAGATCATCCCCTTCCTGTCTGGAAAGAGCACCGGCCGGATGGAGGTCCCTGCTGCTCAGAAAAAGAAGACACAGTAGCACAGGACAAGTCACATAAGTGTCTCTTTTTTAAGCTTCTTATTCCACATGTCTCAGCAGGTGTGTCCGGATGGATTATTCCTGTGTAAGTTGACGCCCTTGATGTTGCAGGTTTAACGTGAAACAGCACACACAAACACACACAATGTCCTGATGCGCCCATGGATGCATCAGGGTGCACAGCACTTTAACTGTAACATGAATTAATTATGCAGACAATTGTTGGTTCACTTTTGTCAATTACAGCACACTGTTAGAGAACACTACACATGTTGGGCTGCTTTTTGTCATTATAGCACAATGAGGCCTTTAATTTCTGCTTGGCACAACAAAGCCAAGAGCAAACAGGAGGAGCTTGGACTGGCAAACATGTCAGTGAATTCAGGCTTTATTGGAATGATAAGCAAGAAGAAAGAGCAAAGGGCAAAGATAATGCAGGAGGTGAAAGTTATTATAAATCAATGCATAAATCTCCTTTGAAATCATAGAAGAAAAAGACACTAACTTTCAGTCCAGAATCATCACGTCTTAAACTTATAGCTAAACTAAACTTTAAATGGTGCCATTTTTCCAAATGTAGCCAAGGCAATAAAACAGCTCTAGTTGTTAACAGCAAATCCAAAGCTTTATGCTGCCATCGCTATCTGACATGTGAGTGCACCAACTGGGAAACTACAATAAGACAGTTGGAAGTATTTTTGTCTCGACTTTGAATGCACACGAAATGCAAAGCACATGCCGATAAAAAGATTGTGTTAGATGTTATTGTCGATTTAGAAGCTTCAGAAATTCCAGTATCTTTATTTTGGCCAACAAGGTGTATTTGTGTTGTTACTGTCAGGACCTCAGTGAGATCCTTTTCATTCTCAACTTCTCGTAACTGCACCTCAACTATATCACAGTATTTTCTTATCTTTTAAATCCTAGAAAAAGGGGCTTTGGACTCAAAGGTAGTCAGGGCTGAAATGAAACCGCACAAGAGTTTGGTGCTTTGCTTTGTTTTAGTTTGATCAATGTGGGTTTATTTTTTGCACAATCACTACACTTTCAGATGTTTGTATTGGACACCAAAATGTTTGTAGTACACTTTATATGTAAAGACTTGGTTAAAGAAAACTGGGTTTTTTTTAGGACACTATGATGCTGATTAGGTTTTCTCTTTTTTTTCCCCCCTCTTAAGTTTGGAGGACCAAAGCTTTTACAGTCTGTTCAATCTTTACATTTTTCTACTTAAATCATGCCTGTGTGTTTTGGTCAAGCTGACAATTTACTGTTTATGACTTATTGGAGTCTAATATTTGACTTTGATTCTTTTGGGATAATTTTTCCACTGGATTTTTTTCTCTGTCAAAACTGCAGTAACTTAATTTTTCTGTGAACCAAAGCCAAATCAATTTACAACTCTCATACCTCGACAGTCTGGATGATGAAGATGACGATGGTGGTACTGAATTTTGTTTCTGAGAGCAATACGTCTGATTACTTTTAAGTAAGAATGTGAATAAAGCTGCATTTTTTTCTTACAGTATGTTTTTAGATAAGAGGTTTTGTATAGTGTTGTAATTTAAATGCTTTTGCGATATCTTAAAATATTTTGATTAAAAATATCAATTTAAAGTAAAGACATTTGTGGTTATGATTTCAGGCATCCATAAGTTTGTTTTATGCTCAAATATTATTATGCTGCTATTTTATTTATTTTTCTAAATTGGAATTTGGAGCTGTTTCACCACCTCCTACAATTGTAATTCAAACATTTTATTTTTGGCATTAATGGTGCCAGTTTACCAAGATGTAAACAAACTATTTTAGTGCTCACCTACACAGATTTTGTAGATTTAATACTGAGATTTAATACTTACTTTTTTTTCCAAGATCTTTGCAACTGTTTTCAGTTCACCATCACCACCCAATTTATATAAACTCGTTGCAGCTGTGTTTCTATTTCCTGTGTGCATTGCATTGTGGGAGATCAGTATCCATCAACAGCACACTTAAAACTTACCATATACTTTATGATTGTTACCTTAAATAGCCCATAGTTTTCCTTTTATATGAATTGTTCTAAAAATCAGATCACTTCAACCTATTAATGTAATTTTATCGAAGTACAAAGCATGAACCAAACAACACTAAATCTCTGTTGCAGTAGTCAGGGAGGTTTGGATAATCCCAAAAAGAAAAAGCTCATAAAACCTGTCCGCCTGTACTTTGACCTCCACGCTGTCTGTTACACAACTCGACCTTTGTGCCCTCTAGTCCCGCCTTCACACGCCGTCTGACTCAGACAAATAAAAATTCAAATACCAAATACAAGGTCCTCTCTCTCTCAGCAGCATAGGTGACATTTAACACATAGCAAATGACAAACATGAGACTCCACAGGACGGCTGAACAGGAATCTAGTGAGATGGTGTTGGTATGCTTCATGCACTATTTCAGTATTTTCATCTATTTATGAGTTTAAAAGGTGTCATTAGTGTTTGGCTTATGTCACCCAAGGTACTGTTAGGTAAGATCCACATTTTAAAAAATCATTACAGTATTGACAAGAATATATTCACAATGTAATATATCCATATAATGTTATATTCGTTAAAGGTATTAACGGATGGTTGTGAAAGGAACAAGCAGCTTTTCGGGATCAGTAATTTCCACCTCACATGTCAGGCAAGAGATCACGACCTGAGGCTTAAAACCCATTTTATTATGACAAATGTACAAGATCAGATTCATAAGAAATAACAGTAAAGTTAACAAAAAAAAATGTAAGGAGCAGACAAAACACCAACAACCAGTCTACTAGCATCTATACACAGTGGACAGGGTGTCTTTCCTCCCAGATTCAGCATGAGGTAAATAGGAAACTCTGTTAACACTTCAGTCATTGGCACCGACTTCATCCCTTAATCCCATCGCAGCCTTTATATCTCTCCCCTCTCTCTCTTCCTTTGCAGGTCTTGCTACAGGTTATTTCATAACCGTGAGATACATATTAACACATTCTCCTCATCTCTGTGGAGAATTCAAAACAGGGTAACACACAGCACATAGACGTCCACATTCCTTTACTCTGACTCAACCCACCAGAACACACACTTCTATTACATTTTGTAGAACTGGGTTTGCTATATTCTGTCCAACTAATCTAAAAGCTAAATATTGTGTATAGAAGCCCAAGTTGTGTGCACTGCAAGCAGCACGTATACTGTAGGTTTTGTCTTGAAAGTCATGTTTTGGCCATAGCCAGTATCAAAACGGTATGATAAATAGAGTGGTTTATCCTCTGTGAAGACCATGCTGAGACTAATTTACAAAATATTTTACAAACAGGCCTCGTTTCTCTCCTCTTAAGTCAGATTCGGCTGTCCTAGATTTTTTTTTTCTACGATAATCCTCTCTCTCCCCGAGCTTCTGTAACATGCCTTTAGTAGGTCTGCGCATGCTTACCGATGCAGTTTTACTGCAAAAGATGAGAAATCCTGCGTCATCTACTTCACAAAGTCCTTCAGCACTAACGCAACAGGTCAGGAGATCTTAAAACATGCCAAGTTTTCTGGTTTTCTTACAAAAAACTGTTGTGCCAATATTACTTCCCTACAAAAGAAAACTATTAGAAACTCATGCAATCCCAAAGAATTGCCCAATATATTTTTCCATGATTAAAAAAATGCCTCTAAATATATTACAGCAAAAACTACAGATATACACACAGACTGGTTCCAGCAGAGGTCAGTGAAGTCATTGGTTTGTTTTTTTTTCTGTCCATTTCCCCCATTCAAAAACTGCATCCTGACTATCGCTTCAAAACAAATTATTCCACTAAGGTGTTCATTTTTCACAATCTTGTTTTGGTTTCAGGTCTTAAAAGTTACCACTTTACAGCAACTTGACCCAAATGTCAACTCAAGATTATGAAAACAGAGAATGTGAAAACATGGATGATGTATGCAGGAATATTCAGGGGAGTAGAATAAGAAACAAAAATAAAAAAAAACAAAAGAAAAGAAGGATGTTTTGGAGCTTAGTGTTATTTTAGTTAATAAAAGCCACGAGTCTGCAGGTTTTTGAACCTTCTATGAAGGACAATGTACAAAGAAAATAAGACACTTTACATTTCGCTCAAAGAGACGACAACAAATAAAAGTTTAGATATACAAAAAATACATTATTAAAAAACAAAATCACAAAAGGTAACATAAATGTAATAAGAGGAAACTAGACTACATGTCAAGATTAGGAGGGACAAGAGTTTTACGTCTGATTTTGTTTCCCCAAACAAACAAAGTACTCAAAAACCAGGAGTTCATCACTGATACTGATGGCAGCGCACATAGTTAAAATAATTATATATGTATACAATATACAAAAGCTACGCTATCATTCAACAAAGAGGTTCAAGCAGAAGGTTGACGAATGAAGGTTGGTCGACTAGTTATTAGTCTAGAAGGTTATTCGACAAGAATAAATAGTCTCATCTAAAGCTTTCTCAAATTATATTCATACACTTTTAAAAAAGTCAGAATAGCTGAAAGCAAAAGTTTTGACATTTGAGGAAACACACTTATTTGCTTTCTGGAGATAATGAGAAGATTGACCTCACTCTCATGTCAGATCTGTCCATTAAATATAAAATGCTAGTTAGTGAATAACAGAGGTGCTGGCAGGTGAACTTTGTAACCAGTGATATCCCAGTATCAAAATTTCATACAATTATTATGGTCAAAAATAAAATGGTATTATCATGATAATCATCACATTAAAAAATTCTATAAATACAGCAAATTCATGTTTTCAGACACGTTCTGATTTATTTAGGGAATTTCTTGTCAAAATCATCTTTAAAAGAGAATAATGATGGATCACAGCAGAGTCGATCACCATTGGCCTCAGCAACAATAAACTGGCCTGCCAACAAGCTAAAGTTATAGCAAGTCATAGCGACAGTAGATAGAAGCAGACCAGTAGAAAGCTGCTCCCTTGTAGCTTATCAAAAGTAAATCAGTCTGCTGATCTAACTGGCTGTAGCTTCATACTTAACGTACAGACATATGACTGGTGTCAATCTTCTTATCCAACTCTGCCTGAAGGCTTATAAATGAGAGCCTTCCTCAAAATGTCAAACTAGTCCTTTAACGGATAAAATGTAAAACCAAGGTTTATTTTGATGCCTAGGACTTGAGATCACTCATGGAATTACTTATTATACTCACAAAATGCCCCAGTCATTTAGCATTCAAATAGGCAACCTTAAACCTCACACAATGAACAATTTCAGTGCCAATTTTCCATCAACGTAGACGAGTGCAGGAGCTAAAATTTGTAGAAATGTTGGATGGAACAAAACAAAAACGGGACGACGTGACAGAAGAAATGAGTGACACGTTTTTAAAGGAAGGAGGTGGTTTGGCAGTGGAGCTGGATGACGTGGTTGGTTTGCAGGTAAACGGATTATTACCAAACAAATGAGAGTTTGGCGCCCTTATTCGTTGTCCAATCCCACAGGGACAGCGCCGGACTGGCAACAGGGATCCAGTTCTTACTGTAGCAGAGATTGTTGAGACTCAAGCTCCAGATGACACAAGTAGAAAGGACGACGAGGAAGTGTTGGTGGGGGAGGGAATAATAAAGTTAAGCAATATAAAAATACAATACCACAAAAAATGAAACAGTACACCATTTTGTTTTTACAAGTCTTCGTTATTGCAGACGTAGTCCACCAGGTCCGTGACTCCTAACAGGTCGTCTTCGTCATCGTCCTGCGCTGCCATCTCCTGGCCAACCAGACCGTTTGGTGCTATGGCAGCAGCTGGTGTGCCACTGATGTTTTTGGGTGGCTCCAGATTTGGGATGAGGCCTGGAGCGGCGGCGGCGGGCCTGTTGACGAGGCCCTCCAGGCTCTTTATCGGGCTCTGTCCGTTGGTGGGTGGCAGCTCCACTGGATTACAGTCCACAGCGTTTGTTCCCTTTGACTCCTCGTCTGCCTTTTCAGCTGCTTTCTTCTCTTTCGGTTTCTCCTCCGGCTCGTCGTCCGAGTCATCCGAGTCGATGCGGTTCACCCGTTTACGGATGGGCCGATCCTCCTCCGACGATTCGTCAGAGTCGTCGTCCGAGTCGTCCTCTTCAGAGGCTCTCCTGCGTTTCAGTGCGAGCCGCCTGCGCCGCTGCCGAGAATCTTCCTCTGAGGAGTCGACTCTCCTCGTCACCCTCCGATCCCTCGAGTCCTCCTCAGAGTCTCTGGAGAAACTCGCTGGGAAAAGAAAACAAGAGGTACTTTTAGCTGCCAGTAGTTCTGATTACCTTAATATATTTAACCTTTATGCTGATAAGATCTGCCAGTAGAGATATGACCTCTATCCATCCTGTAGCTGCTGAAAAGGTTACTGAATTTGTTCACGACTTTTAAGCAAGAAACTACATTAATTCATCTGGAAGGATTCCTTGTTTAAAGTTTTACAAGAGAAAAGTCAAGGCTAATAATGTCTGGAGGAAACAAAAGGTCAAAATGAGCTACAGCCAGTTCTGAACATGTACTGTGTGTTTCTGACTGACCCTCACTGTCCGAGCTGTCCTGGCGACGTCTGGGTTTCACTTTGGCTCGGTTGGTTTCTGCCTGAGAGCCTTCGGACTCGGACGTCTCGCAGTAGTTCACCTGCTTCTTCTGACTCCGTCGAGACCGCCGTCGACTCATATCCAGATCACTGTCACTGAACTCACTGGAGCCTTCAGTCACTGGACACACACACAAATCACAATGGTTTAACAATGTGAGGATATTCTGCCAGAGTGACTCCAACTTAAAAAGAGTGGATGTCAGAGAAATGACATCGTCCACACAGTGAAACACATCCTGGCTGTTTGAGGGAACAGAGAGTCAAGACAGAGTGTCAAAGCAAATACGGGCGAAATCAGTGATGTGATACTAACTAATCTGATCTATATACCTATTTCATCTTCATCTTCCTCGTCCGTCTCCTCTTCTTCATCGTCCGAGTACCCTCTTGGTCTCCGCCGCTTTCTGGAGCTTCGTCGTTGTTTCGGCGGCTTCCTGGTTCGTGAAGAAGTACGATGCTTATCACTGCTGTTGCTGCCGAAGTCGCTGTTGTTGGAGTCGGCCTCTGTTTCACCCTCTGTCTCATTTTCTGATACAACAAACTCTTCTTCTGAGCTGCATCAAGCCACGGAAAAAGGAAAAAAGCATGAATGTAAATACATGAAACTCGACTCTTCACCAAACCAACATGAGAAATCTCTGCTCTCACAGTAGTTTTGTCTTTCTGTTCCTACCTTTCACTGAGGCGAAACTCTTCCTCACTCTCCTCCTCGTCCACCGTGCTGTCGCTGTCCAGGTCGTTGAGTCGCCGGCGTTTTTTCCTGCGCTGACCGGCGGAGGGTCGTGGCGGGCGGCCGTTCTCCTTCCCCTCCCCCTCTGCCTGGAGGATGGTGGACATATCCTTTCCTCTGTGGCCTGTGATGTTGGCCATGTCTTTACCCCGACCAGCTCCTGTGAAAAACACCCCTCGTCATCTTCTCTGATCTTAAAGGTTTTACATTTTGGGAAACACTCCTTTTGTTTTGTTGCCAAGTTTTAGATGCTAAGATTTATATCATTTCATGTCTGTACTCTAAAGCAGCTTAGCTTAGCATAAAGACTAGAAACAGGGGAACTGTTTACAGGTAAATTACTTTGACAACACCTCTAAAACTCACAAAGTAAACACATATCTGGTTTTGTATGAATTAGTGAACTTAAGAGATGCAGGTAAGAGACTTTGGTGCCAAAAAAAAGCACTTTCCACACTAAAATATTGTTGCTCTAAAGTATTCTAAAAGGACTCATATCATCTTACCTCCACCCTCTGCTTCTTTGATGTCTTCCTCAATTGCCTCCTCGATCGCCTCATCGAATTCATCAAATCTAAAGACATAACACATTTTACGGTTGGTAAATCACATCATACTTTATCAGTACTTCAGTCTTGCTCAAACTCCATCACTATTATACTTCATATGCAAACCCATATTCCAATACTGATTCATTATACAGACATCAGGGTGAATATTTTAACAATTCAAGAGCAGGCAACATGCGTGTTGAATTAAGTTTTATCTCAATTGACTAAACAAGAACCATTGAATGTATGAATAAAATAAAAATTTAACACATAGAAGAGAAAAAAGAAAATTACTGATGAGATATTAAAAAGAATGTTTCAGACCTGTAGCTGATGGATTTCTTTGCCCTCGTTGACCTTCGACCCCAGCTTTTGCTTCGCTTTACTTCTTTCTTCTCTTTGATTGGGGCGGGCTTTTCTTCCTCCTCCTCTACCTGTAAGAGACCAGAGTTTAATCTACAACTACGACACCTACAGGTAAATATTTATCTGGCAAAAATGGACAATCACACTCTGTACTTACTGAGGGTGTGATGATGTTTTCAACACTGATTCCGACGTAAATTAGACGCTCTTTCCTGGAGGAGATAACACACATTAAGAAAGTCCAACATACCTGACAACAGACTGAATGACATGTCTCTGAAGACAGGAATGAACTCTTCATTTCAATGTCAATAACATACTCAAACCAACTCTTCACTAAGATAACTACCAAATGTGTTCAAATGCTGTCAGCACTGAAAAGCTTTTACTGTGAAGGAGCTGAAACATCACAGTGAAAGCAGTGATTTGAGTTCATCTAAATCTGCAGTGAGTGGTTTGCTGTTGCTCTTCACAAAAACACAGCCCTGACAGCATGTACTCATTCTTAATGAACGGTTGAGGCACATAATGTCTCACCTTCTCTCGGCCCGCTCCTTCTTTTTCAAAGCAGCGTCGAGATTTTGGAGCTGCTCTTCTAATTTGTCACAGAGCTGCTTCTACAGAGGGGATTGAGGAAACATAAAATCAGTTATCATAGTTCATTTTATCCTTTATTATTTGGTTCTCTGACTGGTACGTACATGTTGACAAGGTGGGCAGAACCATTCTCCATCAGGGATGATCATGAGGGGAGGCCTGAGACAGGCTGTATGATACCCGCTGTCACACGAATCACACAGCAAGATCTGGAAAGGACAAGTTCACAGACGTTAACCCAATAATTGATTAATTGTTTCAAGCAAAAAAAACAAAAGATAAAAACGTGAATTCCACCTTCACCAATACGAGGATTTGGCTCTAAAGTAAATATCTTTGTCATTTGGACCGGTTGTCGAACAAAACAAGACATTTGATGACATCTTGTGTGAAAACAGTTACAACTGTTACAACTATGAGATGTCAGTACCCACCAGCTCAGGGTGATTTGGAAGACCACAATGTTTGCAGGGGTCGTCGTTTGGAGGTAGGTCGTCGTCTGAGGACGTCGAGGAGTCTGAGCTTCGCCTTTCTCTGTTGCGATTCCGCCTCTTTCTGCTTCGCTCGACCTTGTAGTCTTCATCGCTGTCGTCCTCTTCCTCGCTCTCCTCCTCATCGCTGGACTCCTCGTCGCTGTTGTCGTCTTCGTCTTCCGAGCCTTTCTTTTTACGACGCGTTCGAGTGTTGGACCATCGAACCTTCCGTCGCTTTCTCCCCTTCAACAAGCACAAGAGGTTGACTTTCAACAGAGCAGACGAGTTAAAGGACAAAGCAATTTAAAATTTACAGTCCAAAAGCACAACAGGTCGTTCATGTGCCGTCTTGTGACCAATCTTACCTTAGGTTTGGGTTGACCCTCCTGATCAGCCTTTTTCTCTCTTGGTTTCTTCTGAACAGCTTTCACCTCCTCCTCCTCCTCTTCCTCATCCTCTTCCTCCTTCTCCTTCTCGCCCTTGTCGTCCTCGCGCTTCTCAGCCGATGGAGCAGCCTGCGATTTCTCCAGCTTCCTGTCATGGATCTCGACAGCCTTTGGCGTTGGTCTAGAGATCCTCGGTGATCTCCGAAGAGATCTCCCCGTGTTTGTGTCAGACTCTGAATCCGCCCTCTCCTCTCTCTGAAGCTCAGCTTTCTTTCGGTGGACTGGGCGTTTTACTTTCCGACGTCCAGCCTCCTCCTGAGCGTCTGACCGAGCTTCCCCACCATTCGCCACCTCTTTCACTGTTAGAGACTCCTCCTCTTCACTTTTGCCCTTACTTTTCTCTTTAGTAGGCTTTTCAGTGTCCGGTTCTTTGCTTGGGTGTTTCTCTATTTCAGTTGAGGATTTGCTGTCTGGTTCTTTCTCTGCTTCAGTTATGGATTTGCCACCTGATTCTTTCACTGTTTCAATTAAGGATTTGCCACCTGATTCTTTCTCTGTTTCAGTTGGAGATTTGCTGTCTGGTTGTTTCTCTGTTTCAGCTGAAGATTTGCTGTCTGCTTCTTTGCTTGGTTGTTTCTCTGTTTCAGTTGGAGATTTGCTGTCTGGTTGTTTGCTTGGTAGTTTCTCTGTTTCAGTTATGGATTTGCTGTCTGGTTGTTTCTCTGTTTCAGTTGGAGATTTGCTGTCTGCTTTTTTGCTTGGTTGTTTCTCTGTTTCAGCTGAAGATTTGCTGTCTGCTTTTTTGCTTGGTTGTTTCTCTATTTCAATTTGAGATTTGCTGTCTGCTTCTTTGCTTGGTTGTTTCTCTGTTTCAGTTGAAGATTTGCCATCTGCTTCTTTCCTTGGTTGTTTCTCTGTTTCAGTTGGAGATTTGCTGTCTGGTTCTTTGCTTGGTTGTTTCTTTGTTTCAGTTGAAGATTTGCCATCTGCTTCTTTGCTTGGATGTTTTTCTGTTTCAGCTGAAGATGTGCTGTCTGGTTCTTTGCTTGGATGTTTTACTGTTTCAGTCGAAGATTTGCTGTCTGGTTCTTTGCTTGGTAGATTCTCTGTTTCAATTGTAGATTTGCTGTCTGGTTCTTTGCTTGGTTGTTTCTCTATTTCAGTCGAGGATTTGCCGTCTGCTTCTTTGCTCAGGTGCTTCTCTGTCTCAGGTGANTTTTGAGAGCTTACCTGTTGTGGAATCCTCTTTATTTTCTTTATCTAGACAAGGGTGTTTCTCACTATCACTTTGAAGTTTGTCACTGTCTGCGTCCTTTGTATTTTCCTTGTCAGCATCCTTTTTACTTTCTGACGATGGATGCTCTGCCTCCATTTTTTCAGCCTGTTCCTCAGAGACCTTTTCCTGTTCTGTGTCTGGTCTTTCAGGATTTTTATCAGCTTCTTTAGAGACGTTTGTCTCATCAATAGAGCTGGACGGTTTATCTTTCTCTTCAGAAGCTTCCTCTGTCTCCTTATGTGCGACCGAGTTCATCTCAGTTTTGTCATCTTCTTGTTGTTTTGTCAGATTGTGTTGAACAGCTGCTGCCTCTACCTCCATCGGCTCAGGCGTAGCCTTGCTTACCTCTTCAGCATCATGTACGGTTTTGTCTTCACAATTGACAGTTGTCTTTATATCTTTAGGCTCTTCTGTCTTCTCAGGCTTTTCCATCTTTTCTGTTGTTGTCTCGGAGGCTGCGCCGGGTTTTTCTGAAGTCACCTCTGTATCTTTGATGTCATCGTGCTTCTCGATAGGTTTACATGATTCTGATTTGTCTAACTTTTTAACAACAGATGACTCCACACTCTCTTTAGTGTTGGACGATTCTTCTGATTTCTCACTGATTAACGGTTTCTCTGTCTTTTTAATGACATTAGAACTTCGTGTTTCTTCTTGAGTCTCTTTATTATCACTGTCTTTTCGTACTTCTGTCTTTTTAATGACAGATGATGACATGGTGTTTTCAGAGTCAACAGATTTGTTTGCAGGATCTTTGTCTGCACACTGTGTCTCTGTTGTTTTGATGACGCCTGGCTTCTCTTTCAGAGGTGAGTTGTCTGATTTCTCTACATTAGAGTCACATGTCAACATATCTTCAGCTTTGCTAGTCTCTTCTTGCTCCATGTCTGTTTTATTGTCTGTCTTTTCTGTTTTGTCTTCTTCAGTCTGACTTGACTCTGATGTGTCCATTTCTACACAGGCTGGTTTTTCCTCTGAACCTTTTGGTTCAGCTTCTTTGGATTTGACTTCCTGCGACTCACCACTCGTTAATGTTTTATCGGTTTCCTTTAATGCGGTCATCTTGTCTCCTGTACAAGACTCTTTTTTATCTGTTGGCTTGGATTCTTTTACTTTTTCTTGCACTTCATGATTCGATGACTTCTCGACATTTATGTCTTTAGGTAAAGGTGGTGGTTTTGTTGGCATTGGGGGAGATTCTTCTTTATTTTCTTTTGAGTCAGTATTTTCCTTTTCTATCTCCATTTCTAGATTTTTCTTGTCCACATCTACTGCTTGTGATGGGACTTCTTCTGTGACCTTCTCTGCACTGCACGTTTCCTCCTTTTTATTTTTCGTATCCTCCTTGTCTGTGGATGGCGACTCATTTTCTCTGGTTTCCACAGATTTACCTGGAGCTGGTTCAGTTGTCTGCTCTTTGCCGGCGGTAGCATCTTTTAGTGACTCGCACAAATGACTCTGGAGCTCTTTCTCAGATGAAGGCTGAACTTCCCCGTTAATGTGATCATTTACACCCTGCACTTTCTTTTCCTGTTCAGGAATCGAGTCAGCTTTTGGAGCTTCCTTGACCTGGGAAACTGATGGATTTTGCACGATAATGCTGCTATTTTTGTCAAAGTCTTCACTAAACTTCATTCCTCGTTTTTTCAAAGGGATTTTGGCCTGTTGGTCATTCTTCAGTGCCTGTTGAATCTCCTCAGCACTGTTCTTCTTGATCTCCTCTCCTTTTTCTGCCTTTACTGATATGCATGGCGTCTCAGAGGTGGGTTCAATTGTTGCTGTGCTTGTTTTTGTGTCTGAAATCTCCATTGGCTCTTCTTTGATGTTCTGGGCTTTTGTACTGATACTGAGATCCACAGCAGGTTTTTCTGAACAGAGATCTGC
Source organism: Centropyge bicolor (assembly GCA_037975185.1). Taxonomy (NCBI): domain Eukaryota; kingdom Metazoa; phylum Chordata; class Actinopteri; family Pomacanthidae; genus Centropyge; species Centropyge bicolor. Next base: position 1,145,070 of record JBBMOC010000060.1, on the reverse strand, counting down.
CTCACTTTTACCTTCAACGATGCCGTTCAGTGATGATTTGGCCTCAGAGGCTTCTGATATTAAGTTGTCTTTCTGCATTACTTTTTCATTGTTCTCTGTCTTTGGTGAGACTTGACAAACAGCCTTGTTGGAGTCTTTGCTGTCTTCATCTGATGAGCTGTCACTCCCTTTAACTGTAACACAAATATGAAATAAAAGATCAAATGACCACTTGTCATAATAGAGAAGATGAGCTGTGAGAATCTTTAGCAATCTCACAATACTGAATAGGTTTAAATTTTTGGATGATTCACTTAAGAAAACTGATTCTTACTTTCTTTCATTCTAAATAGATTCACAAATGCCAAAAATCAATTATTTAGTCCAAAACCTTGATTTCATTGTAGATTAACTCTAGAAAATTGTGTGCACACTGTATACAATTCAGGTGCTGCACTCTTCCACATTTTCCTTTCTGCTGACATGTTATTTAATGTTGGGTTAACATTGTACAAAAATCAATATAATCTGTGAATCAATTCAGAATCATAGAAGAAAAGAATAGTGATTGTTATGTGTATTGATTCTCTTCCCACCTCTAAAGAAGACTTATTGTGTAACCTTTGTCTCTTTGTTTGGAACATGGCATTAACAGGATGATTAGGATTGGTTTCAGTGATTCTCATTGCAAACAACCAGACTAAAAATGCAAATGTTACAAATAGTAACAAAAACAAAAACTGACATTATGATCAATTTCTAAACAAGTAATTTAAAGTATAACCTTTACCTTCTGTTTTTTCTTTCTCTTCTTCTCCATTCGGTTTGTTTTCCTGCCCTTTTTTAAACAGCTCAGGATCAATTTGTGTCTTCAGCAGAGCCAGAACCTCAGCCAAGTCGTTTCTATCTCTACAGGAGGAACAGAGGGAATGAATACAACAGCCTCCTTTTCAGAGTAAATATCACACAGTACCTGCATTAGCATTTAAATTTCATTTCATTTCCCAGTTGTCTGCTGCACATTTGTTCCATTAAAATATCTTTTGTCTGCTTACTTGACGATGCACTTCCACGATGACCCGTCTAAGTCGTCCTGTTCCTCCACATAAACACGCACATTATTGTCTTGGTCCAGCTGAAACCAATACATCTGACCATCTTTGTCGCGGCCGATCGGCTGCAGCCGCATCTTATCTGGGTCCTCCTCATTGATGGCAGTTTTGAACTTGATGTTTTCATCGAACTGGCACTCACACAAATACTGCGGAAAGAAGGTACAGAGTGTTTCAAAACACTATAACATCTATAACAAGATGTACTGTTCATAATCATTTTAATTAGTTTAAGTGAAAAACACCAGCAAAATGACAGAGGCGTGTTGAAATTTGATTGCAAATGTGATGTTGAGGTTACTGTAAAGAACATTTTTAACAGCTCAGAAAAAGTTGAGACGTTGTGCAAAACATAAATAAAGCAGAATATCAGCTGATAAGAAATATGCTGTACAGAATTGCCAAACTGAGCCTGAGGTTATTTAGAAACAGTGTTTTACATAGTGTATCCACTAGAGGGTGCTCACAAGTTGATTGTTCAACTGTAAAAAGTCTTGCACAAGTTTCATATCAATTAAATACAATGCATTGTGGGATCGTTAGCAGAAATTACTGTACATGCGACTACTAACTACTAATAACTACTACTACTATTTTCATTACAGTGTGGGAATATTTAGGGCACTGATAAATTTCAAACTATGAAACAAACAAACGGGACTCTTTCCAAACTCTTTAAGGATCCAATAAAAAATGGGCGAGCAAACCAAACTGCATTTCAAAAAAACTAGTAATAACAACAAAGCTGTGCGCTCACTTTAAGTATTCCCGCCTTGCACTCCGTGGGCATCTCCTTGTATCCGTTCTGTTCGAGTTCCCATGCCCATGTTGTGTTGAACTCTTGGCAAACCTGGAAGCAAATCAGAAATGTAATCAGCAAATGAATGCACTAAATGTGAACTACTGAACTTTCTTTTTAAAAATACTATCATTTCTTGTTATCTGCTTGCTTGAGTATTTTCTTTCATACAAACTGACATATTGACTGTGGTCAGACTTACAACCTTTCTGGCTGGCAACAACAATAAAGTCTGTTCAAACCTGGTTGTACATATCGTTATATTCACACAAAAACAAAGTGAGATGATGTCAGAAGTTAATCTTAATGCTCTGCTTTGATTTGAGTGAGTAGAAATTAGGACAAATTTAATAAATGCAGCTTTGAATATGACAGTAGTTATAAGCAGGGTTTTAATGGACAGTCTAAGTGCCCCATGATGGTGTAAATGTGATTTCAGATACTTTTCCACTGGTCATAAAGCAGCACAAATCAATATTTTTCATATTAACAATGGATCGGTTGACTAATGTGAAAGTGAAACTTGTTGGGCTTTTTTGGCTACTTGTTTTGGTTTTATAGCTTGCAAATCCACATGTTTTACGCAGTAACAGATAATTGTTTTAAGCAAAAAAAAAAAAAAAAAAAAAAAGAGCTGCATGACCTGACCACCACGGAGGAGAGCATTCATTATTTTTCTTAGGGTACAAGTGAATATTGGACTTAAATTCATCATGTGGCCACAAATACGACTGTAAATTAATGGTCCTGTTGCTCTGCGTCTGGTGGAAGTGTAAACAGACAACTGTCTGCACTATTACACTTTACAACACAAAAACTATGTGTAAATATGTGTACAAACTCGAAGATTACCTTTACTAGATACTTCTCCCATCTGTCTGCTGATACTGATTTGCCGATCTTCCTCAGCAACTTGACATGAAGATCAACCAGCAACTTTGGGACTGAGGAAAGATCAGAAAGATGGTATGGTCACTCCATTCAGAGACATAACTTAGCATCAAGTCACACAAGGTTTATAAGAGGCACCCAGTAAATAATGTAAAAATAATTAAAAATAAAGATAAATCCCTGGATTGGTGAGATGCCTGTGACATGATCAGAAACATGTATATAGTCATGTATATACCAGTTTATTCTAACTTAACCCCATCATGATCTCTGAACGTCACTCCATGATTCAGTACCTCAGCCTTTAATACTAAAACCTCATCAGAGAAGTCAAAACGCAGCAGGTTGCATCTTAAAAAGGTATTTTTATATCCACTCTGCTGAGAAAGATAAAGGGCAAAACAGTTTAAATCAAATATTTCCACAAACTAGGCATAACATCTTTTCGGTGAAGAAGAAGAGCAAAAAACATCAGTGGAAATATTGGATTTAAATGTTTTGACACAGAAAAACATTTTATTATTCCACTAAAATTAAATGTAATGAATTCAGCACTTTCAGACACCTTTCAGTGTCTTTATTCAGTGGAGTTTTCTGGCTCAAGTTTCATCACTTCACTTAAATGTGAACTTTGTAGGTCACGTGATAAAAACTGGTTGTATATTGATCAAGGCTGAGGAGCTGTCGACCATTTCTGATCACCTGTTATGAGGCAGGGCTGTACAGTGAGAAATATATGTTAATAAGTATTTCATGTCTGCAGACAACAGCATAGTTATTGCACTTGTAGTAGCAAAACAAAATGTGACAAATATTTTGTTGTGAAGAGAGTGTGTGACGTAAGGGGAGGATGATGATTATGAGGAGGACGTCAGTGACCACATGTAATTGCACTGTTTCCATCAAGTTAACTCGTAATGATGTTAATGTTTTAGCTTTTACAGCTGAATCTGATGAATGCTGTTAAATATTTGACTGTTCTGTCAAGCAGAACGGTCATTCATGTTCTTATCCAGAGTGTCTGAGGTTTGTTTTGTTTGTATTTGTGACTCCTGGGTGTATTTATCCTCCAGTATCAGACTGGTCCTACTTCACATAAATTAAATTTACCGTGTTTGTCGATTTACAAGGCACTGAATATAAGTCGACATTCAAAAGCTTTTAGAATTGATTTACTGATACTATAAAACAGCTGTTTAAAATTTCAACAGTTTTGCATGAGCCTATTGCAATCAACCATTATATGCTTTGTCTTAAGACATATGCTTTTCAATAAATATATTTTTTACAGGGCTCAAGCTGACACAATCGTGGTTTTTAAACTTTGATTCATTCATCTTGATGCTTTGTCGTCCAGCTGTTTTATTATAAGCGCACATGTCCTGCAAATGTTTCACAATAAAAACCTCGTTACGAAACGAAGGGATTCTATCCAATAAAACGCCAGAGGACTTTTAATTTGAAACGGAAGCAGGTGTGCAATTGTTGGGTTTGCATTCACAGCAAAGCAGATCAGAACACAAGGAGGATTCACACTAAAATAAAATCATATATATATTACAAATAAAGTTACGTATCTCATATGAGGCGATTAAAAAAAAAAACTCTAAAGATGAGGTAAATAAAGACTATTTTGGAATTTATTGATATAGATGCCAACTATTCAAAAGACGATGGCTTGTTGATTCGCAATAAAGAATATAATTTTAAAAAAATATTAAAATGTATTACTTTATCATTATATATAGCATCTATCACAGTACCGGCAAAAGTCTAATATTTCTCCAAGATGGCCACTGAAAACAATGTCGTTGGAAGGTCGATCTATATGATTAATTATAAAAATGTAACGTTTACAGACCTGACTTTAAAACTTATGAAGATTGAGTTTATTAAAAGGAAGCAGGTCGTCAATGTTAAAATAATCAAACTCAATCAGGAAGACTTGAGACGGAGGTGCGCCTGCGCAGAGCGGCCCAATACGATTTAAAAAAACAGTCAAGTTAAACACAATAAGCAACGCAAACGGAAGTGAGCGATGCTGCTTTAATATACACGAACAAGAACCTTGATCACTGGAAGTAAACAAACCAGTAAAATGTGTTGTAATAATACAACTATACATTTAGTATGTAGTTCATGGAAAGAGGTGTAGATGTACATTATCAGGATCCTGATGTGAGCGCCAAAAAAAGCTATAATTTGAAAGCCACCGGATGTTGTACTTCTTGTGGGCAACTTGACAGAAAGCTGTGCGAAACACTACATGACAAAATATTTTAACTGTAAATAAAGTGCAGAATTCCGCGTCTGTTACACACAACGACACCTTCACCGATAAATGACCAAACCCCACGATGTGTTGCATGAATTATCACCGTCTTTCCCGCCTCACAAACACTATAATCACCCCACATCTGTGCCTGTGTTGTGCTGCGAATATCGCTACAGCAGCAGATAAAGGCTGAGGGGAAAAAATTAAGCCTATTCAAAAGCTAAAAAAGTGACAGAAAACCTCGAATAAAACGGCGGGTTCGCGCCTTAATAATCATTAAATAAAACATAGATGCGTTTTCCACTTCGAACAGCAGCTCTGGGACGCGGTTAACTTCTAATTAAGTGCAGAAGAAGATGAGAAAACCACACAATAACACACGACTAGAGCTAACGTAGCTGCTAGCCTGTTAGCACGGTACCATTATCATTAAAGCAACGGTGAAGTCTGTCCTCCTCCCGTCAGCAGCTGCCTCTATTTCCACCCTACCTGAGGATGTGTCTTGCAGATATCTCTCCAGCTGAGGAAAGGTGAGCTCCGGCAAGTCCAGCAACGCCCCGTATCGCTCCAGGAAGGAACAAATCACGGCGTAATTTGGACACAAACCGGGGGAAGAACTCGCCGTTGCCGCCGAAGCAGCCATCTTTTCCACACCACCGTCAAGTCAGCCGGAATTAAATACAACACTTCCGGTGTTAACAAAATAAAGCGTTAAACCCATAGTTTGAAATCACAGGACTGGAAATATATTTAATCAGTTTATTCTTTTTATTTCACGTAATTTACATTTGTTTTCGTGGTGATCTTTATTAAGACAGACTTGCTTTTCGTGAATAAGCTTAGTTACATGTCACAGAGGCAAAATACATATTTATTATTATTAGTAGTAGTAGTATCATTGTTGTTGTTGTTGTTGTTGTTGCCATTGTTGTATGCATTTTATATATTGTATACTAGGTTATTAATATTAATTACAATTATTATACAGTGATGGTACAAGTGCAAATGTAAGAATGTAATGTAATGTAAAATGTAAACTTTAAGATTAAAATGCTTCTTACACTTTCATGCATCACTAATAATAACCCAATAATTTAGCACTCAGACATTTGTATCTGCATATTTAATACTTTTTGTATCCCTTTACATAGCACAAGTAATATTTTACACTGTGATATTTGTACTTTGTAAGTAAAGGATCTAAACACTTCCTCCACCATTATTATTATGGTACTGTTATTGTTGTGAACTTCCCCACTGTGGGACGAATAAAGGCTTATCTTATCTGTTATATTGTAACACGTAACTTGGCTCATAATTCATAATATAGTAGCCTTATTTGGAATTTGCACCTTTTTGTAATCTGTGTTTTGCTAAGTTATTTAGTCTTCACTTAACTACATAACATACATTTACCTTGTTATTTATTACTATTACAGAGACTCTTTTATTTTCCCAGAAAGATTCCCTGAACCACGTGGAAAGAGGCACTTCTTACACCACCAGCAGAGGTCAGTGTTGAGAGAACCCAGTTTGTACACTATGACTTAACAGGCGCGGATTCTGTAAATTAAATTGGTCAATTTTTTAAATCTTAACTGATTTTTGAAACTCTCTCTTGAGACTTCTAGATTTATATCCAAACTTCAGTTCATGGTCAGTTGGATTTGTTAGGACTTCTTAAGTTTTTATATCGTTAGATTGTGTTTTTAAACAGTTTGCAATTTATTTCAAATATATAATTACTGGATATTACATAGTTTGGTGATTTAAGACATAAAAGTTCAGAAATTAGCTATAGAGCAAGAAAATTTAATTTAAGGAATATTAAACATAAATAAATGATAAATAGACATAAGTCAAACGTATCAATGCAATATATTTGTCAGCTGGGCAAATATTCACATTAAACCGCCTTTTCGACCAAAGAAGAAGAAAATATTTCACTGTACTTTTGATAACAATTAAAACAGCAAATAAAGATTTGCTTATGTTAAATTTCGATTGAGATGACAATAATCTTTCCCGATGTTACTGTAACAAAAAATAACGAAAGGACTTTTAACCTTTTGTGAAAATACACAATAAAAATAATATGATGTATATCGTTTTTTCAAGGTAATATTGAGTGTTTTTTTGCTGTTTTGTTGTTTTGTTTTACTCGTTGTAGTAAAAAGAAGCGAGAGTCCGGATGATTACCCACAATACACCGCGGGATGGAAACAATGTCCCAGAAGTCTTTGCGCTGAAGTTCGTCGATGTTAGCGACACTGAAACAGGATGTTCGGCGATTTTAGCCTTTAACTAAAATTAAAACAGCAAAAGTGTAATTTTCGGAACAAAACACTGGTTCTTGGAAACCAAAACACAATAACTGAGTAGATCTAACATGTAAAGTTTAATGTTTGTTTTCGTAATTGTTGTAAAATCCAAACAAATAAAATGTCTTCATATTACAGAAAATACACTCAAGGAGATAAATTACATTTTATGAACACTACATTCATATAGACATACTTATAATGATCAAAATCAACATGTGATTTACTTTAAAAGCTGACAGGAAGTTGTACTTTTTATTATTTGCAAATTGATAACGGGCTGCGGGTAAAAAGTCGATGTAAACAAACGAATCATTGATGATCAGTTTAATTTCTGCTCCATGTGGTGCGTTCAATGTCCTCAGGATGATCGATGAATGGTTTACTTTAAGTGATCACCTGGATTGATCTTCATACTCCTGCACTCAGTATACACACAACCAGCCGACGCCATTTTATTTCATTGGTTACATTAAATTATAAAACTGCTACTTTGCTTTAGGTTAAACATGAAATTAATATGGATTTTTTTCTTCTGTGTACAACCATTTCATATAAAATGACCCGCAGCTGATACAGGTCTGCATTAAGCGACTGTTTTAGGTTTATTGTGCGACACAGTGTTTGTTTCTGCTCGACATGAGATCGAACAAAAAAGACCGACCTGCTGCGAATTTATTCAAGACAATTACTGCAGTTCTCCTGGACCCTGAACTCTACATTAGTCAATGGAGAGAGATGGATGATCGACATCTGCGTGTAATATTAATATGGGCATGAGAGGGCGCTCTGATCTCTCTCTCTCACTCTCACTCTCTCTCTCACACACACACACACACACACACACACACACACACACACACACACACACACACACACACACACACACACATCATAAAAATGGAGCCTTGTTTGCTTTATTTCATTTAAGCTATCTTTATTTCACATTTATTTGTACACAATAAATACAGTTAAACATCCACTGGTGTGTAAATGTGACGCTCAGCAGCCTCTGCAGAGCTGACACTGTAAAATGTGGGCAGTTTGTCAGTGAATTTCAGATTCAGACTTGACATGGAATCAGGACCAGTAGCAAGTTAACAACAACTTCTCTATTTGGAAAAGAGACTTCAGTCTGACGACTATCTTTTTTTCAATACAACAGGGTAAATGCAAACTTCAAAAATAAGTTTGATGTCATTCAGATCTCAAGGAGATCAACGAGAAAACAGCAACATGGCTGACAGATATCTCTTTTCCTCTGATCGAACTGAACTAAGGTTTAATAGGTTTTTTAGCCTAATTCTAAAAAAAAAAGAAACAAAAAAGGAATAGCTGTGCTATCATTTGTACAGATATCCATCTCCAAGCTCTCTGTAAACTATTGGTATTTCAAAAACAATACGATCAAAAGGTCATATCTCAATCTCAATCAAAGACACTACAATGGCTATTTAAGGCTAAATAACGCAAGAGCCGATAAAAGAAAAGAATTCTTACCAATATAGCTGGTAAACAAAAACGTCAAACAAGAAATATTGAACAAACAACGCAGCATCCACAATACTGAAAAGGAATAAGAAGACATCAAAAAGTGCTTCACTATGACAGTATAGATTTTTTTCTTTTTAATTGGACAGTTAGCAGCTCAGGATGGTTTCCTCCTTAAAAATAAAGGCATGTTTAAACTGCACATTACCTCAGTGTAAATTGTCACCGACTGCAACCTCCTAAACAAAACACCGCTCTCACCAGCAACCTTCACCGGCTACATTAGTGTCATAATAACATTTCTAGATCTTTATTTTACAACACAAGAGAAAAGTTAGACTATGTATGAACGCACTACATTTCTCCCTTTAGCAATTTCTTAGCATTTGGTGCAAAGAAAACTAACATAAGAAGCAGGGTTTGAAAATTAATCAATAAAAAGGTAAAGGATCCATTATTTTGATCAGACAACTTTTCTAGGAGATTCTCCCTACTGACACAACAATCACTCAACTAAAATTGCCACTTTTCCCTTGTTAATGTAACTGCGTGTACAGTTACGTGTGTTCGAGGAGAGGACCAGCCTCGTCCCTGCTGGCGTTTTGATCGAGTGTGTAGACAACCAGACTTTTGGTTTGTGGTGAAGATACATGTTCACAACATGCTGTGATGTCCTGCCAAGTATAACGTTGTTGCATAGAAATAATCCAATTGTGAAAACTCTCGACAGCTCAACATTGTGAAAATAAGAGAACAGTAACTGATATAGTGAGACATAACAGAAATCATGATTAATATATTAATATTATAAGATACTGACAAGCGCTGCATTCCTCAAAGACGAAAAAAAGCTGTTTTCTAATTAAATCAAAATATGACTTTTGATCTCATGATCATGTTGTAAGAACTGATGTTTGTCATTTTGGAAAATACACTTAATTCAGAGACTTTGATGAGAAAATTAAGATCACTCACATGTTTATATTTACGCTCTCAGCAGTGTATTCCAACAGAGGAGGATAAATAGAAGTGAATGGTGTAATGCAGCTAATAAGCTACGATATGTTGTATAAGCTGGAAAGAAGTGTTCTCACTTTAACATGCTATCTCTTGTGTTTTTGTAGCTGAACTTGGTGCTAAAGATTTGTGTGGATTCTCTTCAGTCCCATGAGTGAATAATACAGCGTTACCCTTTCAGGTCTTATTGTATTATTAGGCTTTGCGCAGGGATATCGTATTAAACTGTGACAGGTCATCTGATCTGTGAGTTCTCACTATATCAATCACTGTGAACAATGGCAAAAAACAGAAACAGGATTAGAACAGTGTGCGTTTTGGAAACCAATACCAGGACTGATTTTTGAAGATACTATTTGCAGATATTCTATCAGTAAATCAATATATTTTATCAGGATTGAAAATTATTCCAGGAAGAAGAGTTGGACAATATGGACTAGAGGATGTAAAAATTTTAACTGTAAAAAAATTACAATATTGGCCCTATTTATCGTCAAATAGGAGACAAACACTGGGTGAGGGAGTGTGAGAAATGAAACAGTTGAGCATGAGAGGAAATTAAAGGAGTATAGTTAAGAGAAAGGCACAATATTCCTCCACAGCACACAAACCTTGTGAGGCGTTGTGTGAAAAGACAACAGGGCAAACTGTCCAGCCTCTCCTGGCCTCCAGGCGTCTTCAGGGGGTTTAAGTTTTCCTCGGTTTCCTTTGGGAGCGCGTTTAGAGGCACAGAGCCGCCAAGTCCCCGCTGGTTTGAACAGAGTCGTTGTCGCTGCCACCACCAGGGTGCTGCCTTCACACCAGCGTGATCTCCACCTCCTCCCTCCGCTTCACCTGCCCACGTGGATGCTGTTTCGGGGGCGGAGGAGCAGCACGGACCTGGAAACATCCATCAGTCAATGACTCAATTAAAACACACAGATACAGTGAGCTCACAGAGAACTAAGACTCTTAATATGAAGCTGCACACACATAAGCAGGTCATCTCTCTACCATGGGACTAAGACACGCAGAAATGTGTCTTTACTCACAGGTCGAATGGTGCCAGAGCCACTCTCTGGGTATTTGGGAGGTTGAGGGGAGCCTTGGGCTGGACCTGAACAGAGCAGGAGACACAGATTATTGTCACTAACAGTTTCAGAAGAAACAGAATTCGTTACGTTTTCCTTCTAAGACAGAGTCATATGAGCTGTCACTACTATTCATTCGTATATCATACTTCCTCTGACAAGCCAGTGAATCTTACTCTGAAAAGGGCTTTTGTGCGGCGCTGGTGGCGGCCTGTGATGTCCATTGTGATAAGAGGGAGGTCGGCCAATGGGAGAGGCTGTGGCGCTGCAGGGACTCGACTGAGGAGAGGACATGGTGGGCGTCTGAAGGGGGCTGCTGTGGAGAGGCCCCGGCTGGAAGGGACTGCGAGGGGATCGGTCACACTGGGCCAAAGGGGACGGGGAAGCCTTGAAAACAACAGACAAAAAAAATATTAATTTAGACAGCGACAAGGTCCAACTTTGGGTGTGTGAAAGTACAAAATAATACCATTTGTATATGATAGAGAGTGCTGTTATCTGTGCCATCACACTCTTTCCCAGGCGAGAATAATTGTGGGAAGCTTTACAAATACTGTAACTGAAGTGCTACTCTGAGGTGGGAGTATTTTTAGTCTTATAGTGTGACTTAGCAAAATTCTAGGAGGGATTCTGAGATGTTGGTCCAGATTTTTAAATAAAACCAAACCCATCAAATCTCAAAACATGCATTTGTGCTACAACAACAAACTAAGCCATCGTTATGGTGAAGCATTTTGTTTGCACACCTTTTTCGTTCTAATGTATTTGATTGGTCAGCTCAGAACAGGAGGATGTCAATACTTTAAATATAGCCATATTCATCATAACAGTCACATCCTTCAATCTTTTCTCATTTTCAGTATATGAGCATCAGCATACCTGTGCACTGCCATCTCTTTGTCCATCTCCATTCTCGCTGGCACCAGTCAGATCCTCCACCAGAACTGCCGGGAAGACGCCGACGACGCCGTTGAACTCTCCCTCCCAGAAACCATCATCCTCATGGGTCTCTCTACTCAGGATACGGATAATAGCACCTTCGGGAAATGACAACTCATCATCTGTTTGTCCCGCGTAGTCGTACAGGGCCTTCGCAAATGACACTGCAACAGAGAAAGACAGGTTGAGAAGTCCCTCGCAACAGTATAGCAGGACATAGACAAATTCTACAAAAGAAATAGTAGTCTCCCTCACCACTGGAGTCCCCGTTGACAGAGCCAGTCTGTAGTTCAGTCTCAGGTTCAGTGGAGTTACTGGAGGAATGGGATCTGGCGTCCAGTGCGGCCAGAGCCTGCAGCATACTCAGTAAGCTGTTGGAGGAAGGCAGCTGCAGGTACTTCTCTGGGACGTAGCCTACTTGTCCACTGCGGTTTCTGGCCTGGGAATATAGAAAACATATACTCATGTTGATGACAAGTGAGGAAAAGTTCTTGGGGGAAATCCACAACAAAGATCATTAAAAAGTTCAAATAAGTTCAGATAAAAATGCTGAAATATAACACAGCTCAAATTCAGGGATATGCACCTTGACCCAGTCCTCCATGTCTCCATCATCAATGACCTCCAAGATTTCCTGCTCCTCGATGGTCAGTTCATCTGGCTGAGATGCCTGGAAAATGGAAACAGATCAGTTTGCATGAAAATTAAGTGAAACAAAATCTGAGAAATCCATATCAATTAGTTTTCACCAAGGCAGCTTTCACCCCTGCTATTTGCTCTGCATGCAAAAATATTGGTGTAAACAAAGTGTAGAAACCCACAAGAAACAGAGAAGCTTGCAGCTCATTCACAGAAATGTTTAATAAGGGCATAAGGGCAACATTAGGCTACATACTACATGAGACATAATGAAGGAACAACTATTTAAATTGACAGCTTATACATAAATAAAGTCTACTGAGGGCAAAGATGTACACAGGAAGCAGTAGTGTGTATTCCGCTGGTACCTTGTAGGAGTAGAGTACTTTGCAGGTGAGGGGATAGTTTTTCAAAGTGCTGGAGGGGCTGGAACTGCTGTCATCCAACACTTCACCGCTGTCCTCCATCTCCTCCTCATCCTCTCGCTCCAAATCTGCTGTTCCCTACAGATATATGACAGACGTTACTTTGTGTGACACAGTGGGAAGTGGAAAGAGAAACAAAACATCCTACTCAAATAAAACTACACTTTCTCGAACAATAATCAGTACTCTTGCATGTACTCAACGTAATCAGGGTGTTAAAACTCGCATTTTTGCATTTGTGCATTAGTGTGTTGTGGATCTTACAGAGAGTGAGGGATCATGGGTACTGAGGTTGTTCCAGCGTTCGTTCTCCAGCTCCTCCATCACCTGGTTCATGGCGCTCTTCAACCACGTTTCAACAGCAACACCTGCCTGCCTCAGCAGGTCCAGACGGGCCTCAGCCTTCACTTTCACCGTCTGTCATTGTTGAATTATTTTTAAAAAATATATGTATATAAATGAAAAAACTAAAATGATAACACACTCAAGACAACTGCAGACAAGAAAATATAATGACTGGCATTCTGGAAGATTTGGGTTAAGTGGTATGAGTTGAGATTTTGAAGGATGATTTGTGTGTTGCTCAGTTACTCATAGTTAATATTATAAAATGTTGAACAGCCTCTGAAACAGAATTTGATCCATAACAGGATGCTAAAACTCTCCACTGCCACCCAGGATAATAACAACACTACTAATCGTACGCTGCAGTATTAGACCTTAATCTGTCATTCCATCTTTTTAACCAGTAGGTGGAGCACTGGGGCCACCTGAAGCAATAATACACTGATTAAGAAAACAGAAAGCTATTTCTTGCTCTATCACACAGACACACACTCAAGACACAATCACGTTACCTCTGCCCTCCGAAGACTCTGTCTGGCCACCTCCATCTTGGTCTCCAGCTCACTGTTGTTCTGCTCTGATGATTCTTGTGTCCCATATTCCTCCAGGGCCTAAAACAAACCACAAGAAGGAAATCAAACTCACACTGACTATAGTTAATTACTGTTTATTACAACTATCATCCAAAAGCTATTAAAAGAACATATGACGGAAATGTTGAGCTATAAAGCCACTAATTGAGGACATTTCAATAAGCTTTAATGGAGGGAGAGTGACTCATTTCCTGATGGAAACACTGAAGCATTTGATCTTGATGTACTGGACAAAACGTCACTCATGGGGTTGGCAATCACTTATCTTCACCATTTCACTGCAGGAAGAGCTGTGATGACGATGAACTCCTGTCCTGTGTCGTACTGCTTCATCATATTTTCCTTCACACGTGGATATTTTATGATCTCCAGGTTTATTACTATAAAACACCTTCCTTGTTGCTTTACTGGAAAGGTCAAATTCCAGTTTAGTGGACAAAGATGTTTATTGGTCATTAACAGGTAGCTCAATTCTATGACAACTATAAAGTAATACTACGACACATCGCATTAACACTAGGATAAATCATTGAACTTTGTACACTAAGGCTGGCTGGTCCTTTCTAACGTCCTACAAACTGAGACAGAGGTTTCAAAGCATGAGACGTGGCAATCAAAAATTCTACAACTTCTGAGTCATAATCTGAACAAACATAACATACAAGTTTAGATTCAGTGTGACTTAAACTTCCAGAGGATATTAACATATCCACTTACATAGGTCTCAAATTAATGACCCCAATTCCACTTAAAAATCAAAAAAGCCAAAAAGTCCTTTGACTATTTTGACTGGGGTGAGGCCCAAACTGTTTTAAAAAGGTAACTGTTCATTTTGCTAGTTACTACATCAACAGCTACACCAAATGATGTTACCACAATGAAGCACAATATTGTTTCTACCAGCACAGTGCATGTTTCTGGAGAGTTGTATTGAATCTGCATAAGGAAATTAAATCAGAAAATGATGAGGTGTTAAATGGAATGACAACTTTATAGAATCAAAGGATAACTTGACGGATTACTTTGTCCTCTTTATTGCTTTGTAGTCCTGTGACTGACTTTAATCACCTTACTGAAAGGCAGGCAAACTATTTCATAGAAGTGGCCGTGAGGTGTGAAACTGAAGTGACCACCAGGATTTATTTAGGGAACACAAACGCAAACCTTATGATG
The DNA here is from genome assembly GCA_037975185.1 of Centropyge bicolor. Taxonomy (NCBI): domain Eukaryota; kingdom Metazoa; phylum Chordata; class Actinopteri; family Pomacanthidae; genus Centropyge; species Centropyge bicolor. The sequence continues at coordinate 1,130,001 of JBBMOC010000060.1, read as the reverse complement.
ATCACATGAAAATAAAGTTCCAAAAGTCTTCCTCAGAGTCCTGCATCTGCATTATCTAGGAGAAGTCTACTTGTGGAAAGGTTTTCATAATTTCCTACCCTGATAACAGAAGCCAGGTTTCTTATTTAAGATGTTTAAGAAGTCAGTTTACTGGGGAAAGCCACCTGTAATCTGGTTACTTTGTGCCTGACAGTATCTCCCTCCTAACGCGTCCCTACAACATTATCTCTATCACTTGGATGTGGTTCTCACCCTCTGGGTATGGATGATGCTCTTGTACTCTCGGGCCACACGACTCGCCCATTTCCTCGCCTCTTTATCCAGACTGTGCTCCTCCACCGTTCCACTCTCTTTCTGCAGCTGCATCACCTAGAAACACACAAAGGAGAGGAGACAGTGAGAGAGTGCAGGTGATTGAGAGAACAGAACAAGACAGTAATAATATTTACCCAAGATAACAGAGATACTGTACAGCAAAGCAAAGTGCTCCAACAGAAGGGTTGACATCCTGAACATATGTAGAACATCTTTAATGGAAGACATTGCAAAATATTTGCTTTTGGGGGCAATATTTTAGAAGTTCTGTCAATAAAGTTTCTCTGCACAAAGAGGTTGTTTGTCCCCTTACCATAAATTATCTCACATATAAACTATTAAATTCTTTGTGAAAAGAATGTTTCAAAAATAAAATCTTGCTTAATGTAACTTTAATGACCCACCAGAGCGCCTTTAAGAGGACCTTGTGGTTTCCCAAATGCCAGTAAGAAAACCACCAGTGTAAGTTATGTTTACCATTTCAGCTATGTCCATGTGGCGACTTCCCCTTTACATATTACATGGGCCGAGCTTAAAAAGTGCTTTGTAGGAAAGACACACACACACACACACACACACAGAAGTGGTGCTGGAATAGAGCACTTGTTGCAGCATCACCACTGTTCATTCAGGTCTGTTCTGCCAACTGCATTTAGACAGTACAACATCATAAAAAAATGAAAAATATTCATCTTACATTTATGGACCTAAGGTCCAAAACCAGCTGGCTCTCAATTATGTAAGAGGGATGGAGAAGAGTCTGTTTACACCGAGAAACTCAGAAGAGTCAACAGCTTCACTTCACTCTGTCTACGATGAATGCATGTTGATGTGTCAAATCAAAACCTCACATCTCTTAATTTAATTTCAGCGTTTTTCAGATTCCACTTTTCTTTCTTTACTAAGATGCAAACAAATCCCTCAAGTTTGAGTTAAGATGTTTCCACATGACAACAGCAGTGTGTGCGTGTGTGTGTATGGAGGGAAAAGAGATGGGGTGGGGAGGGTCAGTGCACTCTGATGAGGCCCACTCACAATGCCTCCTTTTCACAGCTGGGCCGTTCACAGGGCCCGGCCTACCTCCTGCCCCTCCCTCCCAGTTCAGCTCTATTCCTTACCGGATGCCTCTGTCTGGTGCAAGTGGCATGGGGAGGGAGGGAGGGAGGGGGAGCCTCTCCACCACTAATGTTTTCTTTAGGAACAGGCTGCTGCTTGTTTGACTTCCAATGAAAACAACGCCAGCGTTCGCAGTTCGAACAAATTGTCCAGTGTTGTCCAGAGGAGCAGAGGGCCACTGCAGAGGAGGACCAGTTGGGCAATGGACTAGTATGGCTACGAAAGAAGTATGTGTGACATAGACTGCAATACACTCCATACATCTTAAGCCGGCAATAAACCACTGGCAGATTTGCGCATCAGGGCTGTCTTGAAAGTTGAAAATAAAATATTTTTGGACTAAATTTGTCATTCTTGCTGATATTTAATGTTTGTTTAGAGGGCAAAAAATGCTATAAATGACCAGCATGGGTGGAAAACAGTTGGAAATAGATTCCAGTTCATGAGACACTACGGACTTCATGAACAGGTGTGCAGAGCAGATTGCACTTTGATTAGAGGCCATAAGTCAGGTGGGATTCTCTAAGGTGTGTACTGCTATTGGATGCAAATTTTACACACAGAACTTTTATAGCCCTAAGTGTTTGGACAAGACAGCTGGGAGAGCAGATGTTGAGTAGACCACAGCAGGACATTAAGATCAAATGCAGCACTACATTAAAAAAAAAATCTCATGGGATGCATAGGTGGGGGCCAGGACAGGTGAGACACACAATGAAGTCCAGTTTAAGTTAACAGATCCATGAGTTTGAACGCTTCATCAGATACCAACAAGCAACAGCTGTTTACAGTTGGGCTGCATAATAAATTGCTTCAGCATCGGCATTGTGATGTGCATGACCGATGTCAAGTGAGGCAAATTAACTCAAGCATGCTACAACGTTTTTGCTGCTTGATACAAAAGGAAAACTCACAGTTAGATGCTAATGAGTGACATAAAGCTCTGCAAGGACAGCAAACCACCAATCACAATCTTTCAAGTTTATCAAACATCCAACCGACATGTGACAGTGGTCCTTAGCTGAATCCAGACCAGGGTGTTGTAACCATGTGCTACATGACTCGACCCACTGAGCCATCAGGATGCCCATGAACTAGTTTTTCCACTTGAATTGATTCTGGAATGAAGTCTAAACAACTGTCATCTGCTGAGCTTTGTTGAATTTCTGACAGATTATACCACTGACCCAACTCCTCCAGTCTGTTTTAACTGTAGTCTCTACATTCTCCCAACCCCCTGGCAATGACATCGTCAATTTGATATGTGAACATTAAAAACATATAGAAATATTCAACTTAAGAGGAGTCACACACACAGTGCCTAGGCATTTTTTCATATTTATCAGAATTAATCTGATTTGAAAAAGTTTTCTATTGGTGTTTTGCTGCTCCTGATCTGCCATGAGTACAGAACAGAGTGAATTGTGCTGTATTTTACAACAAATGATGACCCACATTTGGCTTTGAGTCCACCAAATGACATTTTAGCATGTGTGCAGTCAGATGCTATATTTCTACAGATACAGACACACAAATTTGCAGTCTATTGTATCTGTCGTACAACAAAGACAGACAAAGACAACATATGTAAAAAAAAAAAAAAAAAATAATAATAATAATAATAATTTTGGCACACTGAGCAACCAAAGACATCGACTTCTAGTGAATCTACTACTATGTTAAAATGAATTTTGGGGAACGAAGAAAAGACAAAAAGAGGAAATGAATAGGAAAATTGTTCTTGAGCAAATACATCATCATTGTGTAGTGCTGTTCCTATTTGACATTTTATGAGTTTAGCAATAAAATGTTAGATTTACCGTATCTGAGTCAATGGGCTGGTACAAGAAGTCCGGGGCTTGCTGAAACATGACGTTCTTCTGTACAAACATCTGCTGGTGAAACTCCTGCAGCACCTACATTTTTGTTTTAAGAGGAAAGACAAAATAAATATTTAAGTAACTGAAGCAACTTTTGATAATTCTTTGTTATCAGTTCTGTATTTTGTGATTTTATCCATATTTACCTTTATCAACATATTCATGACACTTCATGTCATCAAATCAAAATGTCGTATTACACAAAACACATCAGATCTGTTTCAGAGGAACTGTGTTGACACACGAAGCACACAAGGTGAAACATGACCTCTGCTGAAAACCACTGCACCCGCTGCTTCCCTCTCTAATGATTTGTTCATATTCTGGTCTGAGCAGAAACAAAATGCCGCTGCAGCTCCAGAGAGGCAAGATGACCTGAACAAACCAGACTGAAAGAGGCCAACAATAGCTCAAGAGCATGTAACTGAGGAGCACAGAGGTAACTCAAACCTTCCAATTAATTAGCAGTTGGTGAGGCAGGAACCTTCAGCTGCGCCTTCATTCACAAAGACAGAGTGATACTAATGGATGAGAGATCCATCCTAAGTGTTGGTATAATTGAATAGATGGGCATCGGCTAAAATGAACCTGATCAAAAGCTGACCCTTCCTTTACTGAACTCTGTTTTGTCCACCTCAGCAAGGCTCTATGATGCGAGTATTTCGCTGAAGGCAGATACCCAATATAAAATGACTTGGATCAGAATTGGGTTAAAAAAAATCAGGACATCCCTATACAAAAGGAAAGTTAGAAGACTTACCCCATTTGAGCTGTTCAAGAGGAGGTTGAAGGTGTTCTGGACAGCTTGGTAACCTTCCAGCTCAGTCTGACACAGTGAGACCAGGTAGTCTTTTACTTGCTCATAGATTCTCCCATCTAAGACCTGCAGGCGAATATATGTGTTCATGTTTATCCAGTTTATTGTTCATCTGCCACCATCCACCCACACATTCAGTGTGTATGTCTTCACCTTGATGCAGTCCACGAGGTCTGTCTCATAGTAGCGTTGCTGGTGAGCGTTAGCGGCGGCTAGCGTGAGAAGGTAGTCATTTCTGGCATGGGTGGCTTTGGAGTTACACTCACTCCTCTTGGCTTTGAGCTGAAATGTAAAAGGGTTAGGGGGAGGGTCATGCTGCCAACTAAGGGACCAATATGTGACAACATGAAAAGCAGTTTTATGGATGTCATGATCTCGTACCTTTACACTTGCCCTCTGAAGACTTGATCTGGACTGGAAGAGACTTAACTTGGACCTGAACAGAAAACAAGAGGCATCGTCTGACATGGTTTGACTTCATAACTATATAATATCAATGGTGTTTACGCTTTAAAGCTATGGAAGCCTGAAACTCAACCTGACAAAATTCTCTCTGGAATTCAAGGTCTGCTTGCACCTCTGAACATTTAACTATTTGTAAATTTTGTATTTGTATACAAAAATTTGTGTCTGTGAGACGTCATCTATTTCTACTTGAAAAAAAAAATTGAAAAGGCAACAGGGGGTCAGGGGTAGGGGAGAAGTCTGATTACCGATTACTGCATTCATTTATTTTACAGTACATTTAAATATGTCCGCTGATTACACGCATAACCTAATTTCTCTCAGTAACCTAGTTTCTTAAGTGGCTATAAACAGTGGTTGAAAAGAGAGCAATTAAATCTTGCAACAGATGGAGGAAGTGAAGATGGTGATCTCATATACTATAGCAGATAAAGGATGAATCAATAGTCCTCGATGTCAGTGGATTTACTTGTGTGCATGTGTTTGTTTGTGTGTGTGTGTGTGTATTCATGCATGTCTGGCACAATAGTTCTGAGGAAAGTAGTATTTGTAGCGCAATCCAGCTGTTACTTTTTCAGTGAGGGAGAAAGTAGATTACCTAGGTAATTGAACGTCTTGAAAAATTCAAGGCGGGTTTAATCATTTGGTCAATGAAAAGTCTGAAAATTGTGAAAAATTGTTCTACAGAAAAATGTGGCGTTTTCAAATAGCTTTTTTGTCTGACCAACAGTCCACAACCCAACAATATTCAGCTCACTATATTATCAGAAAAGGAAAAGCAACAGATCCTCAGACACAAGAAGGTGGAACCATCAAATATTTGGCCTTTTGACCTGAAAAATGAATGACAGTTCCAGTGGCTGCTGTACAAGCCAATATGAGGCAGCCACAGACAAAACATTTTCTATTTAAACCATCTATTTGTAAGTCTATGAAAAACACTCCTATAATCTATTAAAGATAGTAATCTGGTTCATACTTTGCGTCCAGCTCTGCCTTCTCTCGGACAGCCTGTGCCATCGTCTCAGCCTCCTGGTACTTCTTCCTGCTCTTGGTCAGCTCCTTCACTGACTCCTGCAGCTCAGCTTGAACCACTGTCAGCTGATCAATACACTGAGGATGGCAAGTTGGAGACACAATGAAAAACAAGGGAGAGCTTCATATATGCAAATTATCATTCCTGTAATGCATCACTTGGAAAAAATGCAAATCCCTCTCAGCCATATCTACAGAGGACGTGTAGGAGTAACGTCATAATGCCATGTGGGATACAGGAGCCGAAAAGGTGAGTGTGAACAAGAGCAGCATTGTAGGCAGCAGGAACGTGGCCAGCAGAAACCAGAGAGCAGCGCGAGTTTCATTTCAGCAAGGCGGACTCAGACCTCCTGATCAGAAAACCTCCAGAGCAGTACAGTTCTCCAACTGCTGTGACTCCTGACCCCATTTTTTATTGCACTGTTTATCAGTATTACACTGGTTGTTTAAGTTTCCACTGGAAATTATCCTGAACTGACACTGACCAGAGGACAAAGACCATGTCAGTTACAGCCACTACTACTACTTATAATGATTATCATGATGTCTGTCAGCTGAGCTTAATAGGCAGAATGCCCAAATGGATCTGGCAGCGTCACATCTCAGTTACACTAAAGCTCGGTCACGGTTGTATTGAGGTCCCAACATCAACAGGAAACATTTCAGCTGTCGTCATGTAGCTTTGAATGGTTTAACATTTTTCATGTTGTACAAGCTTAAAGCAGCAAGCAAGCTCATTCAGGTGTGCTAACAGATGCTTCATGGCTGTACTTGTTTTTAATTACTGTACTAGATAGCTAAACAGATGGATAGCTAGAAGCAGAGCTGCACAAACGGTTGTGGCGCAACTGACAGAAACCTGAGGAGAGTAAGATTGACCTGTATTACCTTCCTCAGCTGCTGCTCCTTCTGCAGTCTGACCGTCTTGGCTGGATCGGCAACCTGAACTTTGTAGTTATCACAGGCGCTGATTCTGGACTGGGTGACCTGGACCGTTCCCTCCAAATAGTCCCTCCATACACAATACATGTTCCTAAACCAAGCACAAGTAAAAATACAAACATTTTTTTCCGCATCTTTAAGAATCACTTTTAGCTGTAATTTAGTCTCTTGTCATGGTCCAAATGCTACACGATGAATCAAAATAAGATCATCATCTCTATTCAAGCCTCTACTGTGTCAGCAAATGACATGTGTGCATTATTACATATCACAGTGTTTCGAAAGAGGGGGTGAGGACATCAGAGTAAAGGGATGTACGACAAATAAAAACGTTAGATTTAGGAAGCTGGAAACAGGAAATCTGACTGAAATGATTGTGCAATTATAAAAAAAAAAGTTAGTAATTTATTTTCAACATCATGTAGAAAGCTTTAAGTTACCTGTGGTCTTCTTGTTCTTCTGTCAGACTGTCGGGCCATTCTCTTTTTAGATACTGATTTGCCAGCTTTTGTAGGGCCTTGGAGAGAAGTGAGAGACAAAATCGGGGAAGTGAGAGACAAAATCGGGGATGACCTTTTACATCATACATTTCCTTTATCACATCTTCACATAAGACTGCCCAAAATAAAATCAGTAAAAATAACATCTTTACTTCAGCAAAATTAATAAAGATTCTCCACTGCACCAAAATGAAAGACACAGCACCAATTTAAAAAACCATACTCATTAAAAAGTACTTTATGGTTGCAGTGAGTTACATTGGAGAAAGATCTGAATGTGATTTAACACTGCATGAACTCGTTCACCTGTTTGGGCTGGCTCACTTTCTGGTTTTTATGCTGACGTAGGCTCATTTTTAGAAGAAAAATGTAATTTATTTAGACCACAGTCCCCCCTGGAGATATATTAGGTTCCTCCACCTTGGCCAACAGTGAGGTTAACCTTTGAAGAACTAAAATAGCAGGACAGAGTAAATAGAAAAAAAAGAGTGAGGAGGACATCTCTGGTGTTTCTGAATGTATGTTTGGTATGTCAGAGAAATGTGCTCCTGCTGTCACCAGAATAAACTGAAGGAAAGAGAGCTTGAATATTTTTTGCGTTATGCAAATGATCTTAAGTAGGACTGACTCACAATTTGGCTTAAATAAATGTGCTGCAAGTAAGCAACACTCATACAGGCTGCAGTTAATTGGCTTTATTGTTTTTTGTTTGGCAGTGGGTATAAAATGATTTTGTTTTTGTTTGCCAAAACTGTCACATTTAAAATTGGTTAAAGTAAAAAAAAAAAAAAATCAAAAAAAAAAAAATCACCATAATCATTTGGGTCGTCCCAAAATGAAGAAAACAACATTTGCACAGACAGACACAAAGACAGACAGTGTGGAGTTTGAAAGATGTGGACATTCACCAGGCAGGGAGGATCTAACAAAATATGCTACTGTGTTGCATGGTGGGACTTCAGCATTTTTGGAGTTTCAGTATAAGTCAAGAGACAAGACATAAATACAAGAATCCTTTTTGTACATATGTGCAAAACTGATCACATCAGTTTTAAGTTTTGATCCCAATGGACAGGTAAGTCACGAAAAGTGAAATATGTGGTACAAGCTGGCTTTCCACTTCATTTTAACAATTGTTGGAAAACGAGACAACTTCTTACATCTTGTTTTGTGGCTTTTCTTTCGTTCGCTCAATTAATTTGTGCTTTAGGTCCATCAAGGAAATGAGCCCATCTATCCTCTCTCTGTCCACCGTGAAAGGACAAGCCCTGTCATGCAGTCCTCAGGCAGGCTAGGCTGTGGCTCTGAACTCGTTGGTCTTGGTGATCTTGGTGCCAAAGCTTTAAAGCCGCTACAAACCCGGCCATTGTGGGACTGAGATAGAGAGAGAATCGCCAACTGAGCTAGCCTAGCTGACACGACTGAATAGTGCGATGGGAACGAGGGGAGGGGAGGAGGAGGAGGGATGCGAGGACGGCAGAGGAAGAGCCACACAGAGGAGGACATTTTATCACACTGTGTGATTTGAATAGCAATCGGCTAATGGTTAAAGCAGCTTGCAGGTGTAAGAGACCCGGAAAAAGGCGCGTAAAGAGAAGAGATTTGAAAAAAAAAAAGAAAGTAAAAGAGAGGGGTGTAACCAAAGGGGACGAAGTGTTCCAGAGACACTCTGACCCACTTTGAGTCAACCATTGGCAGCGGGTGTCTAATTGATCACATAACCAGCAGGCAGCTCAGCCCAGACACACAGAACACCTTTCAAACTGAGACACAATGAAGACATTTACTTTTTGTTTGAAAAGGGACTTAATTGATTATGGAAATATCTGATGTACAATCTAGAGTAGATGGTAGATGATCATTTAATTGACTAATCGTTTCAGTTCAAAATGGTTGCTGTTTAATTTTCTATTGATCAATGTTAGACCCACATTTGCCTAAAGCACAGCCTAAAGGTGTTTGACATTTGATAAAATAAGTCTGATGAAACTATAGTGAAATATAGTGAAGTAAACCAAATACATGTGAACCCTTCAAAGATCAAACATCTTTTTATCAAACTTTGAGAACGACTCCTGTAGCAACACGTTGATGAGGCATGAGAAGACAGAACTTTGTTGCATTGCTCACTTCTGACAAAATTAGACTTTCAAACCACTGGTATAACTTGGGCATGCATATCCAATAAAACACACATGCACAGGGTTAGAAAAGCTAGCCTGCAGGCTGATCTTGACCCTCCACTGGATACCTACATGCCTTAGTGTCACTACTCTTACATTCTCAGTGCATTCATATAACTTTTAAGTACACAAAAATAAAATCATATTTATATACATTTTCCTACCCCTAAAAATATGCAGTATAGACACATTTTGAAAGCCTTTGCATCGTATATTCTCATCCTAGTTGACTTATAGACCAGCTAATAACTGCATTAATGTTTCAGCTGCCAAACACATGCTCACAATTCTGAATGTACTATTCAGCCAATCATGAATCAGTCGAGGAGGGTGTGCATTACAGTGAAATTGAGCCCAAAGACTCATTGTTTCTGCTACTCTGATTAAACCGACACATTATTTCACTATATCACTGACATGTGAGTTTACGGTCTCCTCTGTGCAATGTTTAGTGTAGTACCTCTACTTGTCTGTTCTTATTCTGAGACTGTGTAAATCTTTTATGCAAGGTGACACGATGACACGGACCCGGCCAAGCAATATAAATAATGTACAAACAGGTGCCAGAGATTTTCATCCACAGGAGTCAGAAACACACCGTTTCCCCTTTTAGCTTCTCTTGACTGGAGAACAAGTGCTTTGCAATCTACACACGTGCATATCAGAGCCTGACTGGCCGTAATCAATTACTGGTGTATATGCAAGCCCATGTGCGGACAATATATAACACCATGAGTTTGTCTTAGATAAAAACTGTATGTAATATTATGCATCTAAGATGGCCCAGCTTGGTCCAGCTCTGTTTCATAAAGTAAGATTGCAGTATTCCGGTAAACACATGCGTTTTACATTAAATTTCATTCACTAAAATAAAGCAAATTTGACCCCAAGCTATAGTCTCAGAGTAACATTTCCAGTTGTTCTGTCTTCAAGTGTCACTTAAATACAACTAAAGGAAGACAGACAATCATCTGTTAAAAATAAAAAAGGAGCATACAAGCAATCCAGAGAATATTTAACAATATTTTACCATATGGGAGCTGTTATGTCACTTATACAAACCAATGAATATCCTGTAAACTGACAGAGAGCTTTAGAGTCTTAAAAATGCTAATTATCTTATTTTCTCAGCATAAATTAAATTACCTGTCTGAGGTCCCATTTAATACTTCAAAGCTGTTGAAGCACATGATTACAAGCAGAGAGCTGCAACAAACTGAGAAGTTCAGTTGATCTGAGTTAATCTCTCTTTCCTTCAGCCTGAACTCACCTGGTCTACAGCCTGCCATCAAAATATATGTGTTGCTTTGTTCTTTGCAGTGGTTTGCTGTTGCTGTAATATTATATCCTGCACATTATATTTCCATTACTTGCTGCACTGTGGCCAAAAACATCACAGTTTTGTCTTTACTTATCCATTTTCTTCACTGTGAATTAATGTGATCAGCTCTTGATTTGTCAGGTCTGTTTTAAAATCATGACATAAACCAGACCAGTCAGTGTGATCACTTCATCTCTGACATGGCTTTATGAATCAATCCTGGTTCAGTTTGTTTACCTCAATTATGAGGATTTTTCACATTGAGCCCTGCTTTTCTGAGCCACCTTTTTGAAAACACCCCTCAGGACCAGATGCACATGGGCAAACAGACATGAAAGGTTGCTGGTTGGATAACTACTGACGTGCCCCCTCTCTTCACAGCGGTGATGGACATTCCTCACAGGTCTGCAAAAGCTGAGCAGAACCAAGGAGGCAATGAGGGATTTCAGACAGTCGATTGACGTCTCCAGGAAGTTGTGGGCAAGAACAACACACTGAGGAGGAAACGAGCCAGTGGATCACTGGTGGATGTTGTTTCTCTCTCGGTTGTGGTGTTTTTGTCTGTGGCTGGTTGCCATTCATGAGCTATCTGACCACATGAGACCAAAGAGCTTTCTTAGGGCCACATCCTCAACCCCGCTGTCATATGGTGCCTTTGGAGGACGGTATCGTAAAAACTAACTGTATTTTTGGCAACACAAATGACAAGGCAGGGCAGTGATGATGTTAACAATCATCAGTAGCACTGTGGGAGAGGACAAAGAGTCAAGATTCACTTACCTGGGCGTAGTCCCTCTCTATAGCTGCCCTCTTTTGGCTGAAACTCCTAAAAGAGAAAAAGAAGAGAGAATGTGAGTGACATGTTAAAATCATAATTAAGGATGAGACAATAACCAATATATATGTAATAAAACAACAGAAACAGTTAGTGTCTCCATAAAAGGATTTTCATGAATAATTTTATACTTCATGTGTCAGTGTACTGAGTTTCCATCATTCATTCATTCAGTTTATCTGGCTCTGCATGATGACAATGGCACTTCGATATTATTACATGTCATTTATAGTTTGTTTCTTTCATATCAAGCTGGTCCAAACCAAACCTCTACAACAACATCAATCACAACACTTTTCTATCTGTCTGCAAAGAAAGTCCATCTGTCTGTCTAAACTGAACGTTTTCATTTTCCCTGCCATTTCCCCTTCTTCGTCTCCTCTGCTGCCAACTTCTTCCTTTGGTGTTTAACATGGATATTTCTAATGATACGGTCTGACAGACGTCCTCACTGAACTGAAAGTCTTCAATCAGTGCTCACACACTGTTGTTAAATGCATTCAAGGAGTTATTTTGTGAAGCACTGTAGTATACCATAGTACTTCTGTAGTTTTTGGTCAGATTTACTAAGGCTACTGTAGCTGAGGCCCTTTTTGATGTTGCCTTTTCTATGACGAGTGTCCTACTGCATGTTCATAAGATGTTGATGCAAAACACTGAGCCTTTTAAAAGCACTTTTTGACCGACAAAATGTTTACTGGTAAATAGCTGAAAATGCTGTCGTTGCTTTCATAAATACATATACAAATCATAAAATGTGCTGAGTAATTCACGGTATGTCAGAAAAAATTTTTATACTGGTGTTTAACTGTTTCTGGGTTGATTTACAATAACAGGAAGAAAGCAAACGATAACTCAAGTTAAAATTATACAAAAGTCAAAGAAAGAAGAGAGGTCAGTGCCCTGGGAAAGACTCGAGTGCAGCAGAATCATCATTAAGTCATTAAACATGTCGAGACTTGACTGCCATGCTCCACCCCGACTCTAAACAATTTGGCTTTACTTCCTGGGAGCTTCCCTCTCTTCCTTTCGTCTGCTCCCTTCCTCTTCTCTGCATTTCCAAGGCTCCTTCTCTTCTAATGCCCTCCACACGCACTTCCTGTCATTTTCCCCAAACAGAGCTTTTGCTGACAAGCAGATGCAGTTTCCAGTTTGCTGAATCATTTCTCGTCCGAGCTCATGAAGTGACCCTTCTGAATTCTGTACCAGTTGAGACTCACATTGTTTCTGGCAGACTAATGTTACTGAGCCTCCCACAGCGAACGATTCAAGGCAGTGAGAACATCTGGCAGCTCTCTATGACCTTAACTTCCAGCTGTTTGGAGGTTCAGAGCTCTGCCACCAACCACAGACAGGAAGTGGGGAGCCAGTAGGCTGTCAACTCAACCCAAGACTAAGGCTGCAAACACAACCACAACCTTTGGCTTTTCAACCTTTCAAATGCCTACGCATCTGAACACAGTGTAAAAGCTGTCTGTGTGTCTCTAAGTCCAGTCTTTACTTGGCCTGATCCTAGAATTGTAGAGAGTATCAGACTATAATTTGGGGATTTAAGTTGCAGATAGCTGTTCTTTAAACGTGAGAAACCCTGTCAAACAATCCTCAAACAATCACAGGACACTAGAGCAAGAAGAAATATTTACTTAGACTTGCATAAAATCAAAAGGACCAGAGAGAGAAAGTGTAGAATTAACAGATTCTGCAATTGTGTAAGAAAACAAGCTGCATCATATTGTAGGCGGATGACATTAACGGTATGTCTGGCTTTTAATTAGAACTAAGAATAAACAGACAATTTAAATGTCACAGAATGTTTCATCACACAGGCCGAAATTACCTTATTGGCCCAAAAATAAGACAATACTTTGTGGGTAATATATTATATTTGAGGACCAGACATTTAGATGAAAGAGTAGCCGCTTAACACCAGCTCCTGCAGAAAATGTTGCATTTTGGGTTGTTCACAGCCTTGATGTTGCTAGGCCAGCAGGCTTCTTCAAGCCAAGTTCACCTAATCAACTTTAAAGATGATGTGTCAATGCTGTGTTCAGAACATATGATTGCAGGTTTAATAATCATTTTCAGGACAGATAGAGCAGAAAATTGTGTACGCTAATTAATCTTCTTCTGTTATCTGTGTACTTCGATTCTTTCAATAATTGAAAGTCTTGATTTCTCAACATTTTTACTGCAGAAACAAACCAAGAATTTGCAGTGACACTGACTGTCACAATGACATGCTTAAAAAAAGAAAATTAACTAACTCATACTTCAAGGGCCTGACAAGAAACTGTGAGTCTGTAACTGACAAATAAGGAACAAAAATGTATGTTCTGCTTTCACAGAAGTAGCGGAAACAGTATCACTTCATGTTTGTATTGAATAAGAGAAAAGAGTTCAAGGATGAGGACACTCTGCAATCCACCTTGTCTACAGTTTGACCTCTGACTGCTCACCTCAGGTCTTCCAGGAGGTCACATTCTGTCTGGTGTTTGATGTGTAATCTGCTCATCTGCTCTGCATGAGTGTGTTTCAGCTCCTGGGTGACCCGGACCTGAAGGGACAGGAAAAGATGGCTGATGATTAGAAAGAATCTTGGGGGTGAGAACTCTCTGTCTTTGGCTCATACAGAAAAACAAAGAGGATATCGCCACTTTGAAAGCAGAAGTGTTTGATAAAATAGTTCCCATCGGTATATCACTGACTCAAGAGGCCAGTGTTGATTCAGCTGAGCTCACAATTGGAATTAGTGAATGAGCTGCACTCATTATGACACAGGAGCTCCCACCTGGCAAATGTCAGTCTCTCTGGGTTTAGATTAATTACGAAGTGTAATGAACAGGTCTCATTACTGATAACTGGGAGTGTTGTCAACAAGGAAACAGCCTATTTCAATTATGAGCCAGAGTAAAGTTCAATAATCATGACGTAAACATTAATCTGTTATCAAACAATTTTAATAACTGATTGATTGTGTCAATTATTTTTAAGGGAAACATCCTCTTGTTCTCGAATGTGATGACGAAGAATTTGAATTTCAAGTATGACAGTAAACTCACTATCGTTGGGTTTTGGACTGTCAGTGAGATAAAACAAGCAATTAAAATACATCCCCTTGAACTATTTTTCACTATTTTCTGCCATTTTATAAACAAAATAATGAATCGATTAATTGAGAAAATATTCCAAAAATTAGTTCATAATTGCTTAGTTACAATTGCTTAAAGCTTAAAGGCTAAGGCCGGTGTCATTCTGTAATTCTCTCATTCAATAAATCCATGAAAAGTCTGAAGCCAACCACATGTTATTCCATGTGTTGACAGTTTCTGACTTCTCTGCCCTGTCTGTGGCACTCAAGTGCCAAAGTCCATTGGTTATTACCTAAAGTAATTACACTTTACTTTATACTAAAAAAGCTGGGCACTAGTTTTTAGCAAAGTTTTCTCAAACAGGAGTTAATGCATTTGCTCTGGATTATTAGTCTTAATGTGAGTATTTCCAGCAGCAGGACAGTGTATGTGGGATTGAGTCCAAATAAACGACAGTGTGTGGGTTCATGATAATGAAAGAAAGTGTCACCCAGGTTAGATTAGTTGTTAGGATCAACTCATGATGTAACTTAAACCACAACATCCTCGATAAACCAGAAGCGCAGTTGAGATACCAAACAGTGTTCGTGTATCATGGCTACTTCAATCAACAACATAATGTGATCATGGACTGTCGTTAATGCTTCTTTATTTGTCTACTGATGCGATTCAGCAGACATTAAAAACGTATATGCCTTTTCAGCAATTTGTAACTGCTGAGCTTGTCGTAGTTATTTATCATTCATGGCAAATAAGAACAGTGTTTCATCCAAGTCACATTAGGCAGTAATTTCCTGCAGCGGTTGCATATCATTGTGGATTGTTGCAGATGATTTTATATCACCGAGTACTCAATGAGGTTTTATACATAGCAGTCAGATGAAGCAGCTATTGTAACAATCAGTTAATCATTATAGTAATTCTCGACTATACTGACAAATATTCATTAGCTATAGCTCAATGGTGATGATGGTTAAGCTCCTCAGAGACCCAATGATACCTGAGTTAAATGTGGTAAAGCTCAAACAATTAGTTAACTAATCAATTATGTGGTCGAAAGAAAAATAACTGGCAGATGTTGGACATTTTTCACCACTTTCTGACAATATATGGTCTAAACAATTAGTCTAAAAAAATAATTGGCAGACCAATAAATAATCAAAACAATCATTAGTTCCAGCCCTAAATATAGTGCAGGTGTTGACCTACAACTTCAACAAGAAGCTCAAGCAGGATGTGCAAGTCTGAACAACTGAATGCTTTTCTTCTGAAACATGAAATATGCAAATTTCACTTTGAAAGCAACTGGGAAAACTTCACACATCCTCTCAAATGAAAAGTTCAGTTCAATCATAATTTCTTTCTGGAATATTTTCACTTCTTGAGTGACTGTAGTGTATGAAGTTTGATCAAGATTAATCTTTATCTTTATGTCAAATCTAGGTAGTGAAAAGAAGCTCCACTGTTCATCAAGGTGAGAGTCAGTTATCTATCAGTCTGTCATTCTAAAGAAACTATGAATGCTATTTTCTTCATAACTATAAGAACAAACATAGATTTCAATCATCACTTCACTCTTTGTGATGAGAGATCCAAATGTTCAAAGACACAAAATTATGATCCATAAACAGTCCACATATCTTAAAAACAAAGGCTGCATCTCTGTGACTGCAGTCAGTACTTAAAAGCTTCTGGTGCAGAAATGGTCAAATTTCTGTGCGTCTCAGCCATGTTTTTGAAATATGATCCCACATGAACATTTTTTCGCACAGAACCAAACTTTGCTGAGATTTTATACGCTCACGTTCATTTCTCTAACTAAAAATCTTAAAACCCGAGTTTACGCACAAGCTTGGTAAACTACTCTAAATGAGGCTATAAATACCTTTTGACGGCAACGATTGTTTTTCTTCCTTTTTTTCCTTCTCATGCGAGAAAAAAATGCACCAAACTACTTTTAAAAATCTGTCAATTTACTGTTCTATAGCTCCAAATATAGATAAATGACAGAACATAACTTAAGTTGAGATGTTTTTAATAAATGTGGATCCGCTCTTAAAATCGGCATACACAAAAAACAAAAACTGTACTTCGTTCTGATAAAATCTGAACTTTTGTTTTGCCTGCTGCTGCCATAATCCTGCTCCTCTCATCTGGTGAGACCGCGGATGGCAGCAGGACCAATGCGAACTAAACTGATATTTACTTGAACTGAAGAGTTGCTTCATGTATCATTTGAGCGCCGATGTAGCACAACACCTTTGTAATAACGTTATGTCTTAAAATACGTGGAAATGTTGCTTCTATGTCTGGAAAAAAAGACTTATATTGTCTGATTTGAACGTTTTTAGCAGGAGGTTCGCTCCATTCGAGAGGGAGCGGGGCACGTTAACGGGCTATTCTCCCCAAAAATTGAGACACATGCGACTTTTTAAACAAGTCTTCATCCTTTGCTGCCTTTTAAAGAAACAGCAGACGTTAATTAAAGTTAGAAGACAACAAACTAGAAAAGATTTGCTGATTTAAAAAAGGCTACGTGTGTCGTTTTTGAGGCAGCCGAGCAGCAACAAAGCGAACATTTCCAACCATTAAATATGCAGCACTTGGATTCGTTAGCTTCAGCGGCTACAACGGCAAAAAACTCACCTTTCTCGGTGGAGGCTGCATCCTTATTTCTGGACATAAAAACTACACAAAAGAAAAAAGTTTATCTGGAAAAGTTTGTGCAAAATGTTTCGAAGAGATAACAAGTGAAGGAGGCTTGTTTCAGCCCGGGTCAAGCGGCCATAGCGAGTCCAGTAAATAGTAAGTTGAGTCCCGTTGAAAACACTTTGGCCTCAGGGGGCAGAAAACAGCTAATGGCGGCAAGTTAGCGACGATATATACAGCACGCTTCCTGACATTACTTCAAAATAAAATATTCTAACACTACTTCCGTACACAAGCTTCAAAATAAAAGCGGACCATATACAACCCCGAAAAGCTCGACAGACAAAAACTGCTTTGAATTTTAAACGTTTCAAAGGAATAAAATCCAGCTTACATTCAAATAATACATGTCATGCAATTTCTAAAACTTAAATTGTAATTCACTGCTTATTCCTAGACAAAATCATATTGCTATGAATACTGATGGTGATAATAACAATAGAGATTTAACCTTTACTTATAGAGTGGTTGTTGTAGTTGTTATCGTTATTATTATTAGTAGTAGTAGTACTAGTAGAGGTAGTAGTAGTAGTAGTAGTAGTAGTAGTCTATTTAAGACATATACAGGTGCCATGTTTTTGAAATGATCCCAAATGAACATTTTTTTGTACAGAGCCCACTTTTATTTCGAGTAATGAATGATAATAGTAATAACAGCAACCTAAAGGAAAAATCAATAAATTCAGAGGGTTGGGGGTTAAATGTATTCATTTATGTTTGTGGCGTGATAATTTTGCACACTGTCGTGCCTATTTATCGTCTCACATAATAAACTATCTTTGACAGTGAGCCCTCTAGTGGTCATGTTACAAACAAACTTGGATCAATAAGGTGATGCTGTCGCTGTCCTTCATTCTTTACATTTCTGTGTATGTGCTCTGCTGTGTTTTCATGAGTATATAAAAAAGTAAAACGTAAACGTTGGATACATAACCATTATGGGCCTTGCAGCTAGGTGAATGAAACAGAAATGTCGGCTGGACAATCTGCAACAAATAAAGTGTGATAATTTACAGAGATTTATATTTTTAACTTACTTACTTTTCAGACACAAAGAGCTGTCAGCTTGTCAGTGTTATTTGTCTGACAAACCTAACAAACACAGGAGCTTTGTCACACACATGATCCTCACCATCATCTTCTCAGACTGCTTCAAATCAAATCACAAGAGCTGAATTCCCCCGATATTCCCCAGTGCACTTTTGAAACAATGTGTAAAACCTGTTTCGAGTTCCAACTAAAAGTCTACCCACATTTCATTGTATGTGTTCCTCTAATTATACCCAGCTTCCTCCCACCCTGCCTGTTATTGTGTTGGCATCCTGGACTGGTTCACTCTCAAAGACAGATCAGAGATTGAAAAGGGTCGAGTACAGGTAGCACTGAAACTATTACTGACCATGTATCCAGTACTTTTAATGTTATCTAACTATTTCAACTTTTATCCATTAGGTCTACATTTTGCTACCTATTATAATTGTTCATCTGTTATTTTTAGCTTCTCTGCTCATTTAGCTTTATGCACACTCAATTGCAACATGTGGTGTTAAGATGTTAGAGCTGACTCATATTTTTAAAATCAAATCATTATTTCATTTTTTTCTAATTCATTGAACTACTCATCTTTCCACATACTGTAAATGCAGAAGTGACTCCTGGGGTGTAAGCACCCCCTCTTTGGGAATCGCTGCTCGACATCAGCAGTCGAAATCCTGCCAGGCTGTATTGTGCATGTATTTCTTTATTCATCCTGTCTGATCACACTGACCACCCGTAATGCTTGTCTACAGCTTCCAAGAGGAACTAACACATCATGTTAACGTAAGTACACAGTGCTGATTTCCCCTTATACAACACATTCTCCTCACACCCTTTATGTGAGTGTAAAGATGAAGATCACACACAAATTTCACATCAAAATCATCTGAATGCCACTATTTCACCAATTTAAAGTGAATGCATTTGTGAGTATAGATGCAACTGGAGGATAAAGCATTTTAATACAACCCTGCAAATCATGAGAAAGAAGGAAAACAATGTTGGCTGAGTTCTATTTGAAATATTATAATGACTAGTGGATGACATATGATCATTTGAACAAAAGACAAACAGGACTGGGAGTGCAGGGATTAACTAAGAGTATATGTGGTCAGAATGTTCTTCTATGTGACTGACTTAATTTGCAACATGATATAACTTTGTTTATTAATTCCTCATGTATTTACAGTATTAACTTTTGAGACAGGATTTACGTCTAAACCCACTGAACATATTTGAATACCCGACAAACTCGAGCAGCTAACAGTTAAAACAAAACCTAAGAATGTGTTCATACTTGCTTGACTTCTTTTAATTACATTTTTTCTCTTTTTTTTTTCTTCTCTGTGGAAAAATTGCAGCCAGCTGGGTTGTCCCGTCTGTGATTGGTCCTCTGCGGTCACATGACGAGCCACTGCCTCCTTCAGGAATATGCATCAAGTTTGCAGGAATATAACTAGGGTCCCCTGAACGGTTATCAAAATAAAATACATTTTCAAAAAGACATGAATCAAAGTTTAAAGTCAGCATCATCAGAAGAAAATTTGACACGTATCCTCAAAATATATCCTAAAATGCTTGTAATAGTAAGTTGAATGTGAAAAAAAAAGATTGTAAAAGAAAGAAATCTTTGCAATGCTTTATTGTCATTCAGATACATTTATGTATATGTAACATATCAGACTTTGTCTAAATTGAAGTGAAGTGCTCAGCAATCAATTTTTGATTGATTGCAATTTTTAATGTGCAGATATGTTATAAAATTATTACACGCAATTATTATTTCACATTTATTTTCTAATTTTTCAAGCAAAAAACACAGTTTTTTCTGTTTTCCATGATTGTTAACGAGTATCTTTTGTTCTGGACTGCTGGTTTGACAAAACACATTTGAAGATGTCACAATTGCTTTGAGAAAAAAAACATGTCACGGACTAACTGATTAATCAATTTAGGAAAATCAGCATATAAATTGCTAATGCAAAAAAAGATGTAAATTGCAATCCAAAAAAAACATAATAGCAGTCTTTTATGATTAAAAGCCATAAATGTCTAGTCCTAGTTCTACTTTGTACCTTATAATGTCAATACATGAAAGGAACAGGAAATTAACCTGTGCCTAGAAGTGATGCATGGAGGAGCCATATGAACTGATGATGCAAAATAATTGTTAGCTGCAGCCCTAAATCATGAAGACTGGCACAAACCTGTTTCGAGAAGTGATGGCATATAGGAGGACTGTGCTTTTATTTTGAAGGAGCACACCGTAAACACGTGTTTCTCTGCCTCGTTTAGTGCACATTGACTGTTTTTCTTTGACCTCGCTGTCAGCTAACAGGATTTGACAGCATACATTTAAAGACAATATGTGCATGTCTGCTCTTGCAGGTGTTGTTCTGGTTTGCACCGTGAAGTCTTGAGTTTTATTCACAGACTAACGAGCCGGTTCAGCCATGTTAACGTGGCGGAGGCTGCAGATAAAGTTCCGATCGGTCCCGGGATTGTTCACCTCCAGACCAGGGACACACCGGCACACATGGATGGACGGACACTTCACGATGTGCCAGAGCCTGAGTACAGGCACACATCTCCGAAAGGACTTCTTTAAAGGTTGGGGACAGCAAAGAAAGTGCGGGTTTCTGTGTTAGCAAGAGCACGACAACAAGCTAACAAATCTCCATTCAGAAATCTGTTAATTATTTAATAATTCATTTGTCGGCAAATGGATCAAAATTATATGTCACAACTAAAGCTCGTGCACAAACTATTAGAAGCCTCTTTACAATTCGGCATCCATATAAATCTATCAAAGTACACTTTTATTTGCAAAATGTCGACTTCTAAATTAGCACTCCTCCTCACACTAATGTTAACGTGTTATGGTGGTTTTAAAAGTTTTAAAAGTAACCCTTTTACATATGGAGTTCGCTGTATGTTTCCTATCATATCAACTATTATGTATGCCGAATTGTAGAGCGGTGGCTACAGTTTCAAAAAATATCTTGAGTTGTAAGTTGTCATTCAAAATCTGCCAAATGATGATGAAGCAGTGTACATTTTGTGTTTTTCTGCCGCAGATCTGGAGGCGCGGCTTGAAGCCATGAGGCAGAAGGCGGCGGACGCTCTGCCGGGGAGCAGCTGGAGCCCCCTGGAAGTGAACCCCAACCTTCCCCCGGAGAGAGCCGACATTGTGATCGTGGGAGGAGGCGTGATGGGCTGGTCTGTCGCCTACTGGCTGAAGCAGAAGGAGAGAGTCCGAGGAGCTCTGAAAATTGTCGTGGTGGAGAAAGATCCGACGGTGAGAGTCCTGGATGGAAGTGACTTATTTAGTGGTTTTTCATAGTGGGATCTGGTAGAAGGATGAAACACAAACCTGCGCTGTTCATACACTTACTTATACAGACTTTACACCTTCATCAAGAGATAACGAATGAGTTAAAACACTTTACATACATCTTCAAACATCATACAGGATGAATGCATCATTCACTCATCATCACCTGTATCACCTGTTGTGTTTCCCTTTGTTTGTTTTACACATCAGGGCATCATCTTCTTAATAATTAATAATTAAATTCTCAGTGTTGACATTAGCTCAGTGATTAGCAGAATAATATCCTGTACAGAGATGTCTGCTCCTACACGTCTCTTTATTAACTGCCTCCTCCTGTGTGTGGTTCTCTCCAGTACTCGCAGGCCTCCACCGTGCTGTCTGCTGGGGGGATCCGACAGCAGTTCTCCCTGCCTGAGAACATCCACCTTTCCCTGGCCTCTGCAGACTTCATGAGGAACATCAATGTAGGTCAAGTTGAAGTCATTGGTGTTGTTGATGTTTGGATGGATGATGAGCCTTTAATTCATTAAAAACCATGGCTTCGATCTTCTCATCAAATGTTGAACTATTCCTTTAATGACCCTTTGGCTTCCCTCGAGTGCCACTTTGAGGACAAGGTTGTTATTACAGACGGAGTGCATACTATGTTTATGATGAATAATGTTGCCCTGTTATATAGTTGGTAACATTGTCCATGTTGTTAGTTTTGAAATGAGTATCTGTGCATGTTAATGAGTAAAGTGACTGTCAGACATCCGTGTCCTCTCAGGAACACCTTGGTGTGTTGAACGAAGACCCAGTGGACCTGCAGTTCAACCATTCAGGTTACCTATTCCTGGCCAGCGAGGAGGTGGCTCACATCATGGAGGAGAACTACAACACCCAGAGGTTTCAACCGTTCAGCCGTACTGTGTGAAATCAGAAAGCTTGAAATCAGTCGCTCCAAATATTTGTCAATCTTACTTTGTGATTCTACTGCAGGTATGCCGGAGCCAAAGTTTCACTTCTCTCACCGACACAGCTGAAGGAGAAATTTCCATGGATGAACACAGAGGGGGTGGTGCTCGCGTCATATGGTGAGTGGAGATAATCCACAAGTTGATATTTAATCGCTGCAGATGGTTGGAAGAACACAAGGTGAATGGAGTTTGATATAATAACAGGGTCAGGCTGATCTCACATTTTCAGCAACAATCAGATATCCGCTGATCAGGGCCAGGTTTACTTAGAAGTTCTGTTAATGGATAATGTTTTCTTTCTTTTTTTAGATTTAGTTAGAGGCTTACATTTTTTACTTAGATAACATCAGTGTGCTCTGTCTGTCAGTACTCTGTCTGTGTGGCTCTGAATCTGCTACAAGGCTGCATGTGCTTTTCTTTATTCAAGGGAAAAACACATAGCCTTGTAGTTCCTCTAAATCCCATTTGCTCTAGTGTTCAACCGTAGTGTATCTCAGTGTGTCTCACACTGTGTTTGCACAAATGAAAATGTATAAAGCTTTGTTTAACAGCATTAACTTTCATCTCCGCCCGTCCTGCCTTCCAGGGCTGGAGAACGAGGGCTGGTTTGACCCCTGGACTCTGCTGAACGCCTTCAGAAGGAAAGCCATCTCTATGGGAGTCATTCAGTGCTGTGGAAAAGTTACAAGTTTGTTATGCCAGTTTATGTAACTGTTTATTTTAAAGTTTAATCTTGCTTAAAAAAATATCACTCACATTACTTGCCAGTGTCACTGTTATCTAATCACCAAACAGGGTCAACTTGTTAATCAACAATATATTTCAACACTGAAGCAGAACCTGTGTCAACAGGTAGTATTTAAGTAATGTAAAACTTATCAAGTACTCTGTTTTCAGGAACACAGGATTTAACCTACATCCACTCCAAAAATATTTTACTGAAGTAAAAGTATTAATTCCACACTGTAAAAAATACTCTATTATTAGTAATAGTCTTTGTTTCTATTTCTTCCACAGATTTTAAACACTCGACACATGTGATGACAAACGCTGAGGGTGAACAGCTGCCTATCAAAAGAATAAAATCTGTCAGAGTAAGTGTGACTGCAGAGGTGGAAAGTAACTAAGTACATTTACTTCTATACTGCACTTCAGTGCAACTTTAAGGTACTTGTATTTTACTTGAGTTTTTTTCCTTTAATGCTACTTTGCACTACATTTCAGAAGTAGATATTGTACTTTTTACTCCACTACAATTATCTGACAGCCTTAGCTACTTTACAAATTAGTTGATGTTGGTGCAGTGTTATTGTTATAATAATAAAAGTTGTTACTTATTAGTACTTATTATATATATCGTGGTTTTTTTTAGAACTGACCTTAGATTCTTGTGACTTTTTTGCTTGTTTATTTCACTTGTGTAGAAACAATGAGTAAAGTAAAATGACAAAAAACAGGTCATATGCTTAAACTGAATTATATATAAAAAAGAATGTATCTAAAAAAAATTGAATGTTATTCAAATTAGCTCTACCTCAATCAAATATAACAGCAAAATTATACACTCTATACACATTATTTAATGCATCAGTAGTAATTGTCTGATCATATAATGACATTTACCAGTCAATCCTAGTGTACTTTTACTTAAGTAGGATTTTAAATGTAGGACTTTAACATGTGAATGTATTTTTACACTGTTGTATTGCTGCTTTTTTAAGGGTCTGAATACTTCTTCCAGCACTGTGTGACTGTGAGCGACTCCTTTGTTTTCCTTACACAGCACTGTAGGACCAGCGTCGTGTTGTGTATGATGGGACTGTGTGTTGTGTTGAGCAGGTGCAGATGCCAAACAGCCTGGAGTACCAGCCGGTGGAATGTGCCATTGTTGTAAATGCAGCAGGAGCCCTTTCTGGTAAACTGACAGAGATGCTGGGAATTGGCGTCGGTCCCAAAGACACCGTCTCTGGAATTCCTCTGCCTGTTGAGCCTCGGAAAAGGTCGGTTGTGGACTTAAAGCTCGCGTAGGAAATGTTTTTTATGCTCTGATGAAAAAGAAAAAAAAGTCCAGTGTCTGTGGCTGTCACAGGCCTGAAATAAGCCCATTTAAATGAGATCAGTGGATGGTCCCCACGTTCACTTAATGCACATGACCATAGTCTTCCACAGGGTTAGTAAGGAGACATATTTGATTAGTCGATAAAAGAAAATTATTATTTGATAATAGATTGTTTCAGTCATTTTTCAACCAAAAATGTAGAGTTTTGCTGTAGCATTTGCTTCTTCCAGCTTCCAGATTTGCTGCTTTTCTTTGTCACTGATGAGAGTAAATGAAGGTTTTGGACTGTTGGTCAGACAAAGGAAGCACTTTGGAGACATAACTTTTGTCTCTGGAAATTGTGATTAGCATTTTCATTGTGCAGATATTTTTGTTGTCTAACTGCACAACAATGAAGTCGTAGATCAGTAAATCATTTTGAATAAATGTTGGATATAAAAATATATAACTAAAGCTACTTTGTATATGACTTCATGTTGACGCCTGTACGACTCTTCTTCAGGTATGTGTATGTGGTCCACTGTCCTGATGGTCCAGGTCTCGACACTCCCTTCCTGATTGATTACTCTGGAGTTTACTTCAGGAGAGAGGGGTTAGGAGGGCACTACATCGCCGGGACATCACCAGAGGAGGTTTGTTGATGTTTCTCTCACTATTTTTAACAATAAGAATAAAAAGCTGATAAGTTTTTTTTCCTTTTTTCTGTCCTCAGGGGGAAGAGCCAGACACCAGTAACCTGGAGGTGGACCACCAGTTTTTTGAGGACAAGATTTGGCCCAGCTTGGCCAATCGTGTCCCTGCCTTTGAAAAACTGAAGGTACTGATTCATTCCTGTATAACTATATATGAGGGTTTCTTTGTCTGATTATCATTCTAATTCTTATGGTATTTAGCCATTTCAAAAACAGATCAGGTCAGATTAGCATAGATGTATCACAGCCCTTGTCCTCGTGTCCCTCCCCTCAGGTGACCAGTGCCTGGGCAGGTTTCTATGACTACAACACCTTCGACCAGAACGGCATCATCGGTATCCACCCTCTGATCAACAATATGTACTTTGCCACCGGTTTCAGTGGCCACGGCCTGCAGCACTCCCCCGCCGTAGGCCGCGCCGTGGCGGAACTGATCCTCGATGGGAACTTTAAAACACTGGACCTGACTGGCCTCGGCTTCAGACGCATTCTGACCCAGGAACCGATGCTGGAGAGGAACATCGTGTAGAGGACTGTGGAGAGAAAAATGACGCATGGAAACCGAAGACCAGTATTCTTGATATTAAGTGTCCCACTCTCTCCCAGAAAGGCTGAATATAACAGCGCCAAAATATGTGGATATGGTTACCTTGCACTGATCCACACTGCCTCAGGAACTGGATCAATCTTTTCCAACAGAGGTCCGTCCTGGTCAATGCCTTGGTGGAGGCAGACTGAGTTTCCCAGATATGTAGCTACACCTCCTCAGTGTTTGTCCATCCTCATCTCTTTTTCCCAAAGCTTCCTGATGTTTGAGTTAACATGTTGATCAGATGTGTTTTAAAGAAACAGGTTAGACGGATTTATTTAGAAAAGAAAATGAAAGTCAGCCTGTCTGTTTCAGAATCCTGTGCAATGAGAAGTAATTCTGACACTTTGGATGTGCTCACTTCCAGTTTTAACTCTAACTGTCCAAAAGTCCTTTAGATTATCTGGCCAAAGTGGTGGCTTGTTTCTTGCCCTGACTGCTTTTCGAACATCTCTCAGGACAAAGCTTTTAGCAACATTGGATTTTAAAGGGTGATATGATGCAGATTCAATCCGCATATCTCATAAATATGTATCATGTTGAAGTGAAGGCTGTGAGATCTTTTCTGAAGCCACACTCGAGGACTGTGAACTTGTGTAATCGTGGAAAAAGTTGCTTTCTAAAGCAATCAGAAAAGAGGAAACTGAAGACTGAAAATACTGGAAAGGATGAGCTGCCTCTTCATTTGGAAACCTGTTTGCTGAGTTGTGACTCTTGGATGGATGGATGGGTGGAGGTGGAGTTGGAGGTGGATGGATGTGAGCAAATTGCTAAAAAAAAAAAAAACACTCCTTCTGATACAGTATAAACTGTACTAATACCAAAATACTGACTTTTGCTTTTCAGCAATTCAGCTGAAGGGAGTAAATTTAAATGGAAACCTCAGCAGCAACGTTTATGTATTTACTGTACATAGTGTATACTGTGTATGTGTACAGCAATGTAATGAAAAATCTCCTTATATATTTCAGTCTGTTCTCATCACATTCTGGTACTTTTATAGTTAATAATATTTTCATTATTAAATTAAGAGTCTTTTTACTGATTTGCTTTGAATCGATATTGATCTGTTTCATATTGATTAATGCAATTAAAATTTTATTAGGAATAAGTGGGCTTCATTTGTGTCATTGCTTCAGTTAACGCAGGTTATCATAACTGCACAGTGTGACAGTAATGCCAAACATTGCAGCTGCCCCAAGTAAAGAAAAACCATAATACGTTTCTTCATTTCACAAATCTAATTTGAACGACCAACTTTTTTCACCTTTTATGTCTTTGTTTGAACAAGTGACCATGGAGGGGATTTCAATCCACAGTGAAAATTCCAAATACAACAACACAATATTACAGGTATTTGGGGTGTTGTAGAGAAATCTTTCACCAGATGGAGACATTTCTGTATAAGGCAAACTGTGTAAGCAACATGTAACAACAGATCAAAGCCTGAATAAAGAATGAACCATTTTAAATTGCAAATTGGAATGAAAATAATTGAGATGGCTGAAAGCTCATTTTTAGTGCTCTTAAGTCAACAGGAGAAAATATAACATTCTTGTAGAACATGAGGAACCCCAATACACTTATGTTAATGCTATTCAAAGTGCAGGATTAATGAGGAGCATGCATATATGGTGTCTTTGTACATTAACCCGATATTAGCTTCAACAAGCTCAGTTTTAAAAAAACTTTCATACTTTAACTCCTTACATATTTATTTGTCTTTATTTAGGATCAACACAGATTATTCTCTTAAATAATAACATCCCGAATTTCCCCTATGGGAGATCAATAAAGAATTGTCTTATAATTAGTTAATTCAAGCAAGCTCTTGTTCTTTCTTTTAATATCTATCTATCTATCTATCTATCTATCTATCTATCTAGTTATAACACTGAACAACATGCGGCTTATTAGCTATTTTGCTCAGTTGTACACCATTGCGCGTGGTTCACCAAGTTCTGAGATACGAGTCATGTTGTGGTTTTCCCTTGCAGCTGCACACACACACACACACACACACAGCCCCACATCCTCCACATGCTGACTTCCTGCAGCAAGATGCATCACGGCAGCAAAAACCGATACTGTAAGATTGAAACTTGTAAAACGCAGACACTGGCAGAACCACATCAAGGGATTTACTTGATGAATAGAAATTTGGGGCAAGTGCGACAGTAGAGCTGCACAAAAAGCCCTCTACCCAAGTTCACTACAATATATTATACATTTATACAAAATATTTAAACTGTGCATTAAAAGCAGGCCTTAAAGTGTCACAATAACAAAACTTCAGAGTACAGATATTGAACTCAAATCCACTCGTATGATGCAACAATAAATCATATCCTGAAACGCTGAGTTAGAAACATCAGTTTAGATTTGTAGTTCTTTAAGTTTTGTTTTGAGTGATATAGAAGATGTATGTCTGTAAGTACATCAAAGCATTAATCATACAATGACAAAGTGCTATGATCATTGCTATTGAAGATACTTTAGTTGCACTGTTCTTCATTTTTGATGATTGAACTGTCATTTTCAATAAACACATGAACAAGTGAAGTAAAGCACTGCTGAGTATGTGGGTAGAAAACAAAGCATAATGACCGAGAGCATGTGAGGAAATCTTGTTTTTGTGCCATAAACTGCAAGAGGTAATACTTGGAAAATGTTCAACATCTCAAGAAGCAGTTTCATTTTGAGAGTACAGACATGTGAGCAGTGTCAAGCTTGTCTTCTAACTCTCAGCAAGAAAGCAGATGTCAAATGTCAAATGTTCTTTAACTACAACACTGCAAAGCTGTGGGTGTTTAAAGCTTCATTTTGAGCAAGTGAGCAAATGAGCTTATCCCAAAATGTTGAACTTTTCCTTTAATGAGTCTGCAGTATGTTTATATGCAGCTCTGGACTGGCTGTTGACAAATGCACCTTCACACCTGACTAAAGACCTCTGACTGTGTCACAGCAGAGATTCTTGCAGGGTCTCTGCAGTTGAATCAATACAGCAGGGACACTGTCTGCATCTTCAACCATTTCCTGTTCCCTTCATTTGCATGCAGCAAATGGCATCTGCATCCATCCCTGAGGGGCATCTTATCAATTCACGACCTCTCTTAAATCGTAACAGATCGTAGAAATATGCTCCACAAATATGAAAATGGTTCGTCTGCAGCCAGAAGAATATAGCAAAGACATTCTGTCCCTGCAGCTCTTCATTTTGATGCAAATGCGAGGCAGCTTTGCAGGTTCGAACGGGGGGAGGGGGACCAGGGGAAATGCAATTGAGGGATTTCTTTGTGAGGCCCGACGCAAATCCCAAATGTTCTCAGGCCTGAAAACAAAAACAGCATGGGTGCAGCACCGGCCACGTTGGCCCCTTCAATAGATGCACCTTCTGCCGCACAAAAGCACTGAGGGCTTTTCCAGAATATTCTCCTCCTCGTGCAGGTCAGAGTTTACACTGCCGAGAAGCTCAGTCATCATGAATCCAGTGCTGGTGAAGCCGCTGGTTGTGTTATTAGACTTCTTGGTGGAGCAGGAGGGAGTCGCCCTGCCAGTCAAAGAGGACTGACACCCACTGGGAGCTCTCCGGCTGGCTCCTCCGCCTGTATAAAGCCAGTGTACATGGTGGCATGTGGCTAGGATTAGGAAATTTCACTGTGGATTAAAATCTTTCCAACGCCTCCATGGCCACTCGCTGAACGAAAGGAGCTGAAGTTCCAGCAGAGATCCAGTCAACACTCTGGGCCCATGGTCTCACTTAGCAGGTATGTCGAAACCAAACTTTCTTTTTGCAGAAGTGAGGCTGGATTAAACTTATTAAACTTTGAGTGCGTTGTGGCGCTTAAATGTGTTTAGAGACAAGTGCCATTAATCTCTCTAACAGATGTGCAGATGAGTCTAAAGATTACACTCATTGTTCTTTTAACTGCTGCTCAGAGGGAAGTTAGTTTGATTGTAAGGATGTTACTAAAGCAGAATTTACAGTTGTGAGTGTCAATTATATAACAGCAAAACACAAAGAACTAAAGGAATTACAGTAGTTCTTTAAAGCCTTATTTACCATTTATAAGTGAAGACACAACAATAGCACAGGCAGAGTTCCTATTTTTTCCAAAACTAAAATGATGTAAAAGTAATAATTTGTGATTATTCTTAATGTATGATAATGTTTTAATTTAAAAAAAAAGTTTTTAGTATATATTTTTTTATACTTTTTTGAATCTTAATCTTGAGTCGAATCAGCAGCTGTTACATAAGAATCAAAGTGGGCCCTCGTGGTTCAAACTGCACGACAACAGGTACAATAACTTCAATAAATGAAGAGTGTGTTCTTTGTGCCTGTAATTAGACGCTGTTGCTCTGACTGACATGTGCAGCCGTTTTCTTCTTTGTGAAACGGCTCCTATAGAAGTTGAGTCGCCCATTAATCACTTGAACGTCCATTTGACTGTAAACAAATGAGAAACACTGTAGTGCTGAATTGCTGGACAGGCAAAAAACTAAAGTTAGAGCTAGTAGATTTCAGATTGTATGATAAGTCTGGTGATATTTTAGTCAGAACAAACTACAGGCAATGAAGGAAAGTTTCTGCAAAAGTGGCTCACTGATGTGTTATAAGAGTTGAGGAATGAGAAACATCAGGCTACACAGACACGGCTTGTTAGTGGAGTCAATTGTTAGTGTTGGTCGATTTTTGACAAGAAAAACAGGCTGAACTGGCTTTTCTCTTGTTCTTCTTCTCCTCTTCTTGTTCTTCCCCTTTAAGGGTTTTTCCTAATTAGAAGATAGAGTTTAAGGATAGTGGGTGTCTTTTGGTGTACAGTGAAACCCTTATGAGGCAAATTTGTGATTTTAGAAAACTTGACTCATCTGGTATAAGATGAGTTCCCACTCTGAAACACATGGATACAGCTTCTGTCTTAATCTTGTCGTCTCCAGCTCCAGGATGTTCCAGCTGCTCCAGGGTCACATCCAGCCAGCTGGACGCCGAACCCGCAAAACCCGCCTGGTCACCAAAGACGGCCGCTGCAACATTGAGTTCGGCAACATCGAATACAGCAACCACTTCGCCTACCTGCTGGACTTCTGGACCACCTTTGTGGAGATCCGCTGGCGCTTTGTTCTCCTCCTGTTCGTGGCTTCGTTCACAGGCAGCTGGTTCATTTTCAGCCTGCTGTGGTACTGGATCGCAAAGAGCAACGGGGATCTGACGGGACAAAATCGTACAGACGGACACGTCCAGTGCGTGGACAATGTTAACGGACTCACCACGGCCTTCCTGTACTCCTTGGAGACCCAGACCACCATCGGGTATGGTGGCAGAGCGCTGACTGGACACTGTGCCGGCACTGTGGCTCTGATTATCATCCAGTCTCTGATCGGCGTCTTCATCAACTGCTTCATGTGCGGCGTCATCTTGGCCAAGATCTCCTTGCCCAAAAAACGAGCAAAGACCGTCACCTTCAGCGACACGGCCGTCATCTGCTTAAAGAAAGGAAGTCTGTGCCTCCTGATCCGAGTCGCCAACCTTCGAAAGACCTTACTGATCGGAAGTCAGATCTATGGCAAGCTGCTCAGGACCACGACCACTCCAGATGGAGAGACCATCATCCTGGACCAGGTGGACATTGACTTCATGGTTGACGCCGGCAAAGATAACTTGTTTTTCGTTTGCCCTTTGACCCTCTACCACGTGATTGACACATCAAGCCCGTTCTACGAGCTATCAGCCGACTCTCTCCCCCAGCAGGACTTTGAGTTGGTGGTCTTCTTGGACGGGACGGCCGAGTCCACCAGCTCTGCCTGCCAGGTCCGAACCTCTTACGTCCCACAGGAGATTCAGTGGGGCTACAGCTTCCTGCCCATCATCTCCCGCACCAAGACGGGAAAGTACCGCGTGGACTTCTCCAACTTTTCCAAAAGCGTCCGGGTCACCACGCCACACTGCGTCCACTGCTTCGAGACAGACTCGGACCAGAGAAACCACAACAACCACAGTCACGAAAACCACAACAACCAGGAGAAGTCGGGCATCGACAATCTGGGCTTCCAGGTGATTGACATTCACGACTCTGTGGACATCACCAAAATGTGAGCTGACAGGAGAGGAACTCGTGCTCAGACTGAAAGTGAAGCAGCGGCTCAGGATGTGGGAATGTAAAGCGTGAAAAGGCGACGTGTTCGCCACTTCCTTTTAAAGTTTCACTTCACTTTCACCGAAGAAGAGTGAGGAAATATTTGGCCACGCCGGTTCCTCCAGTGAACATTTGAATTAAAACATTAAGAAAAGTTATTAAACCATGTGAATAAAAATTCAGAAATGAGCGCGAGTTAAGCTCCTGCTCAGCAGCTCATTACAATCAAAGCACCTTTGGGACTTGTGACTTTGTCTAGGTAATGTGTGGAAGAGGGAGAAAGAGGGATTGAAGTTTTGACGCACACAGAATGAAAGGGGTGAAATACTGGATGGCACAGTGGGTACTTGTTGAGGAGATTAGGGGCCTGAGCCTGTTCTAATGAAAAACTGTGCGCTATAAAGGCTGGAGGAAGAAAATCAAATGTAAGACAGGCCTGTTGAGTTTTCTCATTATACTACTAAAACATTAACTGTGTGCTGCTTCTTTGTCACATTGACACGTCTTGTTTGCCTTGATAATTAGGAAACTGTGAATATAGCTGCTAAATGTGATGATTTTAATTGTGACCAGTCTACAGT
Organism: Centropyge bicolor; assembly: GCA_037975185.1. Classification (NCBI taxonomy): domain Eukaryota; kingdom Metazoa; phylum Chordata; class Actinopteri; family Pomacanthidae; genus Centropyge; species Centropyge bicolor. The sequence goes on along the minus strand of JBBMOC010000060.1, from coordinate 1,097,405 downwards.
TTGTAGATCATGTTGTGTAACACTCAGGGAAGTAACATCTTTAGCTGGAATAAACCTTTTTTTTTCCACAATTCATTGACTGATTATTGACTCTTTTGATGTTCTCCACTTTGAATATTAAAATTATGATTATATCGACCAGAGAACAGTGATTGAAAGTGACCCTTTACTGAAGCTTAGTATTTCCATTTTATGCTACTTTATGTTGCTCCTCTGCTACATTTCATTTTATATTCCAGTACACACTCCAACAGAGACGGTTTTGTTCTCACAGTTGAGCAAGAGATGAACTGAGAAGGACAAAGGTCAGGTTAAACAAGTATTAAGAGATTTCAAATGCAAATACACAGCTTACATTGTTAGTAGCTATACATTGAATCTGTGAGCCGCTGCCGACACTAATGTTGTTACAGAGGATTCAGAAGCTTGTTTACGAATCAGATGTGTTTACAAAACAGCAGAGACAAGAAATGCATCAGTGGAGTTAAGACATCAGAGAAAATGTGATGTGTAATCAGCTCTGTAGGGATTAAAGTTGTAATTTTTACAAACATTACAAGCAATTCATTTCCTTTACATCACTGGGAAAAATCCACTCTGTATCCAGACCTGCTCACCTTCAACTTGGCCTGGCAGTCGAGTGCGTCGCTGTCCACTCACGTGAGTCTTAAAAATTAAAGCACTAATGCTCAGCATGTGTGGAACTTTGGTGCATCACATATCTGTCCTGTTTCTTGGTGTTATCTCGGAGGTTTTGAGAAAATGTGATGGTAGTTTTTCACCATTTTCTCACATTTTATAGACCACATGATTAATCAATTGATTGTGAAAGTAATTGACAGATTACTCCATAATGAAAAGCATTAGATTGCATTGTTTAAATTAAATCAACCGGGACCAAAAACAACATTAAAATTCTTCTTCAACGGTAATTGAAAAAACTATTAAAGTGTAATATATAATTATAGATTAGGATTCTCAACAATATATACAGTAATTAAAATTAAGCTCCACCTTTAGCTGCAACATTGAAGTGATGAACACATGAATGCATCAATAATTATAATCCAATAATCAGAAATGAGCCATTTCGCCTAATCAGCCTATTTAAGTATATATTTATTGAAGGTAATATTTTAATATTAATTGCAGTATTTTTACATGTTATATTTCTACTTTCACTTGAGTAAAAGATATGAGAACTTCTTCCATCACTGCTTTTTATAATTTTCAGTATTAAAAAGAGTAAAAGTATATGAGACAGTGAGGACTCATGTCTCCTCTCCTTATCAATAATTTTCTCTCCATCATTACATAAAGCCAATAAACCTACAACTGTGACAGCTGACCCGGCCACTAGAGGGCATCAGAGAGCTGCTCTGATTAACATAAAAGTATTATTATAAACAATTAATGGTGCAAAGAAATGTTTTTTATTTCTTCCAAACTGTCCCAGTTCTGCCAGTAGACTCTCTTTAATATGCTCAGTGATGTTTGAACAGACTCTGCAACAAACCACAAACTTTTGATGTTCACACTTTTCCCTGATGGCCTCCAGTTTACAGAACAACACCTGAAACCTGCTGTTTCCTGTTGGAATGATGGACCTTGTTACGGAGTGTGTCTCTGACAGGGAGTCGCTTAAGAGTGGCTCCAACACGAGGCGGATTTTCTGAACCAGCTTTCATCCCATTTGGTTTTACAGAGGCGAGTTAACTGGGCTTCATCTGCATAACAATGAAAACAGTTGAGAGGGAAGCAGCTGAGACAGTGATGAGAAGCTGAGAGGAAGATACAGCCGAGTGTGTTAATCTGATGGAGCCCAGGGCTGCTCACACTCCATCCTCCATGTGGTGGTGATGGAGGGCAAATACACAGTGCTGGAAGAAGTACTCATATCATATACTTCAGTAAAGGCAGCAATACCGTAGTGTAGAAATACTCCAGTCAAGAATTCAAATAAAGTATTAGCATCAAAATATACTTAAAGTACCAAAAGTAAAAATACTCATCATGCAGGTTAGACCATTTCAGAATGATATAAATTAATGTACATCACTTCAATGTTGCATCTGGTAAAGGTGGAACTCTTAATGGAAATTTTAATTGCTTTATGTACTTTATCTGCTGGGTAGCTTGTGAATTTCCCCTTGTGGATCAATAAAGTTTTATTTTAGTCTATGATACTAAATCATAAGCTATTTGTTGATTATTTAAGTAACTAATAATTAAAGTTATGAAGTAAATGTAGTAGGGTAAAAAATACAAGTATAAATTATCAGAAAATGGAAATACTCAAGTAAAAGTGCCTCAAACTTGCACTTTAGTAAAGTGCTCGAGTAAGGTTGTTTACAATGACAACAGGAGCAGATTTTCCATCTTAATGTTCAGTAATTTTGGTACCAATAGCTCCATGATTTCAGACATAAGTAAAAGTAAAGTGGTGGAAAGTAACTAAGTGCATTTACTCAAGTAAACTAATTGAGTCTTAATATCTTAATATCTTTGAAAAGGTGAAAAATCTGCTCAAAAAAACACACTATTTAATTTTTTTTGTGACTGTATTTTATACAACAGTAGAAGAAGAAGCTTCACAGAGAAGAATCACAGTGATCACATTTAAAGTCAAACTCCTTGAATCAGATTGGCAAATGTATTTTATTTTTATTGACAACTTCTGTATCCATATGGGAAGCAAAATGGAAATCATCTCACATGTAAACTTGTTGTTTAAGGTCACTTGAATGTTCGAGTGTTGGCAGGACACAAAGAGACGTTATCTCACTGAAAGTCTTCTTTAAATACGTCAACAGGATCGTATTAGTAGAATGTAAAGCCGAGCATGCAGGAGGATTTTCCCAGCAGCCTTCGTTTAACCACCTGAAACGATTCATTAGGGTCAAAGCTTTTTTTTTTTCATTATAACATTTAGGATCAATCATGTCATATTTAATGCATCATGGGATAATTGATGTCTATATCCTGTTTTGATTAGACTACACAAGCATTTTGAAGACATCAGAAAACTGTGACGAGCATTTTGCATTTTTGACATTTTGTAAAATAAGTCATTAGATTTTACAGATAATGAAAATAATGTTCACACAGGCGGTTGTAAAGAGTTATTACAGAGCTCACAGCTCGAACCACTGAGCGACTGTGCTGCCTTTTAATCAACTATTAAATGATTAATTAATTAGTGCAGCTAATGGAGCTACCTTTCAATTAGGACCCATTTCTGGTGTGTAATTACTGCTGTGCTTTCATTTTCACACACACACACACACACACACACACACACACACACACACACACACACACACACACACGCCACTTCCAGCTCCCACTAAAACTGAAGTGGCGTCTGCCTGTTCAGCATTTTGAATTCTGCTTATGTACATTTCCATAAATCTCCAAGCTGCCAGATTTGACTGTATGCTCTTAAAGTTAAACACTATGTGGCTTCTTAGTCTCACACCTCTGAGACAACCCATAAGTAAAGGTGATATACAGTATGACAACGTGGAGCTTCAGAGCCAGACTTTTCTTGGCTTGGCTAAGATGTATACAAAATTTAATTTCACAGAAAAACAGCCAGTCAGGTGAGAGAGTAAAAATGATGTCACCTGACTCCAATATTCAGTTAGACTAATGTAATGAAATGGCATCTTCCCTCCTCTTAATACACTATGACTACTCTGTTTGGTTGGTATGTTTGCATTTTAGTTGACAGCACAAAGATGGAGAGAAGAAGAAGAAGAAGAAGAAGAGGAAGAAGAAGAAGAAGAAGAAGAAGAAGAAGAGAGAGAGAGAGAGAGAGAGAGCGAGAGAGAGAGAGAGAGTGGAACAGGAAACAGGTGAGCCAGGGGACCGGTCGTCAACCACATACTTCACAGTTTGTAAACTCCTCAATGATTTCACATCGCCAAACAGTGTGTTGATATGCTGTTGATTCAACATCCTCAGACATTTATTTACATCATAAATACTCTGTTTGCTTTGATTACTCTCAGGTTATACACCGTTCTCCAGCTTCGTTCAGTGAGCTTGTGTGTGACTGTCAGTACAGAGACAGAGAGAGGAGGCTCTCTCTGACAGAACCTGTCAACGTGCCCACAGTCAGCTGTCGCACTGAAGAGACAGTGTTTTCTAAAGAGCTCCAGGAGGCTTAGTCCTTTTGTAAAGTACCCAGCAATGAAAGTACTACGTTCATGGCCTCCATGGTGTTGAATGGGACACTGAAATAATTATCTCCCGTCCTGGTGAAAACACTTGTGTAGATAAGTGAACGTGCATGAAGGTGCAGGACACTTCCTGGATTCTTCCTCTGAGGACCATGAATGTCTGAACCAAATTACAGGACAATTGACTGATTAGTTAGACAGTAGTAGTATTTAGTATTTTATCTGCTATTGTGTTTTTACTATAGCAGAAATTACAGGAAATCTAAATGTCAACCAGGTGGTGTGATGAAAAGATGGAGTTGACGTTCTTCCTCTGGGAATCAGGACAAGTCAATCCATCCAGCACTTGCTTATGAAAAACATTAATTAATAAAGCTTTAAAAGCTTTCAAGATAATCAATGCGACATGGAAAAGAGTCATGATTAAAGGAAGCAGCTGTGCTTTGGTGGTTACTTCACTCCCAGATGTGATGAAGGGATCGTGACATTTTTGATTTCTGGGTCTTTTCTGTGAAAGCTTTCTTATGACAGTGAAAATGTGGCACAACCCTTTCAGACTATTGTTCCTGAAATTATTTCTGCACGCAGCCGACTCAACACACACAGACGCCAACACACGACGTGAGTGAATCAGATGTGGGCGTGTCGGTCCAGCAGCTGGTCATCTGCCAGCAAAAATATTCATCACATTTACGGTTTCCAGCTTCTCAGCCACACAGAGCGAAGCTGAAAGTGGCCTAATGTACTCGCTATAAATATTTTAGCATGATTTTCCTCAGCTGCTTCATAAAGAGCGGTTTTAAAATGTCCCAAAGGAATAACCCAGGGCCTGTATGTATGTAATTCACTTCTAGAAATTATCTCCTAAATGATGAGTCATAAATTCACCACAAAGTGACATAATTTATTGAGCCCAAAATCAGTTCAAATTTGTTCTGTGTGAAGTATTTTTATTGGTTTTCGCCCACTTCAGAAGACAGATGAGGTTTCCACGCCGAGGGTCACCTCACTGACAGTTAATGGAGGGACTTATGAATGGTTATGGTTTTCTCTCCCAGCTGGACCAGTGGCATAAACCAGTGATTTTCCCATCACACACCTGCTGGCATTCAGATAACTGCTTTTATCCTTTCTTCCATTAAACGCTTATTGCCTCTGCAAATCTGAAGTAATGTGATATGGAGGCTCTAGTTTATAGTTTGCCTTCACTAACGATAAATTAATGGATTTGACTCCTTCCTCTCTGTCAGTTATTCATCTTCTTTGCCACTGGTTCCCATCTATTGATTAAATGAAGCATTGTCGACTTGTGACTCCTCATCACTGGTTGCATTCATCCACTGGATGTGTTGCCTTTAATCTGTTGATATTACAATATTTCAGCATCAATACTGATAAATGGCTCTTTGCTTATGTCAAAGATTAAGAGACTAGAATAAAGTCCTACAAACACTGCTTCCCTCTTTAGCACATTACATCCTTTTTTCATATATATATTCACATATTATTTTTTAGATTTTTCATATTTGTATTTTTTATGATCCTTAACTTTTGCAATACTTTTTTCTTTTCTCTTACAATGATATCAAAATACAAAACAATCTTTATATGTGAAAATCTACTGTACTTGCTAATAAACCTGATTCTGGTGTTCAGTTATTTCATTGTATCTACTTTTCTATATTATTGTATTTGTATTTGTGGATGTTTTTGCTGCTTCTCCTCTTCAGCTCTGAGGTATATTTGACTTCTCCTGTGTATTTGTAACCTACTTATTGTGAAGCTTTTTCTATCTCACAGCTTGAATAAAGCATATAAATAACATTTTACTTCCTGTTCCCAACTTTATCACTGTTTGAATTTCAGCCTATATGCTTCATGTGTAGAATGAGGCTTTGACAAGCTGCTGCGACTCCACAGCTTCACTGTGGTCGTTCAGTTTAAAGCGGCTGGAAAATATAAAAGCCTTGTCTTTAGATCATTTAGCACAATTATTTTGGCTCGGAAAAGTAGCCGTCACAGCACATTATGGCTATGTGTTGTGCAGCACAAAGCCGACTCTGGAGATTTTATGATACTAGAACCGAGTGAAGTGAGAAAATGTCTCTAAGATCACAGCTCTGATGTTTTCTGCATACTTAAATACAAACTGTACACAAAGACATTTTCACATGTTCTGCTCCTACATGAGAACAAATGAGCCTTTTTCTTTTCCTCAGGAGTCTTTGTGTATTTGCTTTCACCATGTTGCTCTTTATCATGAATTAATGATAGTTACTGTATGCATAACGAGCGTTCACAAACTGTGACTGATTATGGAAACTAACATGCTCCTTCTCATGCAAATCATTTAGCGTGAACCATTTTATTCTCATTTTTTTTGTTGTAAATCCAGAAACAGTTTATATATGAGTCTCCTGCTGTTTAGTTAACCATCATTCCAATTTGAAAACATGGTTACAGAGAGAATATCAGCCACTTATGACCTGACCAAAATGAAATGTGAGCAATGCGTTCAAACTCAAGGCAAGTTAAAGCACGTTGTAATTTAGTGGCTCGCTGGGTTTTTTTTTTTTCTTTTCCTCTTTGTGTAATCAGGTCAGAGATCAGATAATTTCTCACAAGCTGACATTTCCTTCCTTCAGCTCTGCGTTTAATAATTCTGGAGGGGCTTTGACAGCCACGTGCGTCCAGCTATACATACTGTACTGTGGCTGCCAAACACTGAGCTGATGGAGCTCCATGCAGAGATGAAGGGATGGAAATGAGTTGACTTGGATATTATTAGCTCATCTTCACTCACTGCAGCGCTGATCGGCTTTGACATCGCTCATAATCATCTGGTACGAACGCCCGCGGCCACAGTTCACTTCATCTGAGATGCTGCGATGCAAATCATGTGAAATGTTTCAGGGTGTTTGGCCGCACTTTATCTAAATTTAAATTCTAAAAGCAACGTATTTCATTATAGCTTTTTTTTTTTTTTTACCTTCTCCACCCCTTTAAAGAAGGCTGCTGGGATAAATCCTTGATAGAAAAGAGACACACAATATAATAGACCCGACAAACAAAACCACAGTCGCAGGAACAAGCACTTTACATTTCAAACACTAAAGCGTCCAATCGTAGATGATTCATCTGGCCTGAATATAAATCCCAGTGGATTTATTGAGGGTGGATTCTTGGTAGTTTTGGCCACAACAGACAGCACTGTCACAAAATAAAAAATACTGTCAGGACTCAATAGCTGTGACAAGCTTGAGTGGGTCATATGTCACTGCAACAGGAGAATGTCAGAGGTGATGTGGTGTCATCGAGTCTCTCTGGCATGCACAAGGGGGGCAACATGAGACCCACGGGTCCGGATTCACCGTCACCGCGGGTCCATCTGTGCTACAGGTTAAGAGGCGGCACCCTGAGTGGACACACAACTGCATGTTTGGCTGGAGTCAGTGCCCAGTTACAGTAAAAGTTTATGTCCTTTAGATTTGTGTGTTAATGTTAATCTTCCCTTTTCACAGCGTTTTAGTTCAATGAATAGGTTTTGGAAATACAGTTATTCTTTTTAATATAAAGCTGGAGCCAGTTAGCTTAGCTTAGCATAAAGACTGGAAACAGTTAGCCTTGCTACATGCAAAGGGAGCAACCCCCCCTGAACAGCACCACTGAAACTCACTAATTAACAGTTAATTTTCTCAGATCTTGATGACAAATCAAACTCTTTTTCTGTTAATAGTGTGAATATGAAAAAGGTGAGGTATCCTTCCTTTATTTAGAAAGAAACTGGAAGAAAAACCTTGTGGGCGAAGGCATGAAATTAAATAAGAACAATGACACAAAAAATGAAAAAATAAAATAGAAATGTCAGGTAAAAAAAAAAAAAAAGGCAGGCGAAAGAAAAAGTAAAGCATCATCCAGTCTGGAGACAAATATCCTCGACAGATATTAATTTCATTCACTGATAAAAACAAGTTTCATTGTCAAGGATTTAACAATGTTTGTACCAGATTACAGAATTTAAATATTTACTGGGTCTTTTAATTGAACATTATGAAAGTCAGATCTGTGAATGTTGCAACATCGCTAAAAAGAAGCTCAACAGGGAAGAAACAAAAGCAGTCAGATGATCAGAAACAAGCCAGTGTCACCATCAACCTTCATTCTCTCTTCATCCTCTTGTCTAATTCAGGAGTTTGTTGATAACCTGTCTGATGATCTGATTGCTCGTGTTTCTTCGTGGAATATATTCAATGGTTTTCAATTTTTCCACACAATAAACAGAAACATAAAAAGCAGAACAAAACAAACAAAAAAACTCAACTCAAACAAACAAACAAAAACAAACTAAAAACTAAAGTAAAATCTGTCGCTCATCAATTCATTATGCTTCATACAAACTGCATTTCTGTATCTGGAAGTACAGGATTTGTTGGGTAACGTAGTATCAAGTTAATGTGTGATCTGTCCCCCTAAATCTGTAATTGACCTTTCCAGCTATCAAAGTCGAACCAATTTCATTTAGTTTCAGATCAGAAAAGAGACCAAAGATACAGAGATGTAGACAGAGAGAGGTAGAGCTAAAGACACAATATCAGATAATTTCACACAGAAATTTTGCATCTCTCTGCACCTCCACTTCTTTTTAGCGATGCAGCTGCAGTCACAGATCTCAGCAGTTCGCTATTACATAGAAATGATGGCCAAAGCTTAATAAAAATCAGACCCTTCACGAATCCATCAAAGCGTTGAAATGCATTTAAAAATCTCACTTATTCAAGAATGTTTCCAGGAAATTAGACAAATTACAACAACTATTTCTTTCCAACACAAATCTTCAAAGATCTCAGAATATTTTCTTAGGCTGTTTTATGCAACTGGGCACTGACCTTCGAAAGGCATTTTCATGTACTTTGTCAAGCTGTAGTAAGCATGCACTTATATGAGTTATTAATGAGCAAAATGTGTTCGAGAGCAGAACCATCGAAAACTACATTCCAAAGCTTTTCTCTTTAAACGCTGAAGGATGGATAATGAGAAATGAGAGGGAAGCCTCCTAAACCTCCTCATGTTGGACTGTGGGCTTGCAGAGCGCCGGCATTCTCATAGAGATTAAATTCCCCTCACTCTGCATCTCAGTTTGGGGGAGAAATAAAAACACTGGCTGCCTTGAAAGGAGAGGCAGCTCTTCATTTAGCACGGTAAACAAGAAGCTTTGAAGTCAGCCATTTAAAATAGGATTTACATGAATAAATAAATCTCGCGAGCTTCAACACTGTTCATGAAAATCGCACAAGAAGGCAGGCGGCTTTGGGTAATCATCTGTGATGCTAACACACATGACACTGCAAATATTATTGACGGGTTACAGTCTGGGAGTTATTAATAAATACCACCTGCTCTGCTTGTGTTTGTTTAAACTTTTCTCTGCAGCGATCCAATATGAACATTCATGATCTTGGGAATGTCTCCAAGAGTGAATGTCACTGCTTTATTTGATAAGATGAGAAACAATGAGAGTTTATATTAAACGCCATTTTATTGATGCCATCAATCATTTCAGTGACTCTTGGCATCTCTCACAAAGCTTCTCTCTGTCCTCACTTGTATGAATGAACAATGAGATTCTGTTTTTTTAAAACTGGCGCTGAAGATGTGCTTCAAACCCTGTGCTTCACATCCTCTATGTAGAGTAGGAAAAAAATGAAATAAATTTAAAAAGCAATAAAAACGCTCACGTCCTCCTGAGGGATGGGGTTCAATAGCATGTTGTGGAATTCAAAATCGAATCCACTCATCGCATCCGAATCCTTTTGAATCCCTTTTGAATCCTATTACCTTTACTCTCAGGTAATTAAAGGCTAAAATAACGACAACTCAAAGATGTTTAATCACCTTTTGTTGGCGGAGAAGGCAGAAACACGACAGATTTTAATGGCAGCCTAATTTTGAGCAGCATAATCCAGCCTTTGCAGACTAAACATTAATTAGCTCCAGCTGATCTAATCTGCTGCTGGTGACGTCTGTCATTCTAACCAGCCACAGCAACAGTTTGCTAAGAATAAGAAGCTGCTGACGAATCCGAGCTGTTGGCGAAAACAGAGAAGCGACCATCACTACAGTGGCACCTTTCACTCCTTGGATTTCTTTTATTAAGCATCCCTGCCGAGAAATCTGTCCAGAAGATCTTATAGAACTGGTGATATATTGAAAATATGGTCATCAAATGCCATTAACATAAAGGTTTGAAATGACAAATTCAAAACGATATTTAGTTCAGTTTTAACAATCGGCAGGACGTCTTCCCTGTTATCAGTTGCTCCAACAACAAACTGAGACTGAAATCAGTTTTACTTTTCAAAGTCTTCATTATTATTAAATCCTTGGGGATACATTTCTGATTACAATGCAAGAAATCGTGGAGTTTGATGATTTCAATCACAAGTTTAGTAATTAATGCTGCTCCACAAAGCAATTTCACATCCAGACTGTGGAAGCTGGAAGAAGCGGGACATTAATCTTATTTTCCCCAAAATCTGTCATAACCAATTTCAGACTGAATAACTTCCACATTCACAGTCAGAGGGGGCGACTGCTGACTGTGATTAACCTGAATATCTCTGCTCTCTGTCGCTGTAAATGTGTTTCACTCTGCCACTGCAGTGATGGCGGCGGTGCTGCACTTAAATCAGTCGCCGGATTCGTCTTTATGATTTGAAAAAGAATAAGGAGAGATAAAAAAAAAAAAGGTTTGATCCCTTTGAGTCGGAGCTTAACAATTGCGGCTATCGGAGCCCATCCCTTGTCCTCCCTGTCTCTGCCGCCTCACTATCTCTGCCCTGGTTACATTTATGTGTCATGGATGGAGAACAGAAACGGACGTCTGCAGTGCTGCCTGTCTCTGGATCAGTCTTTGCTTACATGATTGTGACAGCCACTGTTTGGTTCCACGTCTTGGAAGACCTCTCAAACCGGCTTTTCATCCTCCTCCACCTCCCCCTCCAGCTTATCGGTACGGCGGTTCAGGCTGTTGAGGGTTGGGCCTGTAAAGCTGCTGCAGTCTCACCGGCCGCCCGTTCGCCGGCCAGCCGCCCGGTAACTGTCCGATGACCCTGAGGCCAACCGGCTGGCCGTGTCCTGGGAGCGGCGTGCTGGGGCTGAGGATGTGGGTCTGTCCCGGTTGGGGTTCAGGCGGGGGGGTGCTGCTCTGATAGCCCGGCGCCGAGGCGGGGGGAGAGACGGGGTAATGAGGGAGGAGGATGGCCGGCGTGAGGCCGTAGCGTACCTGGAACACTCTCAGAGGTCCCTGTGCTACGAAGCCGTTGGGCCTCTGAGGCTCGTGAGGCTGCTCCGAGTCCTTCTTCACCTCCGGGACTTTGCTCTCCTCCGCTCTCTTGCTTTTGCCCGGCTGCTGCTTGGCCTGGGCGACCTCCTGCATCTTTTCCGCCTGAGCCCGGCGGATATGATACGTCTTCCTGGAGCTTTGGAAGGAGTCCAAGAACTCGTCCAGGCTTACGTTTCCCTCCATGAACTTCTCCAGCAGCTCCTGTGAAGAAGGGCAGACAAATAAACTAACATCAGCAGACGGGACGGCAGACAAAGGGAGGTCTGACTGCGGGGAATCCTTCAAACAAACTCCTCTAAGTATAAAGAGGATTTAATCAGCTCCGGGATGTTTACCCATGAACTTTGGCACAGTTTGTCGGCCACAATATTTCACTGTTAGTCCGTTTTACACAGCGAACAGCTCCATGTGCAGCAACTGTTACATTTGGCAAAGCTTGAAAGCCCAGTGATCTGTCTCTGTATGTGTTCCCAGGATGTGAGGAGCTGAGTGTGAGCCTCGTCTGGTTGAGGACAGAAGTTATATTTGTGAAGTAATCGCTGCATAAACCACAGTGATTGTTCAAAAATCCAGCTCTGATTCGGTTTACTTTTATAGGCTTGGGACTAAAAAGCAAGGGCTTATTCACAATTCGGTCAGTTAATCACATACAAGTTCACACAGGGTGGAGAGTGGGAGGGTTGTAGCCAAAATATAGTGCTTCATGTGAATTTACATGCACTTTAGTAAGACGGATACTGTTGGCTTTCTGCACTAACCTGATTTCTTAGACATTATGCAAATGAGGTTTCCATAATCAGGGTAAAGGATTAGAGAAACACGGTTAACACAACAACATTTCAGCAGGTGGAATCTGATTTCTCGCTCGTGCAGACACACAACCGGGTTTTTTAACAGAGAATTTATGTATTTAAAAAGGAAGCGTGCACGTAAAAGACTTCGTATCGAGTACATGTATCAGTGTAAGATCACTGTGTGGGATGAAAGGAAAGATCGTCACACTCAGCTCTGTGTTCAATTCCTGATAATTTCACGCAAAGTCTGACTAAATGTGAAACTAAAACAAAGCTCTAAAAGTCTAAATTAGTCTCAGAAATATTTATATTGTGAGGAAACACTACATGCTGCTCTGCCACTACAGAATCTGACTGACAATTCAAAAGCTCTATAAAGAAAACTAAAAACTGTACATTCCAGCAAAAATCACATTGTGTGAACCAGGTTTCTTTTATTCCCTTAATCTGACCGAGGACACCAGGTTATTTCTTTATAATGACAAAGGTCAACTTGCTGTGAATAAAGAAATATCGAGTAAACAGTGTGAAGAAATTGAATTATAAACAAATAATTAACTAACCAAATTAAAATGATTCTTTGGGGCCAAACTATGAGCAAGTTTCATTTGTGAATGAAAACAAAATGTCAACATCAGAGACAAAAAACTGACTGACTTGGTATTTGTCCTCTTAATGCAGTTCGATCTAGTGCTGCAACTTATTATTTTTATTATCAATTAACCATTTTGGCAATTAAATTCCACAACACAGCAAATTGCCAGAAGGTGACACTGAAATATTTAGTTTTGTCTGACCAACATAAGAAAATCCCAAATTACTTTTCTGTCATATAAGACCATAAAAAGCAGCAAACATTCACATTTGAGAAGCTAGATTCAGTAAGTTTTTGGCCTTTTTGATTAAGTGACTTATCGTTTTGCCTCCATCCGTTCTCTTCCAAACTACTCAACTACTAAGAGCTGACAGTGACAAATGCAAAGTGCAAAATCATCCCAATCAGCTACTTCTTGGATTAGTATTTTTTCACCATTAAACTGCTGCATTTCCACTCAAGGCTGACAGGAGGGAGATACCTCACGAGGTTTCAGGCTTGTGTCAAAACAGTGAAGAAAGTGGTGAAGAAAAAAATCCAGTTGTGTTGTATATTCATAAATACTGCATGACCCAAATGCTTATTTCAAGATTCAGCTGTGACTTTGTGCTTTGTTTTCATTTTATTTCACACTCTATTTGTGCTGTATCGCAGAGTATGAACATTACACTTGGATGCAAATGACTGTTTGTACACTCCAGATCAAATTAAATGAGCTCTGCAGGTAACAGCTGTTGTGTATTGGCAGCAGGGCCAGCGTATTCACTGCGGCCTGAGGTTATTTAATGGCCTCTACGCCAGATGGAGACGCTCTAAAGTCACAGTGGGGGAAGACACGGTGGGAGGACATGTAATAAAGCAGAAACTACAGCAATCGCATGACACGGTTGACCAGTGGTTAATGGAAGGACAGCGAACGAGGCTCAGTGTGAATTAACATTTGGTCTCGGAACTAAGACGGAAGTTTTGTGTTATTCTATATTTTTCTCAAGGTCAATGAATTTTGTAAAAAGACCAAAGAAGAATTGATCCTAATGACAAGTCTCTGTCTCTCTGTGCATCCAAAACCTGAGTTACTACGCTTTGATTAACCTTTGCCAAGAATTATAGAATGACTCCAGACTTGTCCTTTAACTGTCTGTGCAGATGTTTTAGGAGTTTTCTGCATGTGAGAATCAGTTTCTTTAAACAGCTCCTCATTTAGAGGCTCTGAGTCAGCAGCTCGGCCCGTGCACGCTGCATCAGTCAGTCCATTTGCACGCATGGGAGGAACCAGGTCGCCGGGACAAATCAGGTCACACGGGACATCGAGAACACATTTAGATCAGAAAAAAATCGATTAGTCAGTCAACAGGACAACAATTTTAAAAATTGATTAATCATTTAGACGTTGCTTTCAAGCGAAAATGCCAAACATTTGATGCTTCCAGCTTCTGAAACGCAATGATTTGCTCTTTGAGGACAAACTGAAAATACTCAATATGTCAGCTTTTGGCATTTTTTATACATTTCATAGATAAAAACAATGAATCAAGAATCTGGAATCAAGAATGCACCAGATGAACAAATATGTCAATCAGCATCCAGGTTGTTTCTCTCTCATACTGAGTATTGTATTTTGATTGGTTTTGTCCAGAAGTAGCATTTTAATTCGATATAACAACTAGTTTATATTTCTCCCTCTCCAAACTTTTCTCACTGTTTACTTACTACTGTAACTTGATTTTGACATTAAACAAAAACGTTTTTCTTTAACATATCGAGGAAATAAAGAAACCTGGTGGGCACAGCGTGATTTCTGCTAAGAGTTTTAGTTCGTGTGTGCACAACAAAGATCACGACCAGGGAAAACATCACTTTGGCAGCAGTGCTGTCTCTGACAACATCAGTCCTCTCTTGGCCCCAATCCGACATCTTTCACACATCATCAGCAGGAAACCGAGGCTGTGAACTCGAGTTAAAACGCCAAGCAGTCGGCTCTGTGTCCTCAGTTTCGAGGCTGAAGGGTCACTTGAACCACAGCGGCTCTCTTCTGACTGAGTTTAGTTTTGATTCCTTCATCAGATATCCATGTTCATGTTCGTACCTGACGAGGAATCTTCTTAATAAGGAAGCTTGTTTGACTTTAGGCGACAGGGGAAGAAGCTGTTGGCCAGAGTCTTCAAACGCAGGGATTTTTGTCTGACACAGGAAAAACATGCTTTTCCAGATTTTCACGGTCACGGTGCCACTGCTGCGAATTGAGCCAGCTTCTTAAAGAAGATGTTTTGGAAACCGCTGTATTTTTTTTGTAAAACTATCTTGAAAATCAAGACTTGTTCAGTGAAGCAGTGACCCTCAGAGGGTTTAATCTGAATCGACTCAGATCAGAGCAGATAGTCACAGAAGAAGAGACATGAGAGAGAGGCGTCTTTGTATTGATTCAGATCTGCTAAAACACAGTGATGTAGCACACACCTACACACAGAGGAGCGTAATTTTAAGGATTCTTTCATCATAAGATTAAAAAAATGTGACAACACAAATTAGCGAACGTGTCAATCTTCAACATGAAGTAATTGGAAACTGTTATTTTTATGAGTTATGAGTGCATTTATTTATTTATTTATTGTGCCAAACATATACTGATCTCATAAACAAATGTACTGGCTTTTCTCAGCATTCGTTGATCGAGGCTGTTTGGCTTGTGTTGGGTATTAATCAATCAGCAGACAGCCACTCTAATGACTGGGTCTTGGTGGTATCGATCGGAGCCATGTGAGGTGGGGGAGGTTTGCTGCAAAGATCAATCCAAGCCTGGAGCAGCCGTGTGGGTTTCATGTGTGAATAAGACTCCCTCACTGTCCTGATTAAGCCCAAAATGAGACGCAGGATTTAAACAGGACCATTTGTTAATGCATCATGTTATTTATCACTGTAAGTCTGCAGCTTTTTGCATGTAATGTACACCAGTGACATAAAGACACATGATGCAGCTTCTGCAAAGATAACAGACGTGGTTTTATTCCAAGAGGCTTCCAAAAGCCTGTTTTTATCTGTCGGCATATAAAAATCTAGTTTTAGCTGAATGTGTTTCTTTTTTACAGCCCTGAATTTGCCAATTCTTGTTCATTTTGTGCAACAGAAAACAGAGAATTACTCTATGTGCATCTTTTAATCTGTTTTATTAGTCTTGTTAATATCATCATAATATCATTGTTTTTATATTATTAACTTTTTGGTTTGTATTGCTTTTAACTGTCTCATTTTATTTGCTTCATTGCAGTCTTAAAATCTTGAAATGTAAAGGCCTTTGTAACTTTGTTTTGCAGAGCTGTGTACATAAATTATTATACATTATTATTTTTGTTAATATACAATACATTATATACAAATTCTCATAATATTTGAATCTCATTTTGTCATACTGACTGGATGTACAGTTTCCACAGTACTGTTGCCCTCCTCAGTTGGAGCAGTGACCCGCTCAGATGGGATATGGTTTGTTGATCTGTGCAGCCAAGCACAGTTAATATATATGATAATATCCATCTCAAATACAGCCACAATTTTGCTATGTCTCTTCCCCCAGTTTTCTGTATAAGTCAGAAAAATGGACTCGCACGAATTCTTTCATTCAGACAAAAACATTGCAGTTTTTAACGTTTGATGTTTCGTGATTCGGGGTGCAGACTTACTGAGCATTAGTTTCATCAACAAGAGAAATGACTTGGAAAATTTAGGTGCAAGATGCAGAGAATGGGAGAAAACATTTTGTTCCAAAATCTTTAAATGCGTAAAATCTGAGTGCAGGACTGACAGAGGACATGTACAGTATGAAGAGGATTTGTGCAGAGGCTGCCATGGCGGCTGTGGGTTTAGTTGCTCTCAGATGTTGGTGGATTGCTCACTGTATGTATATGCCTCACGTCTTTAGAGATCAGATTGCACAGAAGTGGGTGGGCTGTCAGCTCGACTGCAGACTGTTTTTCAAGAATCATCCACAACTGAGCTGCCAAAGTGATGAAAGACTCTGTTAGATTCTCAGCAAGAACAAGAGGAAAAAGCTCCATTTTAGGTTCTCTTTGTTCGTCTTTTTTTTCTTACCTCTGAATGCTCCTCAGCACGTGCCACCTCTTCCTGCAGGAGGTTCTGCGCCGTCTGCAGGCTGTGCCTCTGGACATGAGCCTCTGCAATGACAAAGAAACATCACTGATACATGTGGAGAGAGGGAGATGAGGTATGACTTCACTTGAGCGGGAAGAAAAAAATCCAGCGAGCGAAAAAACCGCAGCAGAGAAAATTATTTTCCAAATCACAAAGAGCCTTGAGGGTATGTGCTGACGAGGAGATGGTGGTGATGGAGTGGACAGTTGTTGGCTAGAAAAAAGGGAAAACAGGGGCTGTAAATATTCAACTTTAAGTTATTTTGGGAAGCTGGTCTTTGTTGGGTTTGACCACGAAACTGAAACCCCTTTTCGAGGTCTCATTTTTGCCGTACACTCATAACTTTCTCACATAGACCACTTAGATTTGTATCATTTTCCTTGTAAGCAGCCAATAAATCTGTACAACTTAAACAAACAAATAATTACAGATAAATGTTTTAATATTTTTTCCATCATACCTCAGTGTTCATATGCACACACGCAATGTTTGAATTATTTATGTCCATGTCAAGACAATAAAAAAACGCAGGGAGCCTTTGCAAAAAGATGGAGGCAGCAGAAACCGCATCGACACAGAACATTCAAACCTGCTCATATCAACATTACATCAGCGAAGAGGAAGCAGCGACATGACGACTAAAAGATATTGTTCTGTCATTGTGATGCATCAGGTCAACAAACTGTCAGGAGCATGGATGTATTATAAAATCAGGTTTCCCCCATAGACCACCATTTTAAAAGAGACGTCTGTGAAACCGTTGACAGGGCACCTCCAGCTATAAACAGTCAATTATTACTCTTTGTATTATAGGAGACACTGATGAATACTGAATGCTCCAACTTTTTCTGAAAGGATAATTCCAGTTTATTACAACTTGGGTCTCATTTTTGTTGGTTTGGCCATCATTTTTATCAGTTATGATTCTATTTTTTTCATCGTAATTCGGTTAAATCTGAACAACACAGACATGGTGCACATATTTTTAGATTCACTGCGACTTTGACTTCCTCAGGATATCATTATCTCTGCTATCCATCACGATTAAACCACCATAAATCAGCTCACGAATCATAAAAAAGATGCTCTTTATGACTCCAAAACTTGCCTGAGAATCATCACGTATTCAAGTCTTCTTCAGTATCAAAGTAATCCACTGATATTTGTCTGTACATCCATGAATATTTAACATTTAATGGTACCAATTGTCAACAAATATAGAACAAAAAGACTGGACAAAAATAACAACAAAATTATACTAAAGCCACCTCGAAGTAATGACCAGCAGATACAGACAGAAGCGGTCACAGCCGGCCTGATTAATATGTATAAGTGCAGTAATCTGACATACTGTACACGCAGCATGTGTTCACCTCCTGGGGTTCGCGGTCGGTCATCATCATGAACAAGCTTGACCCAGCTGACTGCGAAGTGTGTCTTGTCCCTCCAAGACATGCTGTGACAGCCACGCTAACCCCCACAAGTCAGACCGGGTTCAGCGGAGACTGAGGGGCAAAGAAAGGTCACAGTAATGACTCTAATAACTCTGAGCCCCCGAGGGAAATCTCTGCCCCCCCATCAAGACAATGTGCGCAGGCAGTTGCATTTCCAGTCAAGATGTTCTCTTTAAATGTTCCCTGCTTTTCACTGAGGAACTGTAATGCAGTCTGGCGATCAAATCATTCACCCAGATCTTTACAGGTGATAAGTTCCCTTTTAAAAGAAGAGGATTTCTGAGCAGAACCTAATGGCTTCAGCAAACCTGTTCTTTGATGCTGCTTTCTACAACGCAGTCACCTCAGTATTAATAATGCATCAGGCTCTATAGTGTTCTGGCCATCGTTGTGTGAATGTCGACTCTGTGGTGGTAAAAAAAAACAAGGGCACATTAAGGACTGGCCTTGTTCATGACCCCACACTGTAGATGTTGGGTGATGGGGGTGTAATGAGAGGTGACAATCAAGCAAACAAAACACTCCTACAGCAGCTGTATGTGACCTACATTTGAGGGGGTGGTGGAGGGTGATGGGGGGGGAGTGGACCTGGAGGCCGGCACCGCATACTGCTGCACTTACAACCGAGCAGTGCCAGTGATGGAGTGTAACACGCTTCGTCTGGGCGCAGACATGAGATGATGAGGAGCGGAGGAAGTCACGCTGCTGCACCACTGTGTGAGCTCCAGGGCAAGTCTGTCAGTGTAATGTCCAAATACAGATTCATAACATCTGTAAATAAACATCCATATCGACTAACTGGCCTAGCATAAATCCTTCACACCAGACCCTGAAGCAATTGTGATTAGAGCTGAAATGATAAGTCTATGAATCGATTAGCTGATTGACATTTATTCCCATGTTTACAACTCACAGATGTTCAGATCATCTGATAACAAACTGCATTGACGACAGATATATGTAGCCATTAAATTACTTTGCTGACTAGGTGCATCTGTGCTTCTTGCTCTTTCAGGCACTTCTGTGTATGAAGAGCAAAACTGAAAACATCAGAGCTTTCAGAAAAATGTTTCCCCGCTTGTAATTATGAAATTGGATGTTGACGTGAATGAATGGTGTGTAGAAACAGGACACTGTCAAACACAGTAAAAGATGTAAATGTGGCATAAGTCTGGCAAAGCTGAACCAGAGTCATTCTGTAAACTGTGATGTTTACAACAGACAATTAGAGCAATAATTTTACGGTTTCATTTCATTTTTTTTTTCCAACAAGTTTCCCTAACCTTCCATCTGTCTGACTGCTCGTGTTGATCCACTGGATGTTCCCAGATCTCAGCAGTTAACTTGGCAAGTACAATTTTGTTATAACAGACATCAACTAATGTTGATTATCAGCTATTCTGATAACTGATTAATGATTATTAGTATTTCTTCTAAAGAAAAACGCCATATATTCCAGACAATGTGATTGTTTGCTGTTTCTGTTTTATATCATTGTTAGTTGAACAATTTCAAACAAAGTTCTTGCGTTTTGTCCAAAACCCAATTTAATGACGAGCCCTTGGGCTCTGCAATATTGTGACATTTTCTGACCAAATTTATAATCCACTGATTGAGAAATAATTGTTAGCTGCAGCCTGAAACTTCACACAAATGTGAAGCTGTGGAAGTGTTCACCAAGGCTGAACGTGTTTATCCCCTCTAGTGGCCCCTTGAAGCCTCAGTGGTTATTACATGCCACAAAAGAAAAAACTTCTGGATGGAACAAACAACATACTGACTGATTTTTCCACTGGGGACGACGATATCCACAGTAAATTTCATTCAAAAATGGAGATACCTTGCCAAGGACCAGAGAGCTCGCGAGGGGAAAGTCCTGACTGGAGAAAAGAACATTTGAGGGGGGTCACCAAAAGTATTTTGAATTATCCTCTGGAACAGACGGATGAACAGAGGGATGGACGGACAGATGGAGCGACTGACACCGCTTCCCTTTGGCCGCTGCTGTTAAAGGGTCAGTTCACAAAGTTCAAATTATGGAAAAAGCATATTCACACAGTTAGTTACCCCAAGTGGCATTGATCCAGGCAGATACTTTGGGTTTTGTTTGTGCAGGTTTGGAAAAATCTGTTTGCATTGGGAGTCCTTTCTACTGAGGAAACAGTCCCTGTGAAACATGCTGACAGTGTGCTCTGAGGATTATTGCAGATTATGACGGTGACACTGTTTCTGAAACGAGATGTTGAATTTTTAAATCTACATTTTAAGCACTGTGAGCACCACAAATGAAACCCCATTCATTTTAATTGCGCTGGAGTGGAAAAGAATGACACATACCTGGACAAATAAAACCAATACGATAATTTGGCAGATAACATAAAATGTATTTTGAAGTGGCATTACTCAGAAGACAAATTTGTACTAGTGCTGAAATGATTGGCTGATGAATGTATAAAAACTATTAGGCAATCAACATAAACTTAATTACCAACTAATTTTAAATTTCATTAATCATAAAGTCTCATGTTAATCTAATTGGCTGTGGTGAGCGCTGATGTCATATTTCTGACCTGGACTGAATCGGCCAGACTGGACCGACCAAATCAAACATGTTTCAAAAATGTTTTTTTGTTGGGCTGCGACAGGTCCAGAGTCATTGAAAGTTGAAGAGCTTGTTCCCATAACAAAATAATAGGCTCGACCGTCAGGCACCGATGCCCCTCAAGCTCCAACTGTCAAGACATCCAATCCGGTCAAGTTGCGAGTCAGCATTAAAATCTGCCGCAGTGATCTGAGACGAAGCAGAGTCCGAACCTACACTGTGTTCTTGGAGGACTTGTGCTGTTGGAAACACTGATCAATGTGACAGTTATTGTCACTGTGTGGCCTCAGCAGTAACCTCTCAGCAAACAGCGGCTACCGGAGACCTCCAGTAAACACTGAGATAGAGTACAGGAGTAATTCACCTGTCTCAGGTTGCAGATAGCGGCTGTAGAGGCTCTGCTGCTTCTTATAATGACTTGTGTTTCTGCTGTGATCTAGTTCCAAAAGGTATTCTGGGAGGAAATGCAACAAATACTGCTTCTAATAAATACTATCAAAGGGTTTATTTTCATGTCATGATGGGATGCTGAGGTAGATTTAAAGCCTCAGTGAACCTATTGGAAACATTTTTAACTCTCTCAAACAAGCAATTCAACAATCACACTCTCTTTAAATAGAGATTAACAGGTGTGCAGGGGTGTGAAGGTTGGCAGGGTTTGAACTTCTCTCTCGTTTCATTGTTCACACAACTATTTCCGTCACTTTTCATATTTACAACAGGGTGCAAGACTAAGAATGCCTTTGAGGGGAAACTGTGAACGTGTGTGCTGTTACCACATTTGTGTGATTCATCACATCGAGACAACAGAGACACACAAAAGACACAGGAGGGTCCTCCTTTAATCATTTAACCGTTCGACACTGCATGGACAGTGTGGGCGTCTCTAAGAGCCACTGCTATTTTGGTTCATGCATGTGAGGTAGTGCAAATGTTGAGGTGGAATGAAGATCACAAGGTGTGATTTCAATTTCAGCCAATCACATCACTGGTCTGATCCCTGTGAAAGTTGGAAAGGAGGCACTGACGCACAAGAGCGATGTGTCGTAATCTCTAGTCTCTCATATAAATGGGCAAAACATAGTCGTAATCGACCAGTGGGGTGTGTGGTTATTTTAGCAGCCTGATGTCATTTGCATGCAATATACTAAAGGTAAATACAGAGATGGTCAAGCATAATGTCACTGCACTCTGACTTCTCATATCAGAGGCTGCACATTTATCAGCAGGTTTGTCCTGCTGCCCTCAGAGAACTACAGGGATTTTCATACAGTCTAAACAAGCTGTGGACAACAGATACTATAAGAATCACTCGTGCTAATTTATAAATCAATGCACAACGTCTCACTGAGGTTATGTTTTGACATCTAATGGTTGGAGAGTAGTATTTTGCATTTTAGGCATTTTTCCATTACTGCAGTACATTTAGTCCAATGACATTTTTCATACAGCGTGAAAATCACTGACAAGAAAGTGAAGCTTTAAACACTCATTTATCATGGAGATAATTTTGACGTGAGGGAGAGATTTTTGCAAGCTTGCATAAAAAATATATGAAGGTCTGGTGAAAGGCACATCAGGGAATGGACTGATGTACTGTATGTGACAAATGAGCAGAAACGTCAGCAGATGATCGTGGCTTTTCTTACGGCATCTGTTCTTGCCTTTAAGCACAACAGATTTCCCCGTTTCATGCCTGACCTGCCGATAACATCGTCTCTGGTCAAAGGCTGCTTCATATCAATGCGACCGACTGATGGAGCGCCAGCTGGAAACAACACAAACATGGAGATGCTATCGGTTGATTATCGTGAATACAATTCTTACCCCTCCACAAGCTGGTAACACAACTGTACTGAATTGTTTTCAGAAATCAAAAATCAATTCATTCCAAAAAGCTTGTACCTATTAGTCATTTAGACACTGAAACATGTAACAATAGGGCCCAGGTTGAATTATTACCAGCCCTCTTTCACAAAGCAGCTCGGCAGGGTGAAATGGAAACACACTATTCATTAGTTTTCAAGTCCTTTATCTTTATCCATTAAGGACAAAGTTAATCCACTGGATCTTGACGTCCTCAGAGGGAAGTAAATGAAGGCATTTCTTTTGGCTCTCGCGGCTAACAACAGAGAAATTAGCATGCTTTGCTTGTACCTTCCACATCTTCATATAACAGCAGCAGACAGCAGGGTAGATAAGGCAAAGCAGGTTTCAGTGACCTAGCCAGAGGAGGTCGCCTGGCTGGAGGTGGTGCTGTGTTACATAGTGATGTAGACAAGCAATAGAAGAAAAGCCAGGACTACTGACGAGGCGCTTCAGGCAGTTGAGGAGCAGCGTTTTCTGTCAGAGAGAATAACGCCCTTCCCTTGGGCTTTGTGAATTTACAGATGTTTTACAAACACAGAAAAGCTGTATTACACTAAAGGAGAGGGACAAATCCAAAAAGCATAATATGGCCTCTTTAACATGCCGGGCGAGCAATCTGCTGCTGATTATACACAAATAGGTCATGGTATTACAGATGGGGCCGTGCAGGGCATGGATGTATCCGAGGGCTTGAAAATTAGCCAGCGAGTCAGCAGTGAATTACACCCCAGCAGCTCTCCAGCCTCATGTTTGTCCTCGCTGACACAACATCAAAGCGTTGCAACCTGAGAGGCTTTCTGTTCCATCCGACACGAGTGTGATAACAGCCTCGCAGTTTCTTGCGAGACGCTCCAAACATGGAGTAACACTTGGCTATTTTTAAGTTCATTCAGGAATCTCAGCTGAATGCCGTCACGCTCTGCCGAGAGGAAATAATGTTTGTAATCACAATGATCCACAATATCAGACTATCCATATTTTTTCCGCCATCTGTTTCTTTTACGCGCTCACCGCCGTGGTGTGGCCTGTCAATCAAACAGTGTGATCAGCACCGTGACATCTTTTTTCCTTCTGTTGTTTGAGTCGTGGGCTGATGATCTTTCCTCAGTCTGTTCAGTCATGGTCAACGCAGCTCATGGGATTAATGGTGGCTTTCAAAACAGCTGTCTCCTGCCAGAACCACGTTTCTACATGTGGAGGAGCTCATTTGACAGCTTTATATTAAATCTATTTCAAAGATTTTAACCGGTTTTGTTCTCTCACACTTTCATCCATTCCACTGCTAACTGAACTGTAGGTTGGGGGATGGGCTCGGTGGGCGTTTCACATGATCCCCCAAATTACATTCTCACAGCAGGGGGGGCCCTCACAGCAAAATCTGGGATTTGAAACAGTCAAATGTTCTAATTGCAAGAGCAAGGATTTTAATTACAACTTACATGATTACTAGTGTCTTAACAAGCTGAAACAAGTGACAATTGAAGGCGACAATGTGGATTTCACTGGTTATTATTGTCACATTCTGTAACCTGTCAACATGTAGTAATAAACACAACTTTGATTTGTTCGATCCAGCCACATATCACACACACTGTCAAAATGTCACTATTTTCTATTGGCCTCTTAGATGTCACTTTAATAGCAGCTGTGGCCGGCAAATTTACTCAGCTGTGGCTAATTAACACTAATTCTGTGAGGAGGGTAAACAACAAAGAGCAACTCTCAGCCCTTGTCTGTTTAATATTCTCTCTGTGTGCTGGCCAAAGATGTCGAGGAGGAAACACCAGTCTATAATTTTGATGTTTGACAAAACAAGGAGTGGGCTGTGTCATTTTCAGAGAGGGCTTTTTGATGTTTGCCTCATTTTTGGACCGGTCAGGTAGCAGGTAGGTCACTGGCTGTGAATCTGGACCTCCAGGATTTGGGGCAATGAAGAGGCTCATCCTGTCAACAGTCACACTCAAAAGTCAGATAAAAAAATGACAGACATGACTTACTAGCTGTTTCGTCATTTCCATAAATAAGGCACTATAAAGCTGTCGTGACTAATAAATATGATGCCTGTTTTGAATGAGTGATGTTAACTACACTACTAAATCTAATATATGTGAGTTGAATTGATCAGTTTTCCTACTTAGACTCTTCTCTGAAAAACCCAGGGAGGACCACACACCTCACAATATTGGTCAGGACAATTACAGTCCCCACCAGCACCAACAGGGAGAACCCCTCACCCGCTTCCCACCGGCAATCACGGTCAATTATGCTGGAACACACAAACAAGCCAGAAGAGGCTCTACCGGGAATCCAACCCCCGGGTTGTTGAGGTGGCAGACAGGAACTTTACCTCTGTGCTTTAGTCTGACACCTTTACGCAACTGCGACCAACTGTGAGTAACACCCTCAGCATCTTTTCTTGCTCTGTGTATCCTCTGACATCGCTTCTTTTTCTCCGAATCCCTAAAATATGAATAAGACAGATTCAAAAAGTGAATGTGACCCGACAGCAAAACGCCTCATAAATGTCTAAATCTACGACACAAAGATGGTGTCACACACTGAGAAACACAAAGAAACATTCAGATCTTTTACATCCCTTAAACCTACAAGTGGCTTAATGGGTATGTTTTTACTGCAATCTGACTATGGAAAGTCCCAAACAAAAGGCTCAGTTACCAGACACCATATGCACTTTGTTCTCCACCTACAAACAGTCAGCTGGGCTCCCAGAGGAAGTGACTATAAAAGCCTTGTGTCTCACTGTTCACATTCACTTAGATCTGGTCTGGTGGCAACAAACAAGCCCATAATCCCATTCTGATGACCACACCCAACATCCCAAATACAAGAATGGAAATAAGACATAACAAGTACAGTCCTGCCGTGGGATGTTCAGAGGCTGACCTCTGCTTGTCCTGAACCAGTGGGTGTGGAGAAATGACTGTGTGGTCGGTGGGTATGAGTTCAATTGGAAATTACATTTCTAGGGCTGTAACGAATGTCTTCTTTTCTTATTTTACATTTCAAGCTTTTATTGAGGTTTTCGAATGAAGCTTGGAACGTCTATCATCACATTTCATGACATCATCACCCTAAAAAAAATCCTTGAACAAAAAATTTTTGGAACAAAGTGATTCAAAGGCAAAGATGAACACATGTGCAGACTGGAGCTGGTGAGCGAGCAGAGTCGTGTGTCGAAGGTGAAGGTTAGCAGATACAGCTAAAGTTGCAAAAACGCCACAATGTTATGATCTATCAAATGTTGCTTTTTAATTTGAACGTCAATGTGATGAATGAAGCTTTGAAACTTGAAGCTATTGCATGCAACCCTAAATACTTTCATATATTGTTTTTGCCATAAGAACATGATTTTTGCACTTTAATGCTCTTTTATTGCAAAGCATGAATCAGCGCATGGATTAACCTGTAACCCCATAAATAACATAGTATGAAATGGAAGCAGCACTGAGTTAAGTTACTAATGCACCAGCCAGAAGTGCATCTTTACTTGGAGCAGACAAACATACTTTTGCTTTTTTTTGGTTTTGGAGAAGGTGAAAGGTAAAAAAGAAAGCAGGATCCAAACTCTTTATCAACACAGTATCGCTCTGCTTCTACATGCAGGAAGAATCCTCGGCCTGACAGACCTGCTGTGGCTAGTTACAGTCGGCGCTGCTCAGAGGAGGCGTTTTGCAAGCGGTCAATTTACCTCAACCTGCCTCCGCCTGCCTACCTCTGCTTCAGTAATGATTCACTAATGTGTCCCAGAATGCTTTTCAACACCCACTGAGCAATTCGAAGTGGCCACATGGACATATAAAGGCAGCTAGCGAGCCTCTTGTTATGTGAACAGTGATGCGTCCTCACGACTGTGGACTCAGAACAAGTCAGCGTGTTGTGGCTGTGGTGCATTATGGTCGACTGAAGCTCTGGTATCTTTTTTACTGTGACTGTAAAAGCTAGAAAGCAGCTCTCGCTCTTTGATTCACAGTTAGCACCGCCATATCTGAATCTGTGTGTTGATTCTTTAAATAGCACTGTAGCTGCGCCCAAAATATCTCCAGTGATCTGATGCTGTCAACATTTGACCCGTATCCATTCAAATAAACAAATCGGCCTCAAGACTCAATAAACACAAGCTCAGTATTGCTTTTTATCAGTTATTGTGAATTTTCCTTTAAACAACCATGTTCACCTGTTCTATATACAACTAATTTGCAAACTAAAATTGGCGTAAATTTTTTAAAATAATGATTCTGGTCTTGGTCTATTAATTAACATGAACATTAACTTGAAGCACAAAACAAACTTTACTTTACAAACTTCATTTTATTAAATTATTCTAACTTTATTAACACTTAACCAAACCCACAATCTTTCCCTCACCACCAAAGTGCCTTTGTTGCCAAAACCTAACCACACCTGAGACTCACAGTCCCTCTCAAAAAAATATACCTGAGAATAGTCTCGGCATTTCCTTCTAAATGTATTTTCCAAAACAAATTAGTAGTGTACAGATGAAAGGAGACAGGTTGCTAGAACAGAACAGGGTCACCTGTGTGAGAAGGGATTATCTATCTATCTCCAAAGTTTAAAAGTCAGTGCCAACGATTAGCAGCAGAAGGAAGCAGAGGGAAACGGATTCCAATAATAGCTGTGAGAAACTGTGTGACGTTAAGAAACAGTCAAGGTTTCGACGCCACCTGGGGAACACAGCCACATCACACTCTGCCAGCTTTCTCTGGTCGCAGATCCCCATCCTCCAAACAGCAGGATGTATTAAACAATACAGCTGTCTGCCTTGATCTGCTCCACAGTTCGTCTCTGCTACAATTACTCGCCTCAAGAAAAGCCTCCTCATTCATCTTTTCTTTTTTTTTCCCCCTCTCCCTCGTTGCAGCAAATGAGAATCAGATGTTTTGCAGAGGAAGGACGGACCCCCACCCATCCTGCTTTGCTGGGGAGGTGGGACAGCATCTGTGTAATGTGCACACACACACACTGACAGGAAGTTTAACATTCCACCCAACTTCCATCACTGGCCGGCAGCTGAGGCTGTAGCACTGATCTGGCAGTGCGTTTTCATTGGGGTAAACCAAGCTCTGGGCCTGCTCCATAAAAGCTTCCACTCGCAGTGATAAATAAGCAGCAGTTGACGTTACCTCTGGAAATTAATGCAACAGGATTTATTTTATCACCTGCTCTTGGCTCTTGCGCTGTGAGGAATTTCTAAAGCTTGCACATTAGGCTTAAAATTTAAGGCTCAGGCCAGAAAGACGTCCTCCGGTGCTGCCCTATAGCTGCCCCGTCAAAAGCATGACTTGCCTAAACAAAGACAAGGCCCCTTTCACCCCGCAAATTCCTTGACAACTGCTGCAAGCTTCCTGCTGGCATTTGATATGCTCCATTTCGTTCCCATGACCAAACTCCAGTCATCCCGAGGCTTTCGCTGAGCTGCTGAAGGCTCGTCTCCCTGACACTCCGAAGCTTTTCTGTACTCTGATGTGAAACTTCCCCCGTTCTCTCCACCAGCGAGAGTGTCACAGCGAGTCAAAGTGATTTCAGCATTCATTTTGCTTTCTATGTGTCAGAGCGTGCAGTAAGGGCTGAGTGTCTTACTGCAATTACAAGGTGAGACAATGAGGAGCCGCTGTGGGATATCATGTATAATTAGCTTTAACCTTAAGTGGTCAGGACGCAACCTTTTTCTTTCTGCGATTTCAACTTCTGGTTTGTTTTTGCTCAAGCCTACATAAAGCCATATGAAAGCTCTGTGGCCGTTTAAGTAAATAGGGACGACAACAATAGTCGGCCGTTTAAGGTCAAACAAAAAATTGTCCTATCATCAATGTGGCAATGCTTCACTTTCACTCAGCGAAGCCATATTCACTCATCAAATCCTGGAATCTGAACCAGTGACCCTGTCATCACAACCACCAGCTCCACTTGACTGATGTCTCAACGGTGATCGTGCACAATATGAAACCAGAAACAGCTGCCCCCCCCACCCTTCTCTTTTGTCTTTTCAATGGTGGTAAACTCACCAAGCTGACTCTGTTTTTCCCAGCATGTGGTTGCCAGGTTGGACAGTTCCCGGTATTTCTCCGCCAGCTGGAGTTTGCCGTTACAAAGGCGGGGTCGTCGGGCGAGGCTCTCCTCGGCCAAACTCCGATTGGACGTCAGCAGCGTCTCCCTGTCCACTTGAAGGTCCTGAAACTGAACAGAGTTGCAAAGTCAACAAATGTCCAATTAGTCCATCGTGCATGTGGTCCAGCTGTGTGGTGGCGTGTACTTTGCTGTAGGGCTGGGCAATTAAACAAATTATATTTTCAATTTGGCTTTCAATGATAATGAAAACAAGGAATACGAGATGAAACAATTATTGTGCCACATTCTGTTTAGCAATGATGCTGACTGAATTTTGATACTGTAATAATTATCTAAATTAAATAAAAAAAGAGAGACTGCAATCACTTGTTGGTTGCAGTCTATTAAATGTGAGAATTTGTTGCTTTTCTCCATTTTACATCACTGTACATAACGAATCTCTGGGTTTGGACTATTTGGACAAAAACATTTGAAAGACATTTGAAGATGAAATAATGATAGACATTTATTCACTTTCTGTCATTTCACAGACCAATTATTAATTAGTAAAAAAAAATAATTGTCAGATTATTGGAGACTCATCAGTTATAGTCTAACTATATGTGACATCAATGTACTTATGTTTTGGAGCCTAAGTTTTGGAATTTACTTTTATGCATAAATATGTTAGAAGAGACATTTGTCAAAGTGTGTGTGTGAAGTCCTGCTGAGACTATGGAGACGTGGTTCACACAGTGACACTGTTAGCGGTGACATAGAGGCACAGAGAGCACTTATACAACAGACTCAGAATACATTGTTTCCCGACAATTGGAGCAAAGTTATGTTGGTGCCATGCAATAAATTTGCTGAAAGAAAGTCCCGGTGGTTCTTGTTTCCTATACAACACAAGTCAGAGTTAGAGCCACTACAGCTGCATGTGTTCATACACTCTGAATGACCCCACAGTTGGAAGGGAACTGCGGCTGAACTGAGAGTTTTCTATGTATTTGAAACTCACTGGGAGCTGCCTGATACAATCGCTTTTGCAGGCAGACTGCTTTATCTTCCACTGCGGGCAAATGGGAGCTGCACAGGACACTGAATCACCTGAAGGTGAAGTGTCCTGCTCAGGGGCACCTCAACAGCAGGTGCTGATGGAGAGGAGAGGGTCAATCAGTCACATTCTCCACCTGGATCCCACCTGGGTGACTGGTGACCTTCGAGGTTTCTCGCCATCCGTGTTTCAAACTACACTTTGACTCCAACAAAGCCCAAACAAACAATAGGCAGAAGAGGGAAATGGAAACTGACAACTTCACAAGCCTCCCGCACAATGTCCCCGGTCTACCTGTCCCCCTGGATTATAAAAGCCTTTTACAGACCCAAACAAACAAAATCAACTGCTGCATGTCATTTTAGGACTGTAAAGTCAGTCATTTTGGAAAAAAAACCCCAGAATTATTTATATTTTACAAACAGAATTTCTTTTCAAAATCAAAGCATTTTGGAACAAAACCCTTTGAGCATTTGTGTTTCTGAGCCTGGGAATGATGCTTTTCAAGAGTATTATAAAGGGTATAGCTCGGAAAGGGAGTTCTGAATGTCAGAGTCTTGAGGCTTAAGGATGTATTACTGGTCTTTGATAATTTATGTCTGCATAATAAAGTCAATGATTTGACACCGAAATTCACTGCATTACCACTTTTCTGTTGTTGTTACCATGTTCTTTCTTCACATCATAACTCAGAGCCTGTATCAAGAAGAGATATTCGTGAGTTAGTTGACTGTGTTTGGGCTTAAATCAGGCTGCATAGTATCACAACGGTAGCTCACTTTTAACCAGTTTAGATCATTATGATAACTTCTCTTGCACAGCCAACCTGTTACAGAGCAGGTTCAACTCAGAGGGTCAAATCAGAAACTGCAAACAGCCAGACTACAACACAATCCAGGTCCTCAAACAATGAAGTCATTAGTCCTGCCGGATCCTGACAGAGAGAAAAGTACTGCAACTACTTTACAGAGAAACACGTGTACAGACCAGTAGAATGACTTTGCTTTCACTGCAATTAAATCAGGAAGTAAAATTTCCATCGCAACAAACTGGGTTTGTAACAGGACTTTCAACGACTTTTATCGACTATTAGACAAAACATGCATCTAACTGGTGATAACAAACTTCAATCTGGTGCCTACTTATAAAGTAACTGAGTATTTCTTCCACCACACAAACACTGGCCTTTCCTGTGTGAAGTAGCCCAACTGCTCATTTTCCTGGAAGTGTAATACACAGAATATTATATTTCATAGAAACGAAACCATTTCTTCTGACATTAGCGGTGAGGCCGGGTGCCTCTGCTATAAAATGCGAGTGGAAACCCTGCGCCTAAAAAAATAAAAGTAATTTATGGTCAAAGGTCACAATTCTGAATGTTTATGGCTTCAATGAGCTGCTGAATGTAGTCGTCATGCTGTTGGGGGATTGAGAGCTGGTGGTATGTGTACATGGGGGGAGGGGTGGGTAACCACTGTCACTAGACCATACGAGCCATAAACTAAATAATTAAAATGAACGCAGCTCCCTCTAAGTGTTGCCAAACAATACTGTCACCGCATTGCTATAAAGGAACAGTCTCAAACACGGACACAAAGCCACATTGTGAGCTTCACACTGCAAAAAAAAATCTGAATCCTCTCTGACTGTTCCACCAGTCTGAGCATTCCTGTGATTCTGCCCAGCCGGATACGTTTCTTGCTCAATTGCCTTCTTTCAACAGTCAGTCACACAGAGCCTGAAGGCCACATCATTGAGCCCAGTGTTGTACGGTGCATCTGTCTCACATTTTACGGGTCATCAAAAGGATGTATGAGTCCCAAGTTCAGAGGAATTTGCAGAATGTGCCCTGTAGTCAAAAGAAGGTTTGTCTGAGTGCAGAAAGAGATACTTCAGATCTGCTGTTCATTCTGAAAAAGATTTCCTGTGAGAATAAAGATAACACAGTTAGTTTCAGACTTACAGCCCAATCATCCGTCATGTTTATCTTAAAAAGGGATAAATATGGACACTTCATTTCCTGCTTTGGTTCGTCCGCCCCCCGTTTATCAAACAACAACTGCTGCAGTCTTTGGGGAGTAAGTGTTTTTAGTATTTTGATGCACGGGCTGTGAAGCAGGGCTGACACTGTTTACCATATCTGACAAATGACACTTGGGGAGCACTTAAGAGTCGGGACTTCTGGGCCGGAAAAGACGAGGAGCGGCGCTGTTGTTTTCTGTGGTTCAACATGTCTGACCACATGAAATGCAGTAAATAGGTGTTTCTCTTCTATCTCAAATGAGGCTCAAAACCTAATTAGGCTTCTAGAGTCCAAAGCCACACTTTAACATTCAGTCTGCAATGAAAGTCACAAGTGAAAAGTCTTTTCCAAGAAAGAGAATTCGTCATGTAACATCAGGCCTGTATTCAACTGAGAGAAATGAAGGGCTAAGCTTGACAACTCTCTTTGCACCATTTGAGATGAGCTTAAAGCAGCTATTGTCACGATTTTTATGAAAGCAATGGATCAAATCTGTGTAACGTGAAAGGTGTCACTCATAG